>JAGFNQ010001742.1:121593-467314 GCA_024364735.1 Boesenbergia rotunda
CGAAGCAATCCAATTAACATCTGGAGTAGTCCCATCAAAGCGACAACGATTTCATGCTTCCCATAAGACATAAATCATGCTTGAGATGCTGAGATGTCGAGCTTTCATTTTTCCATTTATTTCCCTTGTAATGCCGCCCTAGTACTTGAAGGAGTTCTTCCATCGTCCGGGCATCATGTTTGAACTCTAGCCATAACTTCACTTTGTTCCATAGCGCACGGGTGATAGAGCATTCAAAGAACAAGTGCTTATTTGTTTCCTCATATTCATTGCATAGCACACAAGTCTTATCCGGAACATATGATATTCTATCCATTGTACGAAGCTTCCCATGGGCTACTAGTCATAAAATGAATCTATGCTTTGGCAAGATCTCCGGTCTCTAAACTACCGGTGCCCAAATCACAATCGTTCTTCTAGGCTTGAAGAATTCATATGCATTAGCCGTCCCATTTCTCTCCATTGTAAACCAAGATATCAATTCCATATTGGTCGAACCTTGTCCATGACAACCTTGTAAAATTTTGTTACGGATGCTCACAAGGCATTTGATGAGGGGAGAGTCCGAAGGCTTGACATTCCAACTCCAAAAATCGGCACCCTTGATATAATGTTGATGAACCCATCGCACCCATAATGAATCATTCTTGGATTGAATATTCCATAATGTCTTGCATAATAGTGCTTCATTCCATGCATGAAGATGACGAATTCCATAACTTCCATCTTGCTTAGATAGGCAAAGGGTGGCCCAAGAGATTGGAGGGTGTTTGGAAGACCAAATAAACATTCGACATATACTCTTAATCTTCTCAATAATACCACCGGGGATGAGAAGCATAGAGAGCCAATAACATACTACTCCTTGAAGGACCGATCTAACCAACTCCAAGCGACCCGCATAGGAAAGGGTGTGTTTCGGCCAAGCTATGATCTTCTTTGTGATTGCATCAAGTAGGAGACCATAATTCGTAATTCGCAACTTTTCCGCCGCAAGTGGGACTCCCAAGTACCGAAATGGAAAAGAGCCCTCTTGGAACCCCAGAATATTTTGTAATCGGTGCTTCGTTCTGTCATCAACTCCTACCATGTACATGTGGGACTTCAATGGATTAGCCTTCAATCCCGCCTCATTATCAAATAATTCCAGACAATCCGCTAACACCTTGGTAGAGGCTTCATCCGCCCGCGCAAATAGCAATAAATCATCGGCATATGCTAGGTGAGTGATCCCAATCTCCTTACACATAGGATGGAAGCAAAAGGAGGGAAGTGAAGAAGCAGCATGTAGTCTTCTCGATAGTACCTCAATGCATAAACTAAAGAGCAAGGGTGATAAGGGGTCACCTTGCCTCAAGCCTCGCCGACCACTGAAAAAATTATAAAGTCCTCCATTTAAAGATATAGAATAAGAAACCGTCGTGACACATTCTTTAATCCATTCTCGGTATTGTTGGGGAAAACCAAAACCAACAAGTGTCAATATAAGAAAGTCCCAATTAACCATGTCGAACGCCTTTTTCAAATCCACTTTGATTATGTACCTTGGTGAGATTCGCTTTCTAGCATACTTCCTCAAGAGTTCTTGGGTTAGATTGATGTTGTCACCTATAGATCTCCCTTTCACAAATGCCGCCTGTGCCGGATCTAATAAATAACCCAAGACTACTGCTAATCGGCCGGCTAGTACCTTGGCTATCACCTTCTAGAAAACATTACAACACGAAATCGGCCGATAATCTGTAACTCCATATGCATGGTCCGATTTTGGTACTAGTGAGATCACAGAGTGGTTCCATTGCTTTAATAGCTCTCCTGATTGAAAGAACTCTTGGGTGGCCGCAATAAAGTCAGATCCAATAATGTCCCATGTAGATGTGAAAATTTTTGCTTTAAACCCATCTGGATATGGCGCTTTATCCCATCCAATGCCAAAAAGGGTTGTTTTAATTTCTTCCACTCCCACTGGTCTGCATAAATCTGCTGCTTGTCCACTTGTTAGCTTTCTTCCAGAGAGAACCAAGTCACCAAGCATACCACATTCCTCTGACTGGCCAAGCAATGAATGAAAGAAATCCACAAATTCATCAGCTACCTCCCTCAGACTCGATGTTTGATCCCCATTCCTTTTTGTGAGTGTGATGATAGCATTTCTTTTGTTGTTACGCTTCACCACATCATGAAAAAATTTGGTGCATTTGTCTGAGTTTTTTAGATAAACATTCTTTGCCCTTTGTTGGTAGAATTGTTTCTCGGCCTCGGCAAGAAGAGTTGTTCGCCTCTTTATTTTCCCATAATCTGTAGGAATCTGTCCACCATCAAGGATACCCTTTTGTAATTCCTCCAGTTTTGACTTTGCCTTTCTTGTCTTTTCTGAGATGTGACCAAAATGATGTTTGTTTAGATCTCTTAACTGGCCCTTCAACCTGGTTAACTTTGTCTTCAGTATGAACTGAGCGTTGCCATTGACTGGTGGCGCCCATGATTCCTCCACTATCTTTTTGAAATCCCCATGCAGTGTCCATAAGTTGAGGAATTTGAAAGGTCGATTTTTGGCTCTATCTTTCACAAGTGTGTGTACTATCGCACAGGAATGATCCGAGAGACACCCGGGCGTCATAAATTCCCCATATGCATCATAATCTGCCATCAACCAGTGGGAGTTCACCATAATTCTATCCAATTTACTAGAAACTGTACTGTTGGTCCATGTGAGGCGGCAACCAATGGAGCGAAGATCCACCAATCCACACGCATGAGTAAAATTTTGGAGATCACGCATTTCATAATTTATGACCGGGTTACCTCCTTTTTTGTCATGCAATGATAGGATGGAGTTGAAATCCACCATGATCATCCAAGGCTCCAAGATGTCTCCACCAATCTCCGTAAGTCTCTCTCATAACTGTCGTCGAGAAGTAATAGAGTGAAGTCCATATACATAAGTCACCAAGAAATCCCTTCCCGAAACTCGGCACCGAACCCGACAATGAATGAACTGGGAATTCATCATGAGTACATCTATATCCACTCTGTGTAGATCCCATAGGAGCAATATACGACCATGGTTAGATATATCAAAATTATGCACATGTCTCATACCTGAGAAACGCCTATTCATGTTCGGGTGAAGGGAGTCCTCATTGAGCTTTGTCTCAAGTAATGTCATAACTTGTATATCTTTGCTCCTGAGTAGGTGTTGGACTCCTCCATATTTTAGGGACTTATGAAAGCCCCTAATATTCCATGCGGCCACCTTCATTTAGCACCTCCTGGGCAGGCTGCTCGGACCCGTAATTGTCTATCACTTTGAACCGTCATTGGGACTCTCTTTATAGTCGTTCCTGCCGCCACCTTGTTCCTAGATTCACCCGAAGAGGAAGACACATCCGATGAAGAGGAAGAAGAGGAGGATGTTGAGCCCAAGGTCACAAATACATCCGATGAAGAAGAAGAAGAGGATGCAGAAATAAGTGATGCCCCACTAGTAGATTATTGTGTTTGGTCTGCAGATGAGGAAGACGCCATTCCCAATGTGCTCGAGCCCTCCAAGATGCAGTCCACCTCTTTCTCTTCCCCTTTCTGTTGTGGCCGACCCTCATCTTCCTTCTCTTGCATCTCTTTCTTTCTTGCATCATCACTATTAGTGTCGAGGGGTACTTCAACCGCAGTAGGGACCGGTGCACACACTGCCACAATTGCCAAAGGGTTTGAATCATCATCATAGGCCCTCTCCTTTTGTGCATTCCCCCTAGGTTGCCATGCTTGCCTAGTGCGCCGCCGGAATCTTGATCTTCGACGGCCTCTTGCAGATGGGGAGCGGTGTCTTTCAGGATATTGTTTGTTTTGCTCTTCTGGCGCCTTCTCTTCATCTTGATTTGTCCGTTGTTCAGAAAGTATGTCTCCTTTATAGCAAGCACCCTTCTTGTGCCCAATCCTCCGACAATCTTCATAGAAATCCGACATGGTCTCATAGATGACCTCCAACTCTAGATGTACCCCAGTAGATAACATGATGGGTATCTTTGTGATTCTTTCTTCCCAAATCGAAACCTCTACGAGAAGCCTTGCATATGAGAATCTTTCTCTTGTTCTTGTCAGCTGATCAGTGTAGAGGGGTTTGCCAATCTCTAAGTCAATCATACCTAGCACTTTTGGCGTCCAACAGTCGGCGAGTAGCCCATGGATTTGGACCCATGCTGGAATAAATCTACCATCTTCATTGAAGAGAAAGCATCTGGGCATGCGCTTCAGAAATAGTGGAATTCCGAAAATAAAGTAAGGTCCTCCAAGTAGAATCTTCTCCCGGTCCTGCGGCGTCTCAAATCTGTACACAACTTCAAACACTCTTATGCATATAAAAGTTGTAAGGTACCTTCCATCGTTGAGCCACCATATCCACATCATCTCTTCCTGGATGCCTTCCCATGAAACACCCAACTAGACAATATCCTATCGAGTCCTCCACTGTCTCTATATCATCAAAGCTAAACTTTAGTGTCGTCCCCGTCGGTGTATTTTGTAGGAGATGTGTTGTCGTCTTCGTTTTACGGTTGTCTCGGAATAAGCTAACCCATGACTTTGTCTTATCCGTAGGATGTCTTGTATCTTCACATCCAACACTATGACCCATATGCAAGTTCCTTTCATTCAATCTATTCTCTTTCTCCATCGTGCTAGCACCTGCCCCGGTAGACTTTTCCTTCTGAACATCAGCCATTTGCTCGTCCACATCAGGTTGCTTCATGTGAGCTCCATTTGTGCCGATAGAGTGGGCCATCTGAGTATTAGCCATTTAATCCTCCACCTCATCACCTTGCTTGTCCACATCAGCCTCATGGTCAACTCTAGCATCACCTCCAATTAGACACATGTTGCCTTGGTCCAATTCCTCAAGATTCTTATCTACTGAAGCCTTCTCTTTGCCTTCCACATCCACAATTGTTGCTGTCAACAATTTGACCGGTTCCAAGCTGCTAAACGGACATTCTTCAAAAGGGACATCTTGCATTTCCTTTATTTGGCTTAAAGGGGAATATTTATATCCCTTTTTCTTTTTTCCCATTGGTTGTGAAGTCACAAGTGGCACTCCAAATTTGTAAGGTGTAAACACCAAATGAATATGCCACCCACGTACAACTAAACCACAGCTAGGAGCTTTAATTCAAAGAATATAAATAATTAATGCAATTAATCAATAATAATTAATGCATTAATTAATGCCAACGAATCTTTCTCCACGTACTACACCACCACTAGGAGCTTTAATTCAAAGAGTATCAATAATTAATGCAATTAATTAATAATTAATGCATTAATTAATGACCAAGGAACCTTCCCACTTTGCCATTTGACCGGAGACGTTACCGTCCATCAGAGTTCACCGCCGACAATGAACCTATGGATCACAAAATTGGAGTTGACGCACTTCACTGATAAAATATCAGCCGGATTGGGATTCACTTTCTTTATAAATCGTGGGTGGTAGTGAACCCCAAGAGCACTCAATAGGACAAGAACTCAGAGAACTAGAAGTTATGGAAAAAGAGCAAGGGAACAGTCGACATGCAAAAGAGTCTTCGATATAGTCGTCAAAGAACTCTGTTGTGCAGTCCAACTCCGGTTGTCGAGCGGTTATCCCCCGTGAGAGGAATAACCGACACCAAGAAGCCCCTCCTTGAGATTCTACCTAGTAAAAGAACTCACCCAAGCCAACCAGAGAGGAAATTCGGCACCCCTACCAACTTCCGATCACCTTATCTCTAGAGATTCTAGAGAGAAGGGAGAGTCTCTCTCTCTAGATCGAGAAGGGATTTTTGGTAAAGTAAAATTGTAATGGGTAAATTTTTTATAGTGACTAGCTCCACCGCCGAAACGGTCCCCTTTATCATAAACCCCCTTCCGGGATTTCTGGAGGCATAGTACCACTGATTGATAAGAGCATAATCATTGAAATAATATCAAGCATATTATTGTAAATAATATCCCGCATATTATTGACAATAATATCTCAGTCAATAAATATTAGTCGCTAAGAGGACTTGAACCCGGAACCTCAGGCAACATATGTCTTCATGCTTACCACTTGGGCTAAGACACTTTGACAAAAATTATAATGGGTATCCTCTTGCCTAGCAGGCAAAGATTTACCTCTGTGGAAAGACTGATTCATTTGGATCGACACGAGGATCCAACTCCATTGCATTGCCGGAATCCATGTTGTATATTTGAAGCAGGTTGACCTCTTTGCTTCTCTCATGGTACAACCCTCTTCCCGCTGAACCCCCTTTCTCCTCGGTCCACAGAGACAAAATGTAGGACTGATGCCAACAGTTCATCACGGAAGATTTATAGTGACTAGCCCACCACCCCCGGGATTTCTGGAGGCATAGTACCATTGATTGATAAGAGCATAATTATTGAAATAATATCCCGCATATTATTGGCAATAATATCCCAGTCAATAAATATTAGTCGATAAGAGGACTCGAACCCGGAACCTCAAGCAACATATGTCTCCATGCTTACCACTTGGGCTAAGACACATATGTCTCCATTTTTTTCCTTAAATGACACTACTTGGCCATTCTTAGACTTCTCCTTACTATAATCATATGACACTCTTGCATATGACTTTTCCTTAGCATTGAAGAACCTAAATTAACATCCCAAACCCGATATATTATTGTTGGATTTTGGCTCCCCAACAACTTATCTAACCCCTTAGATGTAATAGTGAATCTATCTAGGATTTTCTTTAATTTTTCAAGCTTTGCCCTCAAAGCTTAATTTTCTCTTTCTAGGTTCTTAAACATAGAATCGACATATCCAACATGGACATTCTTAGACCTACCTATTCTAAGCATGTGTCTCCCTTTCTTGGGATTTATACCTTGATCCTTAGGTCTAATGGTTCTAGATTTATCATGATGCATGAATTACCTAGGGTTATGATCTACATTATTAACCCTACTCCTATCATGATATTTAAAATCAAAATTTCACATGGGTAAATAATAAGCATTATTTCTAGCATGCATGGAAGAGTTAAAATTTGAATTACATTTCAAATTAGGGATTACATCCCTTATCCTTGTAGCTCTCCCTTGATGTGAGTTTCTTTTTTCTTCTCCCACTCCTTTAAGTGCACCAATTTCTTGAATTCTCCATGCCTGGGCACTTCATGTGATAGTGTCCTTGTTCACCACACGCGAAGCATCGAATGTGCTTCTTCTTCTTCTTCTCCCTACAATCCATATTAGAATTTAAAAAAATTAAAATGGTTTAGGGTTATCTTGTTTTTCTTATCCATTGGACACTTGTCCTTATAGTGTCTCTTCTCATTGCATTCAAAGCAAATGATGTGGTCCTTGGACTTTGCTTTGGTGGAGGTGTTTGCAGGGTTGACTTCTAAGATTTTTTTCTTATTGTTCTTAGTTTTCTCTTCAACCTTGGATTGCTATTCGTCATTTTCGGAAGTGGATTGTGCTTCTTCACCTTCTTATGTCACTTTACTTGAGGAAGTGAATGATTCTTCTTCTTCTTTCTCCTCCTCGGATATTGAGTTCATCTCTTCATCCGGATGATCTTAATTTCTTCTCCTCTTGGACCAATAAGCTCATCTCATTGGGCTATTCTTCTTCTTGTGCTTGTGTAGGATTTTCATGAAGAGCTATCATCTTGCTTTATAACTCATGGGTATTTTATACTCACCTACATGACTAATCACATTATTAGGTAAAATATTAATTAATATTGAGATTACCTTCTCATTTGCCTTTGATTGTGTTTGTTGCTCCTTGGTCTGATATCTTGGTCGTAACTTCTTCCAGTGCTTGTTTCTTGGGGCGCAAATGATTCTTCTATGGCTATCATCATGTCCCAATCCACATTGAATCATGTCTTCAACTGCAATCTCCAATAGTCGAAACTCTCACGATTATATAGAGGTGGAACGGTGATGTCATCCCCCATTCTCTCTTCAAGCACCATTTCCTCTAGCTCTTTGCTCCTTTGGCGGGTAATCCAACAAGAGCGAAACTTCGCTGATACCACTTGTTGAGGATTTGATCGTACAACTAGAGGGGTGAATTGTCGATCACCCTTAATTCTTCTTGGTTTGCTTCCTACAGTATTTGTGTGCGCAACGGAAATATACTTAAACTAAAAACACTAACAAAGACACAAATCGATTAACTTGGTTTAGAGATAAAGTTATTACTTTATGACAATTCGTAAGGTGGACAATCCTGATCCGTCGGTCGATGAGTTCCCGAAAAGCCTTCAGTTAGCTCGTGTCGCTCCTTGTGGGTGGAGAACCTCGCCACAACCTCGTAACAATTCCTTAGCGCCAATACTACTAATTGGCCTTTAACCAAAGTCAATTTTGTCAACTCTAGCCAGCCAAACCGAGCTCCCTTAAATAGATCTCGTGTCTGAACTAGCCTTTACCAGTCAACTGGCGCCAACACCAGTCGACTGCTCCAATCGAGTTCGAACATTACAACCCAACGTTTGAATTCCAACTAACACCAGTTAACTGCATAGAAGATTAGTCGACTGATCTTTCTTTAAGCTCTACCAGTCGACTGCTCCCAGTAGTAGTCGACTGCCCAAACTCTAAACCTAGGATTTCCCTTCCCGAGTATAATTCACTCAACACTCGGACCCTCACGACTCACTTGACTCTTCTTGCAGCCTTGACTTGTTTCCTTCAAGTCTTCTTTGACTTTGTCTCTCATCCCTCGAATGCATAGAAGCCCACGGCTCGTCTCCACATGCCATCCTTCGCGTATGCCTCGAAGTGCGCTTCCTTCAGCTCATCATTCTTGTCTTATCCATGGTCCCTCGGATGCACCATCCTTCACTGGACTTGAAGTCGTTAAGCTAAGTCTATGTGTATCCTGCAGACCTGCATATTCAAATACACATATTAAATATAAGGGCAAACTCAACTTAAATCTTTTGCCCAAACATCAAAACACATGGTCCCACGGACCATAGATTGCCTCAACATAGGAGTCCTCAAATAATCAAATGCCACTTGTGGTGTTAAATCCAAATAGCCTTCCTAGCTGTTGCAAGCTTTTAGAAATCCAAATAGGCTAGGTCCAATAGTGAGTTTCAACTCTACAGAGTGTGCTTCGAACTTTCAAATAAGCAAGTTCTAAATTATGACTTTAGACATTGGGTGGTGATCCTGTCGCGAAACGAGGTGAACTCCCAAGAACACGTGGTCTCCCAAGGATCATAAACTGACAGTGATGGCTCCGATGCTAGCTTCGATCTGCAAGGCAAAGACCGTTAGAACCCACTGGAAAAAGTCCTCGGCAAGACACTCCGACGGTCAAGTCAGTCCCCGGTGGTGGAAGAGCAGCAAAGGCAATAGAACAGTAGCGAAAATACTATTGCGCCTACCTGGGGGATGTGGAGTGGAGAGGCTTATATAGCGGAGGAAGCTGACAGCTTATGCCCCATCTGCCACCTGTTTGTCGTATACGAGGACAGGGTAAGGCATGACCAGGGTGGCAGGGTATTATGTCGTATACCGAAATAAGGAAAGGGACGCTGTCAACTTAAAGGTGAGCGTCGTCAGGCGCCGCTCGGCCTGACACAAACGTATGTGGTCGTAGTACAGGGGGTTAGGGTATGGCAGGGAGATCGTGGCGGCAGCGAGATACTCACGATTCAGGCTAGAATGGTACCAGACCTGCGCCGACCCCGTACTTCTTCTGCTAGTCCTATGTTAGGGAGTGGTTGTTCGGATGAGTCACGACAAAACCTTGAATGCTAGTGTCGGCCGACGGCTTGAAGCTGACTGAGGGCCGATAGTATTGAGGCTGACTGAGGGCCGATAGTGTTGAGGTCAACTGAGGGCCGATAGTATTGAGGCCGACTGAGGGCCGATAGTGTTGAGGCATATTGAGGCCGACTGAGGGGTCGATAGTATTGAGGTCGACTGAGGGCCGATAGTATTGAGGTCGATTGAGGG
Organism: Boesenbergia rotunda; assembly: GCA_024364735.1. Classification (NCBI taxonomy): domain Eukaryota; kingdom Viridiplantae; phylum Streptophyta; class Magnoliopsida; order Zingiberales; family Zingiberaceae; genus Boesenbergia; species Boesenbergia rotunda. The sequence goes on from JAGFNQ010001742.1 coordinate 131,585, forward strand.
TCGATAGTGTTGAGGCCAACTGAGGGCCGATAGTATTGGGGGGTAACTATGCTTCTCGAGTCAGTGTATGTCCGAGTGACAATACCCTGACTGGGTCTGAAGTGACCCGGATGAAGGCTCAACCCCCTCACCACTCGGGCCTTCAATGTGAGGGAACTTCAAGGCGCCGACCGAGCTCCCTCTAACTCGAACCCACACCTTCGTGAACCCATGGGGCTTAGCCATCCAATGACTCAAGGATTATTCCCGGTCCAGGCTGAACTGACCACTTGAATTACCCATCTGCCCATTTGATGGGCTCACAAAGGCCTTCGACCCATACCCCTGCTACCGGGGCGCTAGGAGGGCCAACCTGCTTATCCGTGCGATGGGCCAGATCCATAAACATGGGCGGGGATCAGGTGGCATTGTGCTTAGAAATTTAAACTCCAATTAACATGATATATAGTTCAATTTATAGAAAATCCAAGGTTACACTGTTCCATGCCAATTGGCATGCCATAAGAAACTAATTGATAGTGTGTAAAACCAAGATTTGATATCATATTTACCTTCTCCTCATCCAACCCTTCCTAGTGATCGCGAGTTTACATAAATCCAAATAGCCTAGGTCCATTAGTGAGTTTTGGTTAAAACCTACTGATGGACCTGCATGGGTCCATTTGCACTCATTTTCAAGTGAGGTGGATTCCTGAAGCTACAAGGAGTCCAAAGATATTCTCCATTGCTTCTTTACGGTTCTTTGGAGGTATTCCAATGTCATGATAATTAAGTTTCAACTAGAACATGGGTTGGTATCATGATATCAAATTCACGTTGGGCATGATATCATCATATATCAAGTTCATGCTAGGTTTGATATGATTCCATATCATGCTCATGTTATTTCATCATCATAATCAAGTTTTGACACAACATAAACCTATCCCGATACCAGACCAATTTTATTTTGGCTAGAACTTGGACCTAGGCTATTTGGAATAACAAGCATATTGATTTAACCTACACCATTTCCCTTGGGACTCCGAGAGATTCTATGGGATATATAAATGTTATCAATTTTATAAATGTTATAATATATGTACCGATTAATTTCCTTATATATAGACTGATTAATTTTCTTACATTTAGACCCACCTAGATAAAGAAGGATAATTCAAATATTATCCTCGGAACTAGGTGTGATGGTAAATAGTCATATAGATTTTCCAACTAAAAGGTTCAATTATCACGCAATGTAAATAAATGACTATGAAGCTTAAATCATTTGTGATTCAATTATCATGCAATGTAAATAAATGACTATGAGGCTTAAATCATTTGTGATGTTAGATTATTTTTAGTGGGTCATCTATATTTTTCAAATTTATCTAATTGTCGATGAAAATTTATGCTACCTTTGTATGAATAAAAGGTCAAAAAAGATACTACTACAAAGAGATGTTTTTTTAAAAAAAAATTATCCATTAGTTTTTTTACATTATTCATATTTTTATAATTGTAAGGAGAAAAAATAAATTACATTTATTGAAAGTGGTAAAAAGTATCTCTCTGTGTATTTATCAATGAAATAATATTTCATTCCATCTCACTTCATTTTTATTCTAAAAAATATTCTTTTTTTCGGCATCCTTATATTTATTAGTAATATGTCAAGAAATCAAATAGGATTATACGAGAGAATATTTCTGTCGATTTAAATCGATCCTTATTTCATTTAATTTGTAATTTTATCATGTGATTGATTAACTCGATCGAGTCTTCAGGCCAGGGCCACAATTATAATAGTTATAAATCATAACTATGATAATATAATGCTGCAAGTCTACATCATATTATTATATTATCATAATAATAATGTTCATTAAAGATGTAATATTTTGGGGATCAATTACTAATGAATGTAAAATATTTTATTGGATGTGTGAGCTAGACAAAATGTCCTATAATTTATATGCTTATATTTAACTAGGGCTGATAATACTAAAACCACCTGAATAAATATTATCATCTTTTTTACTTCAATTAAAAATGAAATATTTATGTTATAATACTTACTGTTTATAATGATAAAATGTAATATTAACCAATATTACAAAGAGATGGTGTGCATGTAGTATACTACGATATAATCAAAATTGAAGCATGTTATTGATTTCAACATACTGTTACTGGTGTCTTTGCATTTTTCAATAATAAAAATATATATAGTTATTAATTTTGTATTTAAATAGACACTTTAGTATATTTATTCAACATAATTTTTTTAGTAAGTTTTTAACGTAACATTTAATTAAATTAATCCCGACGACAAACATATTTTATTATAAAAAGATATTAATTTTTCCTCTATTTTGATTTAATATATAATTAACCAAATTGAAATTCAACATAAGTCTTATTTTAATCTAGTTCATCCAGTCGAGTCAAAAATATGTGATAAAAAACAAAAATTATTTTCTATTTAAACCGTACAATAAACACTCCCAAAAATCATTTTATTAGTTAGTTTTATATTTTAGCGGCAATAAAAAAATAATAATATTTATCTCAAACGTCGCTTATAATTCATCTTTAAATATTATACAAATAGATAAATCAAAAATGTCTACTCACTCAAATAATAATTAATATATGCTAAGGACAGAAATTTGATTATTAGTTAGAATTTGACCTCTACATCTCAATATTCTTATACTAATCAACTGTTAATTCCGAGGGATTAATTTTCTATTTTAGAGTCCGTTTGATTGAGGGTTATAATTGATAACCTTGATTATCCATCTAAGGTTATCAATAAAAATTTTATTTGATTTAGATAATCAACGATTTTCAAATAATGATCGATGTCCGACACGTCAGCAAAAGAGGCATGCAACTTGGAATCGAAAAATCTTTAAAAAGTAAGATTTTTTTTTATTCCGGAATTATGAAACTTATCTTTCCAAAATTATCCTCCAATATTTACCTTACCAAAGAGGTATTATTCGCAGGCGACCACTGGCAACGACGGATAACCACCGCCGGCAGTCGGCGACCGGCGGCCGACGACTTGCATTGTCGGCTGGTGACCACCGACGACCGACAACGACGACCGACGATTGGCAACGATGGTCGACAACCATTATTCGCGGCCGACGACCGACAACAACGACCGATGACCACCGTCGGCGGTCGATCATTATTCACAGCCGACAACCGGCAACGGCAGCTGGCGACTACCGCCGATGGCCGATGACCGAGATTACGAATATATATATAATATTATCTTACTTTTTATTAATTTTAAATTTATAAACATATAATATTATTATATTTAAATTTAACTAAAGAATAATATGATAAAATATTATATTATATCATACTCTATTATCTTCAAATAAATAAGATTTTATTTAATTATCTAAATTAAACGAAATAACTACGTATATGTTTCATTTCTTTTGTTTAAAATAAAAATATTTTGAATGCTTATTTTATAATAAAAATAATTAGTTAAACTAAATTAAAAATCTCATCTTATTATTCTTTAATGTTTTAAATCTTTAACTTAATCAAGTACATCTCAACAACAAATATAAATAAATGTATAATTTCACTTGTATTAAAATAGTGAAAGTGATATTAACTCCTATCTAAAAAAATATCATGATTTTTAAAATATACTTAAATATTAAGATTTTTTTTTGTTTAATTGCTTTATTAATCATCCAAATTCAGATCACGTGCGATAACACCCACTAAATAAGTAATTATTTGGAGTTATTACTTATTAGGAATGATACGTTCAATAAAAAAAAAAATCAAAATGACGTGGCATTTTTATATATAACGATCTTTGACAGATTTATTATGTCCCTTAAGATATTGTTTGATTTGGGATGATGATTGAAAGTCATCAATAATATTCAACGATAATCGAATATGTACATATAAAGAGTTATGATGGAGAACGTAAAATTATAGTATGAAATTCAACGTAAATGACGTGACACTTTTCATGTACATGTCCGATTGCCGCTTGGACATCGACGGCGGTCGGAGGCCACCGTCCCGAACAAAACTATAACCTGGGGGGGCACGGTGAACTCGTCGAGGATCGCTGCAATTGGGGTGATATCATTCACGTTATCTATCATTCCGTACATATAAAATATAAGCAATGATAGGAAGAGTGAAAATGGGAAAGTGAAAAGCATAATAAATGATGTGGCATGACGTGACACTTTACATGCACACGTCCGATTATCACATGGACACCATCGGCGGCCTTCGGCCACCGTCCCGAATCAAACTATACCCCTGGGGGGCACGGTGAACCCGTCGGAGATCGCTGTATATAAGATGTCATATCGTTCATTATACTTTTCACTCACTTATTTTTACGCTCCTTATCATTTTTCATAAAATATCACGTCATTCATTAAAATTTTTATTGAATTTCACTAAACATATCAAAGTTCCTAAGCGAAAGATTAAATAGTTAATAAATCGGACTAAAGAGTCGATTTCCTTTGAGAGCACGTGGCGCATGCTTATGTGGAAAACAACAGCACGTGGCGGACACTCCTTGCCATGCAATCGCCCCGTTCGTCTCCCAACTCAAACATAACGCCGAACCCTTCCGCTTCTCCCCTCAAATGCTGCTTGATCCCTCACCGCATCCTCCTCCTCCACGCAATGCGCTAAAAGTTTCGATCCTGATGGCCCTCGATATCTTCTTCCTGGCGGGGTTCTTCCTAGACAACACAGCTAGTCGGAGCCTCGTCGTCTCTATTTCGTTGTTCGTCTCCGTGCTCTGCCTCTGCATCGTCATGGGGCACTTGTTCGAAGAGAACCGGTGGGTCAATGAGTCTCTAACCGCCATCGTAATCGTGAGTTCCGATTCCCGAGCTTGGCTTGGTCGTTAATATCCCTTGCACATTATGCCACGGGGATATATTGATCCCATATAGGCGCTGATGTTTCTAGTTTGTCATTTGATAAACTTTCTTTTAATTTTGCAAATATGACCCATTTTTTTCAGATAAGTTTGCAATTATGTCTAACTGAATGAATATAGTGAACTGCTTAGATTTCATATTTTCCATGGGAAGACTAAGTTGGAGGCAACATGCATGATAGCCTGATTATTGCAATGTATCTTCAGTGGTTCATTAGAACCAAAATCAAGACCATACCTCAGCTATTTGAGCCAAACAATCTCCTATGTGGCAAGTTTGTACACGCCTCTGCATTTGCTAGATACTACATTTTTCTTGCTGGTTTTTTTTTTTAAATATCAAATTTGTTCCCAGAAGTACACAACAACTAAATATAGATCATTTATCTATGGGGAATCTACCCAATTATATAAATGTACCATGTGATTTATAGGTGTCCTTGATCGCGATGCATTGCTGTTAGAGGCCGTAAGATATCAAAGAATCCTCAGAATTGTCCCAAATGACCTTGACTTGGAGACTGGCTAACTAAACCCATAGAAAATGAAATGTAAAGTCTAGTCATCATAATATAATTCAACTTACCAGCTAATAAGTGTGGATCAAGTGATGCCCCCTCCCCCCTTGTCTTGTTATTAGTCTAACATTTGAATTTACAGAAATGTTTGTATTTATAGTGATCCCGACCTAGCCTACGTGTAGGTTGGTCGGCCTGTATGGCGCCTCACGAGGATAGGTCATTGCCAGGAGAGCTCCGACAGCCCGGCGTGGCAAGGCGTGAAACGTTGAAATGGCCACGAGCTCAGGTCTCACTCGGGCCGGATCGCCCAATCGGATGTTTAACCGAGTATAGTCTGAATTAGTCTCATCGAGAAACACCGAGTGCTTAACCTAATGTCAGCTGGTCAGCACCTGGTCGACACTCGGTCGACACTCGGTCGGTGCCCGGTCGGCACCATCCCGATGTTGTAATCCTATTTTTCGAAGGATAAGTCGGTCGCGCTAGGTCCGAGCACCCAACGACTCGACGTGGTACAAATGCTCCGATCGGTACGTCATTAGCTGCATAGCTAGGTTTCCCTCGAAGTAGCCAATCAGCGCACCCTTTTGGTGCGTCCCGACTCGGGAGTTGTCGCTATCCGAGACAGTACCTACCCCCTGACACCATACTGATAAAGGTGGTACAAGAGTCAACGTAGGTCGGCTCAGGCCTGACACCACTCGTGTCCGAATCACGGATATACCGCTGACACAGTACATTCTTGACAAACTCTGGCAACCCGTACCATGACGCCCCTTGCATATGCCAGAATGGGGCGGCGCTGATCGGTGAGCTGACAGCGGCCCCTGATCCTATCCCCACATAAGACAAAATGTGGCAAAACTAGGGCAGATACTGTCAGCTCCCCCGGCTATATAAGACTCTCTTCCCTTCACCCACAGGTATGCGTAATACATTTTTGCTACAGTTCTTCTCCAGTTTTCATCTTCTCCACCGGACACTGACTTGATCGTCGGAGGGCCTTGCCGGGGAATTCTTCCGGTGGGTTGCTGACGGTCATCTTTCTTGCAGGAAGGGCGCTAGCAGGAGTAGTGCTCAGTGCCACCTCGCTCTTGGGAGTCCACCTCGCTTTTCGACAGGATCATATAGGAATGGCTATAGGTTTAGCATCTAATACACTAATTTCTTCAAGTGTATAAAATGCATGTTTTCATTGTGAGGTATATAAGTTTCCTTTTGATAAACAACTTCAACGCCTTGAAAAATGCCTAAAATCATCTAAATCTTTAGTATGAAAGTGCTAGTGGAGATAAACTACAAATCTCGTGTTATTTGAATCATTGTCACTTGTAATAATAATGCTATATGCATAATTAATGAGAAAAATGCACTTCTCAAACTTCCCCATTAAGATAATTATTGGAAAAAGATTCTTGATATCTGGTTGATATTATGACCATTGTGATATAGTTGCCAAAATGAAGAAAAAACAAACTAAAGCAATCTTTACTACAGGAGATAACTGGGTATACCTTTTTTTTTCCCCTTCACGAATCTAGCTGTGAACCTATTGTTGGTGAGAGCCCTAGAGCCGATCATGTAATGATTGTATGGACTGATTTGTATCATATTCCTATGTATAAATAAAGGCATGTTTTATGGTTATTATACTTACGTGTATTTGTGCCAATTAGCTAAGTATAATAATGTCCTTGAGTAGAAGTTTCTTATCTATATCAATCGATTGGTTGAATCGATAGTGAGATGATATAGAGAACACTACTCTAAATAATTCCTAGTCAAGTATTAACATTCAGGGACAATGTTAATACGTAGAGACTAGCATGTAGGTCAACATGATGACTTGATCTCAAAAAGTCATGGATATAGAGATATCAAGTTGACACATGGGTATGCATTGGAGAATGTATACTGAATGACCCGCCATGAGAAAGTATCATGGATCGTTATATGAGTGTCATATACTTTCTCATGTGGCTATTAGTATGACTATTAGTCCTTGGACCTGAAGTCACCATGGATTCCTACATAAGGAGTTACGTACTTTGGCTTCGTCAAACGTCACCCGTAAATGGGTGGACTATAAAGGCGATTACTGGGTATGTAACAAATTATGGGGAGGGATGTGAGTGATGTAGATGGGATCTATCCCTCCTATATGACGGGAGCGATATCGTATTCTTGATAGAGTTAGACCACAAAGTGCATGGCCATGCCCAAGTGAGTCAATATGAGATATTGAGCTCACTTGATTAGTGTGAGTCTACTTGGAGTTCAAGATATAGATTGACTCGAGGATGACACGGTCTATGCCTCAATTGAGTCAATCTAGATATCAAGGATAGAGGGACATTATCATATATTGTGAGAGTCACAATTATTAGTCACAAGGTGATGTTGGATCTCAACATTCTTGTAACTTGGGTAGCAATGATGTGTTGCTAGATACCGCTCATTGCTTATGTTTCTAAGAGGTTAGAAGCATTGCCAACGTTACAAGAACCTATAGGGTCACACGCAAAGAACAAATAGATGGAGAAAAATTGAAGTCAAGTTTGACTTGGCTAAATATGGAAAGTCCATAAAAGGCAAGTTTGACTTGACCTAAATCCAAATCAAGTTTGACTTGACTTGGTTCCACTTCAAGTTAGACTTGACATGGGAGAAGAAGTGAAGTCAAGTTTGACTTGGCTAATATGGAAAGTCCATAAAAGGCAAGTTTGACTTGACCTAAATCCAAATCAAGTTTGACTTGACTTGGTTCCACTTCGAGTTAGACTCAACATGGGAGAAGAAATGGAGTCAATTTCGACTTGGCTAAATATGGAAAGTCCATAAAAGGCAAGTTTGACTTGACCTAAATCCAAATCAAGTTTGACTTGACTTGGTTCCAATTCAAGTTAGACTTGACTTGGTTTTCCCCCCCATTTGAATTTCGAATTCAAATTGATAGGGGATTTGGAAGGCCACCTAATGGCACTTAATGGCCATTATGGCCGGCCACCTAATGGCCATTAATGGCCATTAAGTGGCCGGCCACCCAAGGGGAACAAAAGGTGGGTTTTGTTTCATTTTGGTGGCTCTTCTTCTCTTCCCGGATTTTTCTTCTTCCTCTCCCTCTCTTGGCCGAAACCCATAGGGGTGCTAGCACACCAAGGTTTCGATCCATCTTCTTTTGTTCGCGTGGATACATATAGAGGAGTGTCTACTTTGATACTCTACGAGATCCGGCGGCCTCTTGGATAAGCGGGAAAGCGAAGGGCTACGCGTCAAGGGTAATGACCTTATCACGTAGATCTAGTGTAGATCTAGATATTAAACTCGTACTCGTATTTGTTTTATAAGTTCGCACGGATCCGTGGCCGAGATTCTGGGGTTTCCGCAACGCAAAAAGCGGTTTTTGCGGCCTAGAATTTCTAACAGTGGTATCAGAGCCACGTGCGAACCTTGTACGAGTTTAAATTTGTTTTTTTTTGTATTAGATACAAAATTTTACAGAAAAATAATATTCTGTGATTTTTCGAAATTTATAGTATTTATGGGTATTTTTCTCATGAAGTTGAAGCAACAAGTGTTCGGACACTTGTAGGCTTCACCGATCGAGAAAAACTTTCCGAAACGGAAAGATCTCGCTATAATCTTTCGGGACAGCGGCTTAAGTTGCTGTAAGATGATTTTGGGACACTCGTGAAATTCATTTCGCGAGTAGGGGCGCGGCCCCTAACCCCGCGAGGGGCATTGTCCCGAAATCGTGCCCGAAAATCGCGTAGCGGGACCGTTACGGAAGTGTAACTCATAATATTGTAAAATTGTAGAAAAATTATAGAAATTTATTTAAAATACATAATTAGGAATTATGTATGCATTTGTGATGATCATGGCCCAATAAAAACCCAATGTGATTGGAATGTGTTGTAATTCATATTACGGTCTGCGTACCGTTTTTGTGATTGTGTGTGTTGTATAGTGGATGCGACCTGCGAGTCGGCTTCTTTTATTTTATTTCTGTATTTTATTATTTTTGTAATGTACAAAATGAAGACGGTGGGCGGTCCATCCGAAGACGGAGTTATGGAGGGAGCCGACGACACGTGGCGGTCAAAGGAGAAGCTTGGAGAAGCGAAACCCTAGGTTGACCGTCCGATCTTCTCATTGGCTTGAGAAGATCGTAGTAGGGCCATGATCCAATCACAAATTAAATTATTTTATTATTTGCTTGTATGTGATGCATGCTAGAGTAAAATAATTAGAGCCTTGTGTATATGATACACCCTCTCTCTTGCGATTAGATTCGATCTAATTCAAATCAACTCATTCTCGAAAATGCCTACCAAGTTTTGATACCTATCACTACCTCGATCATTTGTTGTTGTTGAATCTGCCAAAGCAGAGCAACACATTTAATCTTGGTAGGGTACGGAGGGACAATCTTGGTCCCGCCTATCACGGCTTGGGTGAGAACAAACTCAATCAGATTGAGTGAAACTAGTTAACTTGGTCGGATCGAGTCTAACTATAGGCATATTCCAATCGTTGGAAAGGTAGGATAAAAATCGCATTTATATTAAAACTTGGGCGATTTAGCCAAAGCTAACTCAAGTTTTTATGTAAATGTAAATTTTAATCCTATAAACAAGAGTTGCATAGAGATGTAATCGGTAAATTATTACCTACCGATCGTACTAAGTCTTGGGCGATTTAGCCAAAGCTAACTCAAGGCTTAGTATGATGTGGATCTTGTCCCACTATGTTATAGTTAATTTAGATAGAATCTTATAGTGTGGTTTGACCACATCTATGACTTGATTCTACAAATTTTTCTATAATTCAGTGGGAGAATCATTTAATTAAAGGCCTAATTAAATGATAGTTGGAATATGTTATTTATTTATTTTTCTGCATTTTTATTGTTGTAGATTGCCATGTCGACAAACGCGAACACTCTCTCTCTGCGATCTGTCCTTGAGAAGGACAAGCTCAATGGAGCAAACTTCCTGGACTGGTACAGGAACTTGAGAATAGTTCTCAAGCAAGAACGTAAACTGTACGTTCTGGAGCAGCCTATTCCCGAGGCACCTCCTGCCAGTGCCACGCGAGCTGACCGTGATGCTCACAAGAAGCATCAAGATGACGCATTAGATGTGTCATGCCTTATGCTCGCAACCATGAACTCTGAGCTTCAGAAGCAACATGAGTTAATGGATGCTTTCGATATGGTTGAGCATCTGCGTCAACTGTATCAAGGACAAGCAAGGCACGAGAGATTTGAGATCTCTAAGGCACTGTTTCAGTGCAAGATGCAAGAAGGGACTCCCGTAGGTCCCTATGTACTCAAGATGATTGGGTACATAGAGAATCTACAGAGATTGGGATTCCCACTGGGCCAAGAGCTGGCCACAGACTTGATCTTGCAGTCCCTTCCCGAAAGTTATAGTCAATTTGTCATGAACTGGAACATGAATGAAATTGACAAGCCCCTGCCTGAGATGCTCAGCATGTTGAGAACTGCTGAGCTCAATCTTAAGAAGGCCAAGCCCATTTTGATGGTGCAGAAGGACAAAGGTAAGGGCAAGCCCAAAGGCAAGGGAAAGTCTCAAGCCAAGGGCAAGGGCAAGGGCAAAGCACTGAAACCCAAAGGAGGGGTTGCCAAGGATGCTAACTGCTTCCACTGTGGTGAGACCGGACACTGGAAGCGGAACTGCAAGAAATATTTGGAAGATCTCCAGAAGAAGAGAAGTCAGACTTCTACTTCAGGTATTCATGTTATAGAAGTCAATTTGTCTATTTCTACATCATGGGTATTAGATACCGGATGTGCTTCTCACATTTGTACTAATGTGCAGGCGCTGAGAAATAGCAGGGCATTGACAAAGGGCGAGGTGGACTTACGAGTTGGCAATGGAGCAAGAGTTGCTGCTGTTGCTACAGGAGTTTATATGCTATCTCTGCCCTCTGGGCTTGTACTAGAGTTAGATGATTGTTATTATGTGCCTGCTCTTACTAAGAACATAGTTTCTGTTTCTTGTTTAGACAAGAAAGGATTTTCGTTTGTAATAAAGAACAAATGTTGTTCAGTTTATTTAAATGATATGTTCTATTGTAGTGCACCTCTGATGAACGGACTCTACCTTCTAGACTTAGAAAACCCTATCTATAACATAAATACCAAAAGGCTCAAGTCTAATGACTTGAACCAAACCTATATCTGGCACTGTTGCTTAGGCCATATAAATGAGAGTCGCCTATCCCAGCTCCATAGAGATGGTTTACTGGACTCATTTGATTTTGAATCATTTGAGACATGCGAGTCTTGCCTTCTTGGCAAGATGACCAAGACTCCATTCAGTANTGGAGGAATCGTACCCTATTAGATATGGTGCGATCCATGATGAGTCACACAGATCTTCCTATATCCTTTTGGGGATATGCTCTGGACACGGCAGCCTTCACTCTTAACCGTGTTCCATCAAAGGCTGTAGTAAAGACACCATATCAGATATGGACTGGGAAGAGTCCCCAGATGTCTTTTATGAGGATTTGGGGTTGTGAGGCTTACGTTCGACGTCAAGTCTCAGACAAACTGGGACCCAAATCTGATAAGTGCTATTTTGTAGGATATCCCAAGGAAACGAAGGGATATTACTTCTACATACCCAGTCAGCACAAAGTGTTTGTGGCGAAGACTGGGGTTTTTCTAGAAAGGGACTTTGTTTCTAGAAAAACTAGTGGGAGTACGTTCGATCTTGAAGAACTTCAAGATATGGACCAAAGCACTGAGGCCTTGATGGAGGTTGAACAGGAACCACAAAATGTTGTGGATCATGAGGTTGTTACACAAGGAGTTATGGAACAACATCCTGTTCAAGTAGACCTACCTCTTCGCAGGTCTGGTAGGGTACGTCATCAGCCTGAGAGATATTCATTTCTCTTGTCTGATGACAATGACGTTGTGCTCATTGAGAATGAGCCTACAACCTATCAGGAAGCTGTGATGAGCCCAGACTCTGAGAAATGGCTTGAGGCCATGAGATCCGAAATGGATTCCATGTACACCAACCAAGTTTGGACCTTGGTTGATCCACCTGAAGGGGTAAAACCCATTGGGTGTAAGTGGGTCTTTAAGAGAAAGACTGACTGGGAGGACTTACGCATACCTATAAGGTAGACTGGTAGCAAAGGGTTTCAAACAAATTCATGGTATTGACTATGATGAAACCTTTTCTCCAGTAGCGATGTTCAAGTCCATTCGGATCATGCTTGCTATTGCAGCATACCACGATTATGAGATCTGGCAGATGGATGTCAAAACCGCGTTCCTGAATGGGAACCTACTCGAGGATGTGTACATGACACAACCTGAGGGTTTTGTAGATCCAAAGCATACTGGCAGAGTATGCAAGCTGCAAAGGTCCATTTATGGACTAAAGCAAGCTTCTCGGAGCTGGAATCTTCGATTCGATGATGCAATCAAACAGTTTGGTTTCATCAAGAATGAAGATGAACCCTGTGTCTACAAGAGGGTTGAAGGAAACATAGTAGTTTTCCTCATATTGTATGTGGATGACATACTACTCATTGGGAATGATATTCCTATGCTTCAGTCTGTGAAGACTTGGCTGGGGAATTGTTTCTCGATGAAGGACTTAGGTGAAGCAGCTTGTATTTTAGGCATCAAGATCTATAGAGATAGATCTAAGAGATTGCTTGGCCTAAGTCAGAGTACATACATTGACAAGGTCTTACTTCGGTTTGCCATGCAGAATTCCATGAAAGGATTTCTGCCTATGTCACATGGTATGAGTCTTTCGAAGACTCAAAGTCCCTCTTCTAGAGAGGAGAGAGACCGCATGGATAAGATCCCTTATGCCTCGGCCATAGGATCTATCATGTACGCCATGCTATGTACTCGTCCTGATGTCTCGTATGCTTTAAGTATGACGAGCAGATACCAGTCAGATCCAGGTGAGCGTCACTGGATAGCGGTCAAGAATATTCTTAAGTACTTGAGAAGGACTAAAGAATATTTCTTGATATGTGGGGGCAATGAGGAGCTAACTGTAAAGGGTTACAGTGATGCTAGCTTCCAGACCGACCAGGATGATTATAGATCGCAATCAGGGTTCGTGTTTTGTCTAAATGGCGGCGCTGTGAGCTGGAAGAGTTCGAAGCAGGACACAGTTGCTGATTCTACAACAGAGGCTGAGTATATTGCTGCATCAGAGGCAGCAAAGGAGGCAGTTTGGATCCGCAAGTTCGTTGCAGAGCTTGGGGTGGTTCCTAGCATTGCAGATCCCATAGAGCTCTATTATGACAATAATGGAGCTATTGCGCAGGCTAAGGAACCTCGCTCACACCAGCGGACCAAACATATACTACGGCGCTTCCATCTCATTCGAGAGATCATCGATAGAGGAGATGTGAAGATATGCAGAGTACCCACAGAGGCGAATGTCGCAGATCCCCTGACCAAGGCTTTGGCACAGACAAAGCATGATGGTCACACTAGATCATTGGGTATTAGATACTACAGTGATTGGCACTAGTGCTAGTGGGAGATTGTTGGTGAGAGCCCTAGAGCCGATCATGTAATGATTGTATGGACTAATTTGTATCATATTCCTATGTATAAATAAAGGCATGTTTTATGGTTATTATACTTACGTGTATTTGTGCCAATTAGCTAAGTATAATAATGTCCTTGAGTAGAAGTTTCTTATCTATATCAATCGATTGGTTGAATCGATAGTGAGATGATATAGAGAACACTACTCTAAATAATTCCTAGTCAAGTATTAACATTCAAGGACAATGTTAATACGTAGAGGCTAGCATGTAGGTCAACATGATGACTTGATCTCACAAGTCATAGATATAGAGATATCAAGTTGACACATGGGTATGCATTGGAGAATGTATACTGAATGACCCACCATGAGAAAGTATCATGGATCGTTATATGAGTGTCATATACTTTCTCATGTGGCTATTAGTATGACTATTAGTCCTTGGACCTGAAGTCACCATGGATTCCTACATAAGGAGCTGCGTACTTTGGCTTCGTCAAACGTCACCCGTAAATGGGTGGACTATAAAGGCGATTACTGGGTATGTAACAAATTATGGAGAGGGATGTGAGTGATGTAGATGGGATCTATCCCTCCTATATGACGGGAGCGATATCGTATTCTTGATAGAGTGAGACCACAAAGTGCATGGCCATGCCCAAGTAAGTCAATATGAGATATTGAGCTCACTTGATTAGTGTGAGTCTACTTGGAGTTCAAGATATAGATTGACTCGAGGATGACACGGTCTATGCCTCAATTGAGTCAATCTAGATATCAAGGATAGAGGGACATTATCATATATTGTGAGAGTCACAATTATTAGTCACAAGGTGATGTTGGATCTCAACATTCTTGTAACTTGGGTAGCAATGATGTGTTGCTAGATACCGCTCATTGCTTATGTTTCTAAGAGGTTAGAAGCATTGCCAACGTTACAAGAACCTATAGGGTCACACGCAAAGAACAAATAGATGGGGAAAAATTGAAGTCAAGTTTGACTTGGCTAAATATGGAAAGTCCATAAAAGGCAAGTTTGACTTGACCTAAATCCAAATCAAGTTTGACTTGACTTGGTTCCACTTCAAGTTAGACTTGACATGGGAGAAGAAGTGAAGTCAAGTTTGACTTGGCTAAATATGGAAAGTCCATAAAAGGCAAGTTTGACTTGACCTAAATCCAAATCAAGTTTGACTTGACTTGGTTCCACTTCAAGTTAGACTTGACATGGGAGAAGAAATGGAGTCAAGTTTGACTTGACTATTTATGGAAAGTCCATAAAAGGCAAGTTTGACTTGACCAAAACCCACCTCACCTTTGTTTGACCAAGTGATGACTTGGTTTTCCCCCCCATTTGAATTTCGAATTCAAATTGAAAGGGGATATGGAAGGCCACCTAATGGCACTTAATAGCCATTATGGCCGGCCACCTAATGGCCATTAATGGCCATTAAGTGGCCGGCCACCATGTGGGAACAAAACCCATGTTTTGTTTTATTTTGGGTGTGAGACTTTTCTTCTTCTCTCTTGATTTTTGGTGGGAGTGCTTCTTCGACCTCTCCTCTTGGCCGAAAGCTATAGGGTGCTAGCACACCTAAGCTTTTGATCCATCTTCATTTGTTCGCGTGGATACGTATAGAGGAGTGTCTACTTTGATACTCTAAGAGATCCGGCGGCCTTTTGGACAAGCGGGAAAGCGAAGGGCTACGCGTCAAGGGTAATGATTCTGATCATGTAGATCTAATGTAGATTAAACTCGTACTCGTAATTTATTTTTATGTTCGCACGGATCCGTGGCCGAACTTCTGGGGTTTCCGCAACGCAAAAAGCGGTTTTTGCGGCCTAGAATTTCCAACATGTGGAAGGTCTATATAGATGGATCCTCCATTAGCCAGCATAGCGGGGTGGGATTGCTAATGATTTCCCGGGATTGCTATGTAGATGGACACATTGCATCTGTCTATCCGACTCTACTTCAAAGCTACCAACAATGAAGCCGAATACGAGGCGATCCTAGCGGGCCTGCAAGCGGCCAGGCACATGGGAGTCTGTCGGGTCACGGTATATTCGGACTCACAATTGGTGGCTCAGCAGATAGCGGATAGTTTCGAAGTCAAGTGCGAACGACTGTGGAAATATGTAGCCCTCTACGAATAGCTGAAAGCCGCCTTGTCGGAGGTCATCCTGTAAAAGATCTCCCGGTCAGACAATGTGCGGGCCGATGAGCTAGCCAAGCTGGCCAGTTCCATATCCACCTGGCGATTGAACGAGCCTAGTACAGCAGAACCAATGGTAGCCCAAATCGGAGAGGAGGCCAGAACTGACAAACGGATAGACTGGAGGGATCCCTACATAGCATTCTTCCAGGATGGATCCCTTCCTGGTGGGTGCCAAGAGAGCCGGCTGTTTCGCCGGCGGGCGGGCAGGTTTACACTGGTCAGGGATCAGCTATATAGGAGAGCGTTCGCCTGACCCCTCCTAAAATGCATCGAGCCAGAGGAGACCGGCTACGTGATGAGGGAGGTACACGAGGGCATCTGTGGGATTCACATCGGAGGAAAATCCCTGTCTCAGAAGATCCTTTTGGCGGGATACTTTTGGCCTACCTTGTAGGCTGATGCGCTTAATTTTGTGGCCTGGTGTGAAGCTTGTCAGAGACATCAACATGTACTCACCGTCCGACCGAGCCCTTGCGAGTTTCTACAGTATCCTGCCCTTTTGACCAATGGGGAATGGACATTGTGGGTCCCTTTTCCGTTGGGCCCCAGCAGAAGAAATTTTTGCTGGTCCTCGTTGACTACATCTCCAAATGGGTAGAAGCTGAACCTCTGGCGAACATAACGGAAGGGCTGTGATAAAAGTCCTATGGAGAGACATTGTTTGCTGGTACGACATCCCTCACAAGCTGGTATCCGACAACGGGCGACAATTCTCTGAGCGTAAGCTGAAGGAGTGGTGCGAAGGATTAGGCATTCAACAGGCCTTCACCTCAGTTGCATACCCGCAGAGCAATGGACAAGACGAAATCGTCAATCGAGAAATCCTATGGGGGCTCAAGATAAAGTTAGACCATGTCGGGGGCAGCTAGGTCGAAGAACTCCCCAGCATCCTGTGGTCCTACCGGACTACCCCGAAAGAAGGGATGGGCGAGAGCCCTTTCCAGCTGGTTTATGGCGCAGAGGCCGTCATCCCGGTCGAGGTAGGGGAAGAGTCCCCACGACAGCAGTATTATCGCAAGGAAGACAACGACCAGGAGCGGCTAATTGATCTAGACCTCATCTCGGAGGTACGGGATAAAGCCGCCGCAAGGTTGGAGGCATATCGAAGAAGGATGCAGCAAGCCTATAATCGCCGAGTGATCGCCTGCAACTTCGAGGTGGGTGATCGAGTCTGGAAGAGAATAAAACCGATAGGGGACCCTGGGAAGTTGGACCCGCAGTGGGATGACCCCTATGTCGTCATCAAGAAACTCACAGGAGGTAGATATTACCTGGAAGACAATAAAGGCAAAAGAATGGAAAGGCCATAGCATGCCAATCATCTCTGCCCCTACTGTACTGAGTGAGGTACCACACGGTGTATTCGCTTGATGTATTTTTTACTACTGCACTGCCTTGCAGTATAATCAATAAAAAGTGTGAGTGACATGTCATTCGGAAAAATGCTGAGTCCCCATCCGTGATTAAACCCTACAATCTCTCGGTGTGTAGGCTTGGCCTCGGAGCTGTACATGCCCGGCCAAGAGCTGATTAAACCCTACAGTCTCTCGGTGTGTAGGCTTGGACTCGGAGCTGTACACGCCCGGCCAAGAGCTGATAAAATCCAACAGCCTCTCGGTGTGTAGGCTTGCCCCGTAGTTGTACATGCCCCGTAAAGAGCTGAGTAAACCCTACAGCCTCTCAGTGTGTAGGCTTGGCCTCGGAGCTGTACACGCCCGGCCAGGAGCTGATTAAACCCTATAGCCTCTCGGTGTGTAGGCTTGGCCTCGGAGCTGTACACGCCCGGCCAAGAGCTGATTAAACCCTATAGCCTCTAGGTGTGTAGGCTTGGGCCTAGAGCTGTACACGCCCGGTCAAGAGCTGATTAAACCCTACAACCTCTCGATGTGTAGGCTTGGCCATGAAGCTGTACACGCCCCGCCAAGAGCTGATTAAACCCTACAACCTCTCGGTGTGTAGGCTAGGCCCCGGAGCTGTACATGCCTGGCCAAGAGCTGATTAAACCCCACAGCCTCTCGGTGTGTAGGCTTGGCCTTGGAGCTATACACGCCCGGCCAGGAGCTGATTAAACCTTATAACCTCTCGGTGTGTAGGCTTGGCCTCGGAGCTGTACATGCTCGACCAAGAGCTAATTAAACCCTACAGCCTCTCGGTGTGTAGGCTTGGCCCCGGAGCTGTACACGCCCCGCCAAGAGCTGATTAAACCCTACAACCTCTCGGTGTGTAGGCTTAGCCTCGGAGCTGTACACACCCGACCAGGAGCTGATTAAACCCTATAGCCTCTTGGTATGTAGGCTTGGCCTCGGAGCTGTACACACCTAGCCAAGAGCAGATTAAACCCTACAGCCTCTCGGTGTGTAGGCTTGGCCCCGGAGCTGTACACGCCCGATCAAGAGCTGATTAAACCCTACAAACTCTCGGTGTGTAGGTTTGGCCCCGGAGCTGTACACGCCCGGCCAAGAGCTGATTAAACCCTACAGCCTCTCGGTGTGTAGGCTAGGCCCCGGAGCTGTACACGCCTGACCAAGAGCTGATTAAGCCCTACAACCTCTCAGTGTGTAGGCATGGCCTCAGAGCTATACACGCCCGACCAGGAGCAGATTAAACCCTACAACCTCTCGGTGTGTAAGCTTGGCCTCGGAGTTGTACACGCCCGCCCAAGAGATGATTAAACCCTACAGCCTCTCGGTGTGTAGGCTTGGTGAAGGGATCTATAGGTAAAAATATTTAAAATCGCAGCGGAAATAAGATTCCTCGAGTGATCCATGCGAAAGAAAAACTCATACAAAGTGATCTACAATTCCTATCTTATAGGAATACTTTTATCGTGTGATCTTCGCTTATCCCGCTAGTCATTTGGTTCGCCGGATCTCTTGCACGTTCAAGTGTCCGTGCCTCTATGCGTATCCACACGAACACGATCTACACCTCAGAGAGGAACCACCTTAGTTGTGCTAGCAACTTGGGATGGTTCACAAGGCACAAGAACCTCCACTAGGGAGTGATGGACAAGGAGGAAGAAAGAAGAGGAAGAGAGATGCACACTCTAGCCTTTGACAAGGAGGGGGGGTATTTATACTCATCTAATGAATACCAAGGGTCTATGTCCCTTGAGCTCCTCTCATCTTAATGCTAATAAAACCAAATGAATACCAAACCTCTTGGTATTCCTTGAGACTCTTAATATTCTATTCATCTAACGAATAGAATGTCTCTTAGCCTTCCTCTTAAATAATATTTATTAAACCCTTTAATGAATATTATCCATAATTAAGTGGTTGAGTCTAATCTAGATGAGTCTAACTCAAATTAGACTCAATCCTATAATCTAATTGGATTCACTTGAGTCTAACTCAATTAATCTAATTCGAATCAAATCTTAGTCAAACCAAGATCAAATAATTTCCGAAGCATCGTGTCCTTAGTGTGTAACTCAATAGGTTCTCGTAACGTTGGCAATGTGTCTAAACCACTTTAGACACATAAGCAATGAGCAGCATCTAGCAATGCATTATTGCTACCCAAGTAACAAGAAAAGTCGAGATCCGACTA
Organism: Boesenbergia rotunda; assembly: GCA_024364735.1. Taxonomy (NCBI): domain Eukaryota; kingdom Viridiplantae; phylum Streptophyta; class Magnoliopsida; order Zingiberales; family Zingiberaceae; genus Boesenbergia; species Boesenbergia rotunda. The sequence goes on from JAGFNQ010001742.1 coordinate 151,386, forward strand.
AACCTCCGTGACTATTATAATGTATGACCTTGTCCTTCTGTCCTTGATATCTAGATTGACCAATGAGGCATAGACCATGTCATCCTCAATCAATCTTGTGTTTCTTAATCCCCGAGTAGACTCACTCAAACAAATGAACAAAATATCTCATATTTACTCATTTGAGCATGACCATGCGTTTTAGTAGTCCTACTCGATCAAGGGGCCCACAAAATCACTCCCGTCATATGGGAGGGATAGATCCCATCTATATCACTCACATCCCTCCGCATAATTCATTATATACCCAGTGATCGCCTTTATAGTCCACCCTATTATGGGTGACGTTTGACGATACCAAAGTACATAACTCCTTATGTAGGCAACCGTAGTGACTTCAGATCTAAGGACTATTCATTCCAATAGTCACATGAGAATGTTTATGACACTCATATGACAATCTATGAAACTTTCTCATGGCGGGCCATTCAGTACACATTCTCCAATGTATACTCATGTGTCAACTTGATATCACATATCCACGACTTGTGAGCTCAAGTCATCAGTTGACCTACATGCTAGTCTCCATGCATTAATATTGTCCTTGAATATTAATACTTGACTAGGAATGGTTTAGAGTAGTGTTTTCTTCATCATCTCACTATCGATTCAACCAATCGATATAATGTAGATAAGAATCTACTACCGAAGGACATTATTATACTTAGTTATTTGGCATAAATACAAAGTAAGTATAATAACCAAACATGTCTTTATTAATAATAGAATATGATACAAAATGTCCCTAGTCAATCATCACATAATTGGCTCTAGGGCTCCTACTAACAATCTCCCACAAGCACTAGTGCCAATCACTGTAGTATCTAATACCCAGTGACCTGGTATGACCATCATGCTTCTTTTGTGCTAAAGCCTTGGTCAAAGGATCTGCGATGTTAGAATCAGTGTGTACTCTGCATATCCTCACATCTCCTCTATCGATAATCTCTCTAATGAGATTGAAGCGCCGTAGTATATGTTTGGTCCGCTGATGTGACCGAGGTTCCTTAGCCTGTCCAATAGCCCCATTGTTGTCACAATAGAGGTCCATCGGGTCCACAATGCTAGGAATCACACTAAGCTCTGCAATGAACTTTCGGATCCAAACAACCTCTTTTGCCGCCTTAGACGCGGCAATATACTCGGCCTCTGTTGTAGAATCTGCGATTGTGTCCTGCTTCGAACTCTTCCAGCTCACAGCGCCACCATTCAGGCAAAACACATACCCTGACTGCGATCTAAAATCATCCCTGTCTGTTTGGAAGCTTGCGTCACTGTAACCCTTTATAGCTAGCTCCTCAGTGCCTCCAAATATCAAGAAATATTCTTTCGTCCTTCGTAAGTACTTAAGAATAATCTTGACCATTGTCCAGTGACTTTCACCTGGATCTAACTGGTACTTGCTCGTCATGCTCAAAGCAAACGAGACATCTGGTCGAGTACAAAGCATGGCGTACATGATAGATCCTATAGCGGATGCATAAGGGATCTGATCCATACGGTCTCTCTCCTCCTTAGAAGAGGGACCTTGAGTCTTCGAAAGACTCACACCATGTGACATTGGCAGAAATCCCTTCTTGGAATTCTGCATGGCAAAACGATTAAGCATCTTGTCAAAATATGTACTCTGACTTAAGCCAAGCAATCTCTTAGATCTATCTTTATAGATCTTGATGCCTAGGATATAGGCTGCTTCACCTAAGTTTTTCATTGAGAAACAATTCCCTAGCCACGTCTTCACAGACTGTAGTGAAGGAATATCATTCCCAATGAGGAGTATATCATCTACATACAAGATCAGGAAGACAACTGTGCTCCCACTAACCCTCTTGTAGACATAGGGTTCATCTTCATTCTTGATGAAACCAAACTCTTTGATTGCATCATCGAATCGAAGATTCCAGCTTCGAGAAACTTGCTTTAACCCATAAATGGACCTTTGCAATTTACATACCTTTCCAACATGCTCTGAATCTACAAAACCCTCAGGTTGTGTCATGTATACATCCTCGAGGAAATTCCCATTTAGGAATGCGGTTTTGACATCCATCTGCCAGATCTCGTAGTCATGGTAAGCTGCAATAGCAAGTATGATCCGAATAGACTTAAGCATCGCCACTGGTGAAAAGGTTTCATCATAGTCGATACCATGAATTTGTTTGAAACCTTTAGCTACCAATCACCCTTTATAGGTATGCATGCGTCCATCCATGTCAGTCTTTCTTCTAAAGACCCACTTACACCCAATGGGTTTAATCCCCTCAGGTGGATCAACCAAAGTCTATACTTTGTTAGTGTACATGGATTCCATTTCGGATCTTATGACCTCAAGCCATTTCTTAGAATCTGGGCTCATCACAGCTTCTTGATAGGATGTAGACTCATTTAACTCAATAAGCGTAATGTCATCATGGTCAGACAAGAGAAATGAGTATCTCTCAGGCTGACGACGTATCCTATCAGATCTGCGAAGAGGTTGGTATACTTGAACAGCTTCTTGTTCCACAACTTCTTGTGCAACAATCTCATGATCCACAACATCTTGTGGTGCTTGTTCAATGCCCATTAAGACCTTAGTTCTATCTGCATCTTGAACTTCTTCAAGATGGATTTTACTCCCACTAGTTCTTCTAGAAATAAACTCCTTTTCTAGAAAAACACCATTTCTAGCGACAAACACTTTTCCTTGTGTGGGATTGTAAAAGTAATATCCCTTCGTTTCCTTGGGATATCCTACAAAATAACACTTATCAGATTTGGGTCCTAGTTTATCTGAGACTTGACGTCGAACGTAAGCCTCACAACCCCAAATCTTCATAAAAGACATCGTGGGACTCTTCCCAGTCCATATCGTATATGGTGTCTTTGTGACAGCCTTTGATGGAACTCGGTTAAGTGTGAAAAGAGCTGTCTCTAGAGTGAATCCCCAGAAGGAAGTAGGAAGATTTGTCTGACTCATCATTGATCGTACCATATCTAATAGAGTACGATTTCTCCGCTCGGATACACCATTCCACTGTGGTGTTCCAGGTGGAGTGAGTTGGGATATGATCCCACACTCTGCTAGATGGTCACAAAACTCTTGGCTAAGGTATTCACCACCTCGATCTGATCGAAGCATCTTAATACTCTTGCCAAGTTGTTTTTGTACTTCAATCTTGAATTCTTTGAACTTTTCAAAGGATTCCGACTTGTGTTTCATGAGATACACATAGCCGTATCTACTGACATCATTAATGAAAGTGATGAAGTACTGATAGCCTCCTCTAGCTGCGACATTAAAAGGTCCACATACATTAGTATGTATGAGTCCTAACAAGTCTGTCGCTCTTTTGCCATGTCCACTAAATGGAGTCTTGGTCATCTTGCCTAGAAGACAAGATTCACATATCTCATATGATTCAAAATCAAATGAGTCCAGTAATCCATCCTTATGGAGCTGGGATATACGACTCTCATTTATATGTCCCAAGCAACAATGCTAGAGATACGTTTGGTTCACATCATTGGATTTGAACCGTTTGGTATTTATGTTATAGATTGGGTTTTCTAGGTCTAGAACATAGAGTCCATTCACAAGTGGTGCATTACAATAGAACATGTCATTTAACATTATGGAACAACATTTGTCCTTTATGATAAATGAAAAGCCTTTCTTGTCTAAACAAAATACTGAAATTATGTTCTTAGTCAATGCAGGTACATAAAAGCACTCCTCTAGTTCTAAGATATGCCCAGTGGGCAAATACAAGGAATAAGTTCCTATAGCTATGACAGCAACTCTTGCTCTATTGCCTACTCGTAGGTCCACTTCACCCTTTGTCAATGATCTAGCTCTTTGAAGGCCCTGCACATTAGTACAAATATGAGACGCGCATCCGGTATCTAATACTCAAGAAGAAGAGATAGATAGATTGACTTCTATAACAAAAATACCTGAAGCAGAAGTCTCACTTCTTTTCTTTTTTACTTCCTCCAGGTAATGTTTGCAGTTCTTCTTCCAATGTCCGGTCTCACCACAGTGGCAGTATGCCCCTTCCTTAGGCACCTCATCTTTAGTCTTGGATGTAGTAGAGTTGGCCTTGCCTTTGGCTTGGGTCTTACCCTTGCCTTTAGGCTTCCATTTGCCTTTGCCCTTTTGTACCATCAATACATTACTGGTTTTGGTTTTCTTGAGATTAGGTTCAGCAGTTCTTAACATGCTGAGCATCTCAGGCAAAGGCTTGTCAATTTCATTCATGTTATAGTTCATGATAAATTGATTGTACCCTTCTGGCAACGATTGCAAGATAAGGTCCGTAGCCAATTCTTGGCCCAGTGGAAATCCTAGTCTTTCAAGGTTCTCGACATACCCAATCATCTTGAGTACGTGAGTTCCTTCTTGCATCTTGCATGCAAATAGGGCTCTAGACACCTCAAACTGCTCGTGCCTAACTTGCCCTTGCTATAGTTGCTTTAGATGCTCAACCATTTCATGTGCATTCATGTTCTCATGTTGCTTCTGAAGCTTAGAGTTCATGGTGGCAAGCATAAGGCATGATACATCAAGTGCATCATCCTGATGCTTCTTGTAAGCATCCTTTTTGGCACGGGTAGCGGTAGCGGTGGGTGCTTCTGGAAGAGATAGCTCTAGGACGTACAGTTTTCGTTCTTGTTTAGGACTATCCTCAAGTTTCTGTACCAGTCCAGGAAATTAGCTCCGTTGAGCTTGTCCTTCTCAAGGACGGATCGCAGAGAGAGAGTATTTGACGTGTTAGATGACATGGTGATCTACAACAGTAAAATTATGCAGAAATAAGTATCATATCTAATTCATTTAATTAGTCCTTTAATTAAATGATGCTCCCATTGAATCGTAGAGCTTTGGTTGGGACTAGTCATGGATGTAGGCAAACTCAATTTACCAACACTATTAGCTCCAAACCAAATAGCAATCATTATTCATGTGGGACAAGATCCATATTATACTTCATCTTGAGTTAACTTTGGCTAATCGCCCAAGACTTAGTATAATTAGGTAGGTAACATTTTACCAATTACATCTCATGCAACTCTTTGAAACAAAGGGTCAAGATCCACATTACACATCATCTTGAGTTAGCTTTGGCTAATCGCCCAAGACATGGAATAATTGTTCTTTTACCCAATTTTCCCAACTTTTGGGATATGCATCCAAGTTTCTCAATCTAATTGAGGGGACTTTAAGTCTTATCCAAAGTTTGATAGTGGGACATTACAATTGTCCTCTCGCACTCTACCAAGATAAAATGCATTACTTTGCTTTGGCAAACCCAACAACAAATAATCGAGGTAGTTTATGAGTACCAAACTTTGGTAGGCATATTGAGTTGACTTAATTAAGATAAACATCTAAGCATGCATCACATACACACACATAGCATATATCAATATATAAGCAGTAAAATGTGACATGGTTATGGCCTGTATACTACGATCTTCTCAAGCCAATGAGAAGATCGATGGTCAACCTAAGGATAACATCTTCTCCAAGTGCATCCTTCGATCATCATGTGTGGTCGGCATCCTTCTTATAACTTTATTCTTCGATGGACACTCCATGACTCCTTTTGTACATTACAATGTAGGAAAACTCGAGTTATATTCGAGTCTAAATATATTTTTACAACTAGGAAAAATAGAGACAAGGCACGACACGCAGGTCGTATTATGAATTACAACATGCACACACACACATATACATCCAATCACATTGGGGTTAAAGCCATAACCATGCACCATGTCATCAATCATACACAATAGATTTAGGATATCAATTTTTATTATGATTGTAAAAATGCTCATGAGCTGAAACCATAGGTTATAAAATTTGTCGAGTACATTCGCATCATAGCACACTTTCATATTTCATATGATGATGCTATAGACTTTTAGTTCGATCAACACAAACTTTTGTATCTCGACAAATGCTCATACATTATACAATCTATAATAAAATTATATCCTACTTCTATATCACATATAAAAGTTTTCTAAACTTTGTACGATCATTCGCAAGTGGCTCTGATACCACTGAAGGGATCTATAGGTAAAAATATTTAAAATCGCAGTGGAAATAAGATCCCTCAAGCGATCCATGCGAAAGAAAAACTCATACAAAGTGATCTACAATTCCTATCTTATAGGAATACCTTTGTCGCGTGTCCTTCGCTTATCCCGCTAGTCCTTTGGTTTGTCGGATCTCTTGCACGTTCAAGTGTCCATGCCTTTATGCGTATCTACACGAACACGATCTACACCTCGGAGAGGAACCACCTTAATTGTGCAAGCAACTTGAGATGGTTCATAAAGCACAAGAACCTCCACTAGGGAGTTATGGACAAGGAGGAAGAAAGAAGAGGAAGAGAGATGCACACTCTAGCCTTTGACAAGGAGGGGGGGTATTTATACTCATCTAATGAATACCAAGGGACTATGTCCCTTGAGCTCCTCTCATCTTAATGCTAATAAAACCCAAACCCAATGAATACCAAGCCTCTTGGTATTCCTTGAGACTCTTAATATTCTATTCATCTAATGAATAGAATGTCTCTTAGCTTTCCTCTTAAATAATATTTATTAAACCCTTTAATGAATATTATCCATAATTAAGTGGTTGAGTCTAATCTAGATGAGTCTAACTCAAATTAGACTCAATCCCATAATCTAATTGGATTCACTTGAGTCTAAATCAATTAATACAATTCGAATCAAATCATAGTCAAACCAAGATCAATTAATCTCCGAAGCATCATATCCATAGTGTGTGACCCAATAGGTTCTCGTAACGTTGGCAATGTGTCTAAACCACTTTAGACACATAAGTAATGAGCAGCATCTAGCAATGCATTATTGCTACCCAAGTAACAAGAAAAGTCGAGATCCGACTAAACCTCCGTGACTATGATAATGTATGACCTTGTTCTTCTATCTTTGATATCTAGATTGACCAATGAGGCATAGACCATGTCATCCTCAATCAATCTTGTGTTTCTTGATCCCCGAGTAGACTCACTCAAAAAAATGAGCTCAATATCTCATATTGACTCATTTGAGCATGACCATGCGTTTTAGTAGTCCTACTCGATCAAGGGGCCCACAGATATCACTCCCGTCATATGGAAGGGATAGATCCCATCTATATCACTCACATCCCTCCGCATAATTCATTACATATCCAGTGATCGCCTTTATAGTCCACCCTGTTACGGGTGACGTTTGACGATACCAAAGTACATAACTCCTTATATAGGGAACCATAGTGAATTCAGTTCTAAGGACTATTCATACCAATAGTCACATGAGAAAGTTTATGACACTCATATGACAATCTATGAAACTTTCTCATGGCGGGTCATTCAGTACACATTCTCCAATGTTTACCCATGTGTCAACCTGATATCACATATCCATGACTTGTGAGCTCAAGTCATCAGTTGACCTACATGCTAGTCTCCATGTATTAATATTGTCCTTGAATATTAATACTTGACTAGGAATGGTTTAGAGTAGTACTCTCTATTTCATCTCACTATCGATTCAACCAATCGATATAATGTAGATAAGAACCTACTACCCAAGGATATTATTATACTTAGTTATTTGGCACAAATACAAAGTAAGTATAATAACCAAACACGCCTTTATTAATAATAGAATATGATACAAAATGCCCCTAGTCAATCATCACATAATTGGCTCTAGGGATCCTACTAACACTTGGCCCCGGAGCTGTACACGCCCGGCCAAGAGCTGATTAAACCCTGCAACCTCTCGGTGTGTAGGCTTGGCCTCGGAGCTGTACACGCCCGGCCAAGAGCTGATTAAACCCTATAGCCTCTCGGTGTGTAGGCTTGGCCTCGGAGCTGTACACACCCGACCAAGAGCTTATTAAAACCCTACAACCTCTCGGAGTGTAGGCTTGGCCTCAGAGCTATACACGTCCGACCAAGAGCTGATTATACCCTACAGCTTCTCGGTGTGTAGGGTTGGCCTCGGACATGTATACACCCGACCAAGAGTTGGTTAAACCCTACAGCTTCTCGTGGGGTAGGTTTCCTTCGAAGCTGACATCCTAAGGGGAACAAGAAAACACTCCAAACATAAGAAGTTCAGCGACGTTGACATTCAATGATAAAACAACCGCACACTTGTCCTATAAAAGTGCGCTTAATAAGAGGAAGATATAGTGCACCAGGGACGGTCGGGGAGTCTATGTCAGAACGTATCCTACAAATCACGCTCCTCGGGGGGCAGATCGTCCCAGACACACTGGACGGTTATCGCGCGCAAGCTTGTGCCGGTTTTCAACAACTGCTCCTTTTCCTACTGGCGAATAGCGCAATAGAAGCCCTATTTTAGGCGCTTAAATGCTTGCTCGGCTACCACCTCGGCATACTCCTCTGACTCCAAGAACTTAGCCTTGGACTCCGCCTCGACCCGGGATAGTTGAATTGCGTGATCACCCTGTTGCTGCTGTATCTTGGCCTCAGCCTCCTCTTGGGCGGTTTTCAGTGTCGCCACCTCTTGGGAGAGGTAAACTTGAGCCTCTTGTGCCTCCCGAAGTTTCTGGGTAGTAGCAGCTATTTGTGCTTTGACCTAGGCCACTTGGTCCTGAAGATCGGCTGCATACGAGATCGACAGCTCCAAGTCGTATTCTCGCAAAGCCATCAGACGCTCTCATTCTGCCTCCCGGTCCTCCAAGACTTTCATTGCGGATTCCAGGAGGTCAACTTGACCGGTTAACTCTCCCATTCAGGCCTAGAGTTGATCCCGCTCTTGCGTTAGCTTCTGTAGCTCCCTGTCAAGTGTCGGTTCTTCTCGGATCCTAGGCGTTCCTGGAGTCTATACCCGTGCAGGGTATCCTCGGCCGTTATTAAGGCGGCCAGATAATGCTCAATTTTCTCGCGAAGAGCCAGGCTGACCTCCAACTGCATGAGTCCAGCCTCTCGAGCCTGGCCGGTTTCTGCCTCCGCATCCGCCACCTTCCGGAGGAGGTCTTCAGTAACCCCTTTGGAGCACAACAAGCAGCTGGTGGCTGCGCAGTTAGAGGCCACCTACAGGGCAGATACAGACAGTCAGTAGAAGGACTTTGAAGTAAAATGAAAAGCGTGCCACAAATGTTTATCGTCAGTAGGGATTGGTGTAGCATGCCCAGGTAGCGGGCTGACCCAGCTACCCGCCATGGTAAGATGGGAGAAGGAAGAGTACCCTCGGTAGGGGGCCCTGACTGACTGGGAACGTCTCTGGGGTCATGGACATCTTCTTCTATACTTGAAGTGCTCGGCAATGCCTCAGAAGCAACCCCCCCTATTTTGATGGATTGAGAACTGTCGGCCTTCTTCTTCTTTGCCTTGGGAGTCTTTCGGTGAGAGCGATGCGGATGCGTGGGCACCTCTTTGCCTCGGGGAACAGCCGGAGGGTCGACCAGGAGAGCTGGGGCATCGGCTGCAGAAACGGGCGTCTCAACGACAGGAGAAGAAGACTCTTCCCGAATGCCCGGGGATCGTGAGGCCGTGCCCTCGGGGGTAGCCGAGCACAAAGACGTTGGAGATAAGCCTTTCTTCAACCGCTTCAAGGGTTGATCCCTTTGGGATCGACGCTCCGGACGCTTCTTTTCAAACGCATGGATCTCTGAGGGTACGACCGACGGAGGAGGTACCACTTTCCCCTTTGGAGCCTCGATAATAGGAGTAGTTGACCCCCCTTCTAGGACTGGGGGCAACTCCGAGGCTCCGATGTCCGTGGGGTCCCAGAGCACTGCTAGACCTGCAGACGACTCCCCCCCACCTCGTCACCCTCGGTGGGGATTCCTGCGGGAGTTGAGGATACTGAGCCTGGGACCAACGCCTGTTCGGTAGCCTGGTCCGACTTCAGGAGTTTATTCATCACGAGGGAAAACATAATGTTACATGCAAAGTATAAAACAAGAAGGCATCAGTCAGCATTAACCAGGAACTGTACCAGGTATGAAATAACATATGAAGGCTGGAGCTGAGGGGTGTAATTGTTGGACTAATCTTTGCCCGATAAAGGAGCTCCTCGCACTGCACCAGTTGAAGTCCATGGAATTCCATCCCCGCCAGGATACCCTTGGCTCTCTGATATCCCGCGTCCTGTTGGAAGTCGCCAAGGTACGAGATAGGAGGCAGGTTCTCCATCCATTAAATGTGGCTGAAGGGACGCTCGGGAAGGCGGATATAAATGTTGGTGCTTGGATGGCTAGAGAGGGGGGGGGTGAATGTAGCCAGACACAAACTTTTACTTTCTTTTAGGTTTCTGCACTCAAGGGTTAGCAACAGCGGAAACAATACAATATAGAAGCAGAAATGAAGAACAGAAAACCAAAACAAAACCAACACTAAGACGGAGATGTACAAGGTTCGGGGATAACTTGCCCCTACTCCTTGGCGTGCCCGTAAGGTGGGCGATCCCTTGATCGTCGACAGATCAAGCCCCGGTAAACCTGGATAGTAATAAGCCTCCTTCTCGGTGGAGTAACCTCTCCACAATTGGTCTCCAAATGATATGAGAATGAGAACAGAGACACGAGAAGAAAACCTCACGCTAATCTAGCAGGAACACTCAAGGACGAACACTACACAGAGAGCTCAGAAACAACAGCGAAACCCACAGCGAACACTTGCTTGTTTTCCTGTCTGTTCTCTTTCGCTCCTCTGCATCATCGCTTCTTCTTAAGCTCCAGATCCTGCTTACCATCGCTAGGCTCCATCAGCACCCATTGAGCCACAGCTTGACCCACTGACTCCTCTGAGCACTCAGTCCACTGAAGACCTCTTCAGCTGAGCCTCCGTCAGTCGCCAGCCGCGCCAGGAAGCCGTTGAAACCTGTAAACAGAATACATACAAACCTGCCACAGTGAAAGTCGCCATTGACTCTTCTCCTTAGTTTGTATCATCCCTGTCTAACCTGCATACTTATCAGAGGCTTAGCAAAGCATATCAAACAATATCAGCAAGGTAGCATAGAAAACACAGAGAAAAACAGATGCGATCAGAAGTCTGACAGCGTATTTGAATTAAAGTTGTCAGCCACTGATCGGTCACCAGACCGATCAGTGATGCTCTTGATCGGTCACCAGACCGATCAGGGAAAGCCCTGAATGATCAGGCTCCAGCCTGATCGGTCCACAATGACAAACAAGGATCGCGAACTAACCTGTGATCGGTCACACTGACCGATCACAGATCAGGGATAGGTCACCAGACTGATCCTCAACTTGCTGGGTTTCCTCCAGCTCCCACCAGGACAAAGCCCCTGATCGGTCACCGAACCGATCAAGTTGTTCCCTGATCGGTCTGGTGACCGATCATGTCACTCCCTGACCGACCAGGAGCCATCCTGATCGGTCAGGATGAGGAAAGTCACGACATTTGATCGGTCAGATTGACCGATCATTGTTCCTCACAAACCATCTGATCTCTCTCCGATCGTTCACCAGAACGATCAGAGGCCAAACAGAATCCTTTCTGTTCTCTCCCTGATCGGTCACCAGACCGATCAGACTTCTTTGGATCGGTCACCATACCGATCCACAACAGGGAGTTCGTGCCAACTCCTTGATCGGTCACCAGACCAATCCAGCGACTCCCAATCCAACCCTAAGTCCAGAGAACAGGCTCCCTAGCCTTCTCTGACTCGTGCTCAACCCCCCGGACCAAGACTCCGTGCCCAGCTTCACTCACCGGGACTTCATTCAACCTAGCTTCACTCGCTAGGACCTGGCTTCACTCACCAGGGTTTCAGTCACCTAGCTTCACTCGCTAGGATCCGGCTTCACTCACTGGGATTTCAGTCACCTGGCTTCACTCACCAGGACCCGGCTTCACTCACCGAGGTTTGATTCAACCAAGCTTCACTTGCTAGGACCTGGCTTCACTCACCAGGGTTTCGGTCACCCAGCTTCACTCACTGGGACCCTACTTCACTTACTGGGATTTCAGTCACCTGACTTCACTCACCAGGACCCGGCTTCACTCATCGGGGTTTTATTCAACCTAGCTTCACTCGCTAGGACCTGGCTTCACTCACCAGGGTTTCAGTCACCCGGCTTCACTCACTGGGACCCAGTTTCACTCACCGGGATTTCCTTCACCTGACTTCACTCACCAGGACCCGACTTCACTCACCGAGGTTTCAGTCACCCGGCTTCACTCACTGGGGTTTCAATCCCTTTGTGCCCAGTCCCCGACCAGGACATAATCCTAATTCACTCAATCAAACTTAAATCGGTGTCAACACCAAAACAACAATCGGGCCAGACTGCATCAACAATCTCCCCCTTTTTATTGCTTGACAACCCGATTTAAGTTTAGGTATCAAATGAAGTCAATTATCGTAAGGGAATCAACATCCTCCCCCTACAATAATTAACCCTAAACTTAATCAACCATTCTCTCCCCATTTGTGAAACATCGAAAAGGGGTATGCTTATTATGTTTTAAACATACCTCCCCCTAAAGCAAGGGTCTCTCTTCAAACCCAAAATAATCAAAGGTAAGTGTGAATTGCACATGAAAAACATATACAGAATTATATCATGGTCAAACATGTATATGTTTCATATGACAAGTAAGGAACGCAGCTGTATCCGACACATAATCCTGATTGGTCTCCGTGACCGATCAGGTTCGTTGATTATTCGATACAGAAATATTTCTGATTAGTCTAGGGAGCGATCAGATTTCAGAAAAATTTATGAAACTTTGATACGTTCCTGATCAGACTGCATTAACAATTGACATTCCACAACAGGGGTGTAGACTCCATTAACATTCGATATTTCAGAAAAATTTCTGAAATATGATTTGAGTTTCTTGACAAAGAAAAATATTCCTCATCAAGGAGCAAGAGTCATGATTCAACCAATCCTTTCTTATGGATTTGAACATTCCAACACAGGTTTGTATCAAATCAGTATTAAGTTTTGTTCCAAGTATGATATGTATGTTCCATGTTCTTTGATGGTACCCTGATAGGTCTGATCGGTCGGCCTGACCGATCAGGAGGATCCTGATCGGTCCATGAACTGATTAGGTGTGTGATCTGTGAACTCCTAAGATTGGATACTAATCTCCTGATCAGAATTGATCTGATCAGTCATTAGACCGATCAGAAGGACCTCTGATCGGTCACGGTGACCGATCAGGGTGAGTCCTGATCGCTCGGTGGACCGATCAGGTTTCATACAGAAAATTTCCCCCGATCAGATTTCAGAAACAGGTTTCAAAAACTATTTTCTTTTCAACTCTCAACTACTCCTAATTCAATTAGAGTTAATCCCTTTGATCCTAAGAAGGGTTTCCCTTAACCAAGCTTTATTCCATATCAGGAATCAAGAATTTCTATGGATTAAGAAAATACCAAAAACAGGTTTGTATCAATTTCAATGGATGATCAAATTTTCAAAACATGCTTGTATCAAATTAGTATCAAAATATGATCACATTCCAAAACATGCTTATATCACATTATGATCAAATTTCCAAAACATGTTTGTATCAAATTAGTATCAAAATATGATCAAATTTCCAAATTTTGATCAGTTTGTATGTTTGATGTATGTTTATTAACATGTTTGCTCCAACTACTTGAAATCAAGTTTGTACCAACTCCATAATCCTAATTCCCAATTCTATTGATAATTCATGGATTGGATTGGAAAATTCATAGTTCCAAGTGTGTATCAAGTTCATGGTTCCAACTAATTTGAAATCAAGTGTGTATCAAAAATCTATTCCCCAAATTGCCCATAAAAGTGAATAGGAAAATTTTCCAGTATAGATGGAGAAATTTTCAATGTATCTATATTGTTTATGATTCCCATTTACTTAACTCCAATCATCTAAATTCAAGATGAAAAATCATTCCTCATCGGTAGTAAATGGTCATCCATTAAATGGAGGAAATAGTAGGCACATCCCTAACTAGGAATGGTATATGTTTGGAGCACCTATTTTCATCAACCCATGTTGATAAATGCTCCCCCTTAATCAAAGCTATACAATTCTAAAGATAAAAGTTTTAGGTACCCAAATTTTGGGACCTAATGCATCTTCAATGAAAGACTTTGGCACCCATGCCTTAGTCGTTTTCTTTTTAACTTTTTGAACCCTAGAATTATTTGGTGATCCAAAATGTGTTCTAGACATTAATGACATGATACTAGATTCTTTAGGTTGGTAACCTAAACCAACCTTGTTGTAAACCGCTTTTTGTGAATTTAGGGTCATGTCCAAGGTTTTGGAGCTAGTTGAGAATTTCTCAAGAAAATTCTTGAGTTTCTCAACCTCACTCCTCAATGTCTTATTTTCATTCTCAAGGGACTCATTGTGAAAATCATTAATATCCTCAACCTTAGAGGATTTTAATTCTTCTACTTCTAATTTTAATAACTTTGCTTTGTTCTTAGATTTATTTAACAAACTAGTTAAGCATGCAATTGTCCTATAGCACTTATCCAACTCGGGAGAGATTACCTCTTCATCATCCGAAGATGATGAAGCCGCGGTTGAGGAGTCACTTGGTTCATTATCACTTCCTTCATTTGAGTCATCTACTGCCATGAATGCAAAATGATGGGTATTCTTCTCCTCCTCCTTTTCTTTCTTCTTCTCCTTCTTCTTCTTTCCTCTGTCACCTGTCACAAACGCCACACCCTTCTCCTTTGGGCTTTGGTTAGCAATTTCGTGTAGTTCCATTTCACAAAACAAATCTTCTAATTTGACAAAAGAAAGATCCTTGGATACCTTGTAGGCATCCACCATGGATGACCACAAGGTATTCCTAGGAAATGATTTAAGGACATACCTTACAAGATCTCGGTTTTCTACCTTTTTATTGATGGAATGTAAACCGTTGACGATTTCCTTGAACCGACCATGAAGTATACTTACAGTTTCATCTTCTTCCATGGACAGATTTTGAAGTTGGCTGAGAAGAAGGTCTTTCTTGGCTCTTCGGGTATCTTGAGTTCCTTCATGAAGCTCAATGAGTTTGTTCCATAGGTCTTTGGCAGAGGTGAAGGGGCCAACCTTGATTAGCTGCTCTTTGGTCATCCCACATTGCAAGGTGACAACAACTTTGGCATCAGCTTCCCCCTTTTTGATTTGCTCAGCCGACCACCTTGAAAACTCATGGTCTTTTCCCTCATGATCCTTTGGAGGGGAGAAACCTTCCTTGACTGAGAACCACATGCTGATGTTGGTCTTGAGATAAAACTCCATCCTTGACCTCCAATATGGAAAATCTGATCCATCCAAGAATGGAGGTTTGTTTGTGCTGAACCATTCTCCTTCCATGGCCATCGTTGTTAGCTCTCGGATGTTAAGCCATTTGAATAGAGCCCCAAGCTCTGATACCACTTGTTGGTGCTTGGATGGCTAGAGAGGGGGGGGGTGAATGTAGCCAGACACAAACTTTTACTTTCTTTTAGGTTTCTGCACTCAAGGGTTAGCAGCAGCGGAAACAATACAATACAGAAGCAGAAATGAAGAACAGAAAACCAAAACAAACCAATGCTAAGACAGAGATGTATAAGGTTTGGGGATAATTTGCCCCTACTCCTTGGCGTGCCCATAAGGTGGGCGATCCCTTGATCGTCAGCAGATCAAGCCCCGGTGAACCCGGATAGTAATAAGCCTCCTTCTCGGTGGAGTAACCTCTCCACAATCGGTCTCCAAATGATATGAGAATGAGCACAGAGACACGAGAAGAAAACCTCACGCTAATCTAGCAAGAACACTCAAGGAAGAACACTACACAGAGAGCTCAAAAACAACAACGAAACCCACAGCGAACACTTGGTTGTTTTCCTGTCTGTTCACTTTCGCTCCTCTGCATCATCGCTTCTTCTTAAGCTCCAGCTCCTGCTTACCATCGTCAGGCTCCATCAACACCCACTGAGCCACAGCCTGACCCACTGACTCCTCTGAGCACTCAGTCCACTGACGACCTCTTCAGCTGAGCCTCCGTCAGTCACCAGCCGCGCCAGGAAGCCGTTGAAACCTGTAAACAGAATACATACAAACCTGCCACGGTGAAAGTCACCATTGACTCTTCTCCTTAGTTTGTATCATCCCTGTCTAACTGTACACTTATCAGAGGCTTAGCAAAGCATATCAAACAATATCAGCAAGGTAGCATAGAAAACACAAAGAAAAACATACGCGATTGATAAGTGTCATTTTATTGATCATTTTATATGCTTAAATCCGTGTTTGACCTATATTTTACTTGTGTAATTGTGGATTTACCCTAGGTTTTAGGATTTATACTCTTTTTGGACCTAATTGTAAATTTTGATATATTTGAGTTGTTTTGTCACTAAATTTTTGATCTACTTTTGTAGGATTCAAATGATCAGGGACCTAGGTCATGTTGGGTCAAAGTTGAGTCAAAAGTGGATTGGATCAAGTGATCAAGCGTCAACTAATTTGGACCGTCCGATGCAAAGACGGATAGATCTAGACCATCTGAGAACTTCTGATCAATTCGAGTTGGGATTAAGGTTAATCGAGCGATCAGATCAAGATCTGAAGGTTTCAGCCCAATCGGAGATCATCTGGCCGTTGGATCACGATCAGAGGGATCTAGACCATCCATTCAAAGATCAAGGTGATCTGAACCATCCATTGGAGATCTGGCAGATCCGAGCTACCCCGAGGATGATCCTGACCTCTGATCAAAATTTGGAAAATTTGAGTCAAATCAGACGAAGATCAACCGTTGGATGAAGTGGAATTAATCTGAGCCGTTCACTGTTCAACTACTTAAACAGACTTCCTTGTTTTCAGATCTGTCGCGTCTTCGCCATTTCCAGCTCAGTTTCTCATTTCTTCTTCATTTCTTTGGCGATTTCTTCCATTAGAAGGCGTGGCCAACTCGATCAGCACCTTGGAGCAAGATCTGGATCCTTGGAAGAGGCTTCAATGGAGATTCAATCACAGATTTGCATCGGAACAGGGGCTGAGTGAGGGTTTCATTAGTTTCTGTGATTTGATCAACTTGATTGCGATTGCGTGCCAATCTTCTCAATCGGAGCTATCTGAAGGGTTTTCTGATACACTCTGATCATCACCAAAGCTCAATCGCATTTGTTCATTGCGAAATCAAGGAGATCAGATTGGTTTTTCCAGCTGATTGAAATCTGTGAGCAGATCTGAAATTGGAGCTAATTTCCATTGATTTGCGAGTTTAAGAGGTTCTTGGCTTGCCCTTGCGTGACGAACAAGGAGGTCTTGAGACAAGGAATGGTCGAGGCTTAGTTTTAATCGCATTTCTTGTTTTCTTAGCTGTAATTTCAGTTTCAGCAAGTCATTTCTATTCTGTCTTGTATCAGCTGTTCCGTTTTCAATTTCTGAATTGTTCCAGCTTAAATTAGGTTTCATTCCGCAAGATAATCAATTAGGGATTCTGTTTAGTGAACAATAGTTATAATTTCAGCTTAATTCTGGTTTCAATTCTTGCGTATCAGATTTGTTTTCTGCATTTCAACTTTAGCTGCGTATCAGTTTCTTTTGTTCTGCATTTTTAGTTATATTTCTGTCTTGTATCCACTGCTGTAGTTTCTTTTCTGATCAGTTCCTGCTTTGATTAGAGTTGCAAGTCAGTACTCTTATTAGATAGATTGTTTTTGCAATGACCAATTGGATTTAGATCAGCTGTCTTTGCTTGAGTCAAATATGTATTTCTGTTCAGCCCTGTTCTTGCGTACCAATTCTATTCCATTCGTATCAGTCCTATTTCAGCAACTTTCAGCTGATAATCTTTGAATTTGTGTCAAGGAAACGTTAGATCTTCTTAAACATCTCTGAATTTTAGAATAATTAACTCAGATTCATGCTTGCATTTTGCTTGTTTCTGAAACCGAGTCGCTGCTGCAACCTTTTCACTCAATTCTGCATTTCTGAACTCATGTCTTCAATTAGTTGTTTCTGAATTGGTTAGATTCTTTTCTGCAGTTTCAGTGTATCATTCTTGCAGCCATTTCGAGCACTTGATCTTACTTGTTTTGTTTGCTTGTTATGCGTGTGAATTGTTTTACATTTCTGCAATCCCATTCTGAATTTCTACATTTCATTTCTTCAATAGTTTGTTTCTGAATTTTGCATTCAATCTGTTTGTTTCAAATTCGATTGTGTTACATCAGTAGTTTTACAGTAGTTGTAGTGCTGCTCTTCTTGTACCAAGTTGCAATTCAAAACTGCATTTAGATTTAGCTTTCGGCACAAGGTTTTCCTTTTCTTGGTATCAAGTTTAGTGTTTGAATTCATGCATTTCAATTCTGTTTTCAGCTCATTCTTATCCTGCTGCATTCATTTCTAAATTTCTTTCTTCATTCATGCATAACACTTCATTAATAGCCTTGTCTTCCAAGTAATGTGATTAGTTCATTTCTAGGTTGTTTCACATTGCGTATCAAGTTTTCATTGTTACATTTACATCAAGTTTAGTTGCGGCCTTAAGTGGAATGTTTTAAGTTCAATACAATTTGTAATGTACTCTTGCAATTGAATTCATGTTTGTTTTCCAAATTCAGTCAAGTTTCATTGGTTTGATTTAGTTGTTCGATTGTTAAGTTCATCAATTGTCATTCCTAGTTTAAACTTGTCTAGTTAAGTTTTCTTTCTTTTTATTGTGTTTTCATTTCCTCATTGCAAATCAAACCCAAGTTTTATTTGAAACCCAAAAATAACAACGACACATAAACGCAAGCTCGAATCACATAACTTGAACTAGCCCTTGGAAAAATACGACCTGTGGCCCCTTTACTACGCTTTTATTCTTTGATTGCAAAAAGGGTTTCCAGCTTATAAATATCTAAATTTGAGACCCACATTCATGACACCTCTTTTGGGTCGATCAGCGATCAGAAGTCTGACAGCGTATTTGAATTAAAGTTGTCAGCTACTGATCGGTCACCATACCGATCAGTGATGCTCCTGATCGGTCACCAGGCCGATCAGGGAAAGCCCTGAACGATCAGGCTCCAGCCTGATCGGTCCACAGTGAGAAACAGGGATCGCGAACTAACCTGTGATCGGTCACACTGACTGATCACAGATCATGGATCGGTCAACTTGCTGGGTTTCCTCCAGCTCCCATCAGGCCAAAGCCCCTGATCGGTCATCGAACTGATCAGGTCACTCCCTGACCGACCAGGAGCCATCCTGATCGGTCAGGATGAGGAAAGTCGTGAAATTTGAACGGTAAGATTGACCGATCATTGTTCCTCACAAACCATCTGATCTCTCTCTGATCGTTCACCAGAACGATCAGAGGCCAAACAGAAACCTTTCTGTTCTCTCCCTGATCGGTCACCAGACCGATTAGACTTCTTTGGATCGGTCACCAGACTGATCCACAACAGGGAGTTCATGCCAACTCCCTGATTGGTCACCAGACCGATCCAGCGACTCCCAATCCAACCCTAAGTCCAGAGAACATGCTCCCTAGCCTTCTCTGACTCGTGCTCAGCCCCCCGGACCAAGACTCCGTGCTCAGCTTCACTCACCGGGACTTCATTCAACCTAGCTTCACTCGCTAGGACCTGGCTTCACTCACCAGGGTTTCGGTCACCTAGCTTCACTCGCTAGGACCCGACTTCACTCACTGGGATTTTAGTCACCTGGCTTCACTCACTAGGACCCGGCTTCACTCACCGGGATTTCATTCAACCTAGCTTCACTCGCTAGGACCTGGCTTCACTCACCAGGGTTTCGGTCACCCGGCTTCACTCACCGGGATTTTAGTCACCTGGCTTCACTCACCAGGACCCGGCTTCACTCACCGGGGTTTCATTCAACCTAGCTTCACTCACTAGGGTTTCGGTCACCCGGCTAAACTCACCGGGACCCGGCTTCACTCACCGGGATTTTCTTCACCTGGCTTCATTCACCAGGATCCGACTTCACTCACCGGGGTTTTAGTCACCCGACTTCACTCACCGGGGTTTCAATCCCTTTGCGCCCAGTCCCCGACCAGGACTTAATCTGAATTCACTCAATCAAACTTAAATCGGTGTCAACACCAAAACAACAATCGGGCCAGACTGCATCAACAATAAAAAAAATCTCTCCTTCCATCCCTTGTGGGAGGAAGGGAGGCCCCCCAGAAATCTGTGGCCAGGACGGGCGGTAAAGCTAAATGCCCCTCGAGACCCAACCAGGATGAAAATGAAGTGGAAGAATCGAGGAGTCAGAGGAAGGCCAAAAAGCTTGAAGAGGACGAGGGCCCCGCCCATTTGGGCGAAGGTGTTCGGAGCCAGTTGTTGGAGCGGGATACTGAAGTATTGGGCAACATTCATGAAATAAGGAGGAATAGGGAAGCGAAGCCCTAGTTCTAGTTGTCCCAAAAAGAAGGTATAAAAACCCTCACAGGTAGTTACCGGCGATTGACCTTAGGTAGGGACCCTTACCTCCCAATCTATCAGGATCCCATATTTCTAACAGGCAGCTTGGAGGGATTCCGACCTGACTTTTGAAAAGATGGTCTCATACCACTCAGAACGAAATCCTAATTCTTTCAAGGAGCACTCGTCGTTGCCTAAGGATTCCTGCTTCTCCTCCATTAGACCCATGGAAAGGGAATGGGGGAAAAAATAGGATGAAGGGAGACTTACCCTCGTCAAAAGGACGCAGCGGCGAGATGGATAACTAAGCAAGAAGAACTCCTGACGACAGGTAGGGTGAGGAGGCCGCAGAGGGCCGTTGCACCCGCTTTTATAGGATTGCGACACATCCCTCTGAGCAATAGGAGAACGGAACGTCGATGGCATTAACGGGTTGTCTCGGGAAACGGATAGCCCTTACTGCTGTCACTTCGGATAGCCCGTATTACGTATCGAGGAGATATCGCCGCAAAACGAGGGAAGAGACACGTGACCTTGTTACATACGCTGAGCAACTGCACCACCTTGGCTAATCCAGAGTTAGCAAAGATATGGGACATGTTCAAAAGGTCAGCCAAAGTCCCAAAGGCTCACTGGATATATTTTATGGCCCCACAGGCCTCCTGCGAAGCAGTGAAGGTGATAGATGTGTATACTAAAAGACTTGTTCTTTTTATATATAAGATCATCTTTATTTTGAAATGAGAATCACAACAACACTAGGTGCTTGTTTATATTAGTACATGCATAAAAGTCCATTACATGACATTATAGATAAAATGATATGTGGTGTCACAAGGAAGATCATGTTATCAGTCCCTTGCTTAGTATGAGTAGAGGCTCACAACCAAGATGGAATTGGACAAACCATCGGTATGGTTGTAGTGTAATTAGGTGTGGTTGATCTTGACCATAGAATTACACTAGTGTGCTTTAAGTACATTGAGCAGGACCAAAACTAGAGGTCATCCAATTTGTACTGATTTGATAATTGGATAGTACCTCAGATTTTATTATGGAGTACGATCCCTAAATCCTGATGTAATAACGGGCACATATTATGTTGGTGTAGGAAGCACCAGATCGAACCTTGTTTTGATATTGGTAAAGGATTCAAAGGTAAGGGTTATTTGTTGTCTAACAATGCTGCTTGAGAGTGCAGGAAACAAAGTCCTAGTGAAGGGCTGCTAGGCACCTGACGATGGGCTGTCAGGAAACCAAGTCCTAGCGAAGGGCTGCTAGGCACCTGATGATGGGCTGTCAGGAAACCAAGTCCTGGCGAAGGGTTGCTGGGCGAAAACCAAGTCCTGGCGAAGGGCTGCTAGGCGAAAACCAAGTCCTAGCGAAGGGCTGCTGGGCGAAACTCAAGACCTGGCGAAGGGCTGCTGGGCAAAAACCAAGTCCTGGCGAAGGGCTGCTGGGCGAAACTCAAGACCTGGCGAAGGGCTGCCGGGCAAAAGTCCAACTGGAGGAGCCGGTTGGCACCAGGTAAATTCTCCCGAGAGGAGTAGGTGAGGACGCGTTCCCCTTGAGGGAACATTAGGCGTCGGTTCGACCTAGGGCTCCATTTTGGAGACCAAAGTCAGAACCAAGACAGCTAAGGCTGTATAAAATAATAATATAATTGTTATTTGGACTAACCCTGGATGCAGGATCGAAGGACTGAGTATCTGCAGCTCAGAGAGCCTCGAAGGAGTGAGGCAGAAGCTGAGCAGGGCGCCCCGGACGACCAGGGTGCCCCCAAGGTCAACCCAAGTATGTAACAACCTCGACGCGTTTTCGTCCCGCTTGTCGCGGGCGCCCCGCGTGTCGCAGGCGCCCCCACTGCCAGCTGTCGAAGCGCATCCCTGCGAAGCCGAAGAGATGAGGCCTTTGACCGGTCAAGCTGGGCGCCCCGAGTCCTCCGGGCGTCCCGGTCAAACCGGATCCCGAGGATAATGGGATCAGACGGCGACCGAGCTACAGCCGGATCGGCTGCCACGTGGGGGGCGCCCCCGTCGACCAGGGCGCCCCTAGGCCCTATATAAAGGGCCCTCGACCTCCTTCTTCAAAGCATCAATTCTTCGGACACTTCCACGCTCTTCTGCTCTCGTGCTTTGCTCCAGATACTGCCCAACTCGAGCCGACGACGTCCCGCTACCCCGAAATCTTCGATCTACTCCGGACGTCGGTAAAAGAAGAGCATAATTCTTATTATATAAAGTTTACTGCACTTATTCTGTATTCAATAATTGTAAACTGGTTTACGAACTTATATAATTGCCCGCAGAAAACGGTCAACGACCGTGAGCCTTGGAGTAGGAGTCGACACAGGCTCCGAACCAAGTAAAACGACCGTGTTAGCATTGTTTTTGTGTCTTATTTTCGCTGCGCACTTACTCTTTTTAAATCCGAACGATTTGCGACATTCACCCCCCCTCTCTCGCATTTCTCGATCCAACAAGTGGTATCAGAGCGGGGTTATTCAAAGTTGGTGCAACCACCACTTTGAAAATTCTTTTCGGATTTTTTTTTATCGCTTTATTTTTCAAATAAATAATATCTGTGAGTGTATTTAAAATATCCTTACGCCTTTTTCAATTTTGAATTTTCATCTTTTCACCATTCATTAGAATTGATAAAACGATCAATTTTTGAAAATTTGTCATAAATTTTTTTTATTATTATTTTAATATTATTTTGCCTCGAAAATCGTGCAATATTTATTTTGGACTATTTTTCTCTTGCTCCCGCACTACTAATCCAAGACCAAGTCTTGGTACATTTCTATTTTTCTTTTTGTGTGCAAGATTTGTTCTTAATGGCCAATCAAGAATGGAACAGTACCCGTCCACCACTCTTCTCCGGCAAAAACTTCAACTCTTGGAGAAGTCAAATGGAGTCGCTTCTAAAAGCTCACATGGACCTATGGCTAATCATCCAAACGGGATTTTCTTTTCCCGTAGAAGATGGAATGTCGATCGCTTGGGAGAAATTGGACGAACCAACTCTGAGGAAGATCGAGACTGATGCTAAGGCAACAGTAATCTTGCAATGTGGTCTAACCAACGAGCAACTCAAACTCGTAGGTCCATTCAGATGTGCTAGAGAAATCTGGGAAAAACTGATTAACCTTCATCAAGAGATCTCAGATGAAGAAGAAGATCAGGTAAATTATCTTGCCTTTTCGGTCCAAGCACAAACAGCCGAGTCAGAGTCTGAACCAGAGTCAAACGACGAACTGACAGAGATGGTAAGTAATTTTAAATGCTTTTCAAAATTAGAATTAAATAATCAAACAGATACTATAATGGTCGAGAAAGGTATAATTTCTATTGCAGGGAAATCTCCTAAACAACTACCAAAGAAGGAGCTTCAACAAGTACCCGAGTCCGACTCAGACACGGAACCAGAAGATGAATCTAGATCCGAGACAGCAACAATTAAGGGGGAGATTCCCAATAAGGAATCAAAAGGTAAAATTACAAATTTAAATTTTAAAAATCATATAATTTGTTACATATGCAGGGAGAGAGGGCACTACCAAACTAAGTGTCCTACTCGTAAGATTCAAACGATACCACCGACGGCAATAAAGAAACGAGCTCCAAAAGCACGAAAGAACAAGAGTCGCATTCAATGCTTCAAGTGTCAGGAGTTTGGGCATTACAAAGAGGAATGCACAGATAAACGTTACAAAGATCCAGGGAAACCAACCAAAATGGGTAACTGTAATTTACATCCAAATCAACTCTTTACCTTGAATACTGATAGTTTAATTAATCTCCCTTGGTCAAATTTAGATATGGATGCATGCTTAGATAACTTAATGAAATCATGTATATTAGCAAAGTCAAAATTCAAAATGTTAAGACAAGAAAATGAGACTTTGAAAATTAAAATTGATATACAAGAAAAACTGATTAATAATTTTGCAAACTTAGAAAATCCAGAAATTTCTCCTCACTATGACATTATCTGAAGTTTTGTTTTGGCTATTCATAGGACTAGATAGCTTAAGGACTTAACCAATTACTTGAAATTTGAAAACATAGTATTGGGAGGAGGTGAGATGATAGTACGTTGGGGAAACCAACTCTAATAAGATCAAGTCTACTTGGTCTCTTTAGACTGGTGAAACCAGTCGAAGCTACCAATCCAAGACCCAAGCTAGTTGGACCAGAAAATGACCTAATTTAATTTGAAAATGAAATTTCATTAAAAGACTTTGTCAAGGAAAGGGTGGATGATCCCATAAGGCTACGGCCAAAGAAGGCCTAGTGCCTCGCCAAGACCTGGAAGCCAATTTCTGAAATTCAAATTCAAATTATCTTATGTCAAATTCGAATCTAACACAAATTTCAAATAATTATAGATTCAAACCTGTTTTCAAAAATTCTTTTTCAAAATCACTCTTTTTTTGTCTTCGAAGTCAATTATACTTTTTCAAAAACAAACATTTTTTTTTCTTTTCAAAGTTAAACATTTTTTTAAAATTATTTTTACCTTCAAACCTGTCTCACAAGAACTTTTAAGGCTAACTGTTTGAAAACCCTAGATTGGGTGAGACAGGAAAATTAAGTTCAAATTAAAATTTCTTTTATGTTGTGTTTTCATTCAGAGAATAATTTCAATATAGTCAAACCATGATTAACATGGTTAAACCTTAGTCAATTGAGTCAAACATGGTCAAACCTAGTTAATGCTAAAGACCCTTCAAGCACTTAGATAAAGTTAAGACAAGTCGAATACAAGGGGAGTTCTTTTTAGATTTATTCTCAAAACCTGATGCTCTAAAATTTAGTATCATTTCAGAATAAGGCCTTCAAAAATTACTCAAAATTCTTGGTATATTACTATCTCTTTGAAAAATTATTTCAAAATATTTCTTTTCAAAAACTGTGTTATTATTATTACTTCAAATTGAGGTGTCAAAAATTTATCTCCTTGAAAGTTTCATACTCAGAAGATTATTCAAAATTATTCTTTTGTTTTTAATAAACCCTAAAGACACAGAGGAAGGTCCACTTCATGATCTACTAGGACTCCTAGGATGTGTCAAATTTAGGGGGAGTTTGATTCAAAAGAAGAATTTCTGAAAAATTTTTTTGGTAATTATTTGTTTTGAAGTTATTAGATAATTCTTATAATTTAAATCAAACCCTAAAACTCAGAGGAAGATCGCTTGTAGTCAACAAGCTTCCTAGGACTGGGTCAAGTTTAGGGGGAGATGAAATTAAAAGAATTATTGAACATTTTCAAAATTATATGTTTTCATGCACTGCAAGTTCAAAATCCTTTTGAAAACTTAAATAATTTTTCTGTCAAAATACTATTATTTTACAAAATTCTTGTGGCTTATGAAATTAATTTTATAATATTTACTTGGGTTGGAGAAAATTTTCCAGGACACTTAGGAAAATGTCCTTGTAGTCAACAAGGTTTCCTAGGATTGTGTCAGACTGGAAAAGAAACCTAGTCAAGTAAAATATTTTGTTTTCAAAGCATAATTCTTTTCAAAAATTACTTATACTTTTCAAAGTCTAATTCTTTCCAAAAATTACTTATACTTTTCAAAGTCTAAGTCTTTTCAAAATTACTTATATCTTTCAAAGTCTAAATACTTTTTTAAAAGTACTTATGTGTTTCAAATCTTAACTTATTTCAAAAGTACTTAGATTTTTCAAAAATGCATAATATTTATTTCAAAAGTACTTTTGAATATTCAAAAGCACTTATATCCTCAAAAATACATAATATCTGTCAAAAAGTACTGCAATAATGTTTTCAAAAGTATAAATATTTTTCAAGGCAATATTATTCTAAGTGCGTGAATTTTCTAAAAGATTGGCCTACAAATATAAAGTATCTTTTCAATACTTTTCCAAATAAAGTTTTGTTGGTGCAATTTAAAACTTTTTGCTATACTTTCAAAAATTATACTAAGTATTTTCATGCTTTCAAAACTCATAGGCTCTGATACACAAACGCTCTCCTTAAAACTTCTCTCAAAATATTTTTATATTAGACTTAAAAATGGTCTAAAACATAAGGAGAAGAGTTCTACATTAAGGGGGAGAGAAAGGGAATTTTATTTTTAAGCTATTTCAAAATTTTAAGCATTTCTAAGTGGTTCGAAGTTATTTTTAGTGCATGTTTTTTAAATAAAATTTTCCTTAGTAATCAAAATTTGTCTGAGAAAAAGGGTTTTTAACAAAGTTTAAGCTTGCTTTTCAAAAGTGTCTATGGATACAAATACTTTTGCTCTTTTTTTGAAAAATACTTTGTCAAAAACCTATTTTTGGTAGAACTCAAAACTCCCCATTAGAAACCTTGCTAACCCATGTATGCTTTTGATATATGTCAAAGGGGGAGGAAAGGTCAAAGTTAAGTATTTTAAGTAGTTTATAACACAAGTATTCAGGGTTTTATGAAAAATAAAGAATTTTTTTTCTCAACTCTACAGTTATGCTTCACTGTTTACCTTATGCTCTTAACTGTTGTAATTTTTTCCTTAACTTTGAATTGTGTTGCCATAATCAAAAAGGGGGAGATTGTTGGTGCAGGAAGCACCAGATCGAACCTTGTTTTGATATTGGCAAAGGATTCAAAGGTAAGGGTTATTTGTTGTCTAACAATGCTGCTTGAGAGTGCAGGAAACAAAGTCCTAGTGAAGGGCTGCTAGGCACCTGACGATGGGCTGTCAGGAAACCAAGTCCTAGCGAAGGGCTGCTAGGCACCTGACGATGGGCTGTCAGGAAACCAAGTCCTAGCGAAGGGCTGCTAGGCACCTGACGATGGGCTGTCAGGAAACAAGTCCTGGCGAAGGGTTGCTGGGCGAAAACCAAGTCCTGGCGAAGGGCTGCTAGGCGAAAACCAAGTCCTAGCGAAGGGCTGCTGGGCGAAACTCAAGACTTGGCGAAGGGCTGCTGGGCAAAAACCAAGTCCTGGCGAAGGGCTGCTGGGCGAAACTCAAGACCTGGCGAAGGGCTGCCGGGCAAAAGTCCAACTGGAGGAGCCGGTTGGCACCAGGTAAATTCTCCCGAGAGGAGTAGGTGAGGACGCGTTCCCCTTGAGGGAACATTAGGCGTCGGTTCGACCTAGGGCTCCATTTTGGAGACCAAAGTCAGAACCAAGACAGCTAAGGCTGTATAAAATAATAATATAATTGTTATTTGGACTAACCCTGGATGCAGGATCGAAGGACTGAGTATCTGCAGCTCAGAGAGCCTCGAAGGAGTGAGGCAGAAGCTGAGCAGGGCGCCCCGGACGACCAGGGTGCCCCCAAGGTCAACCCAAGTATGTAACAACCTCGACGCGTTTTCGTCCCGCTTGTCGCGGGCGCCCCCACTGCCAGCTGTCGAAGCGCATCCCTGCGAAGCCGAAGAGATGAGGCCTTTGACTGGTCAAGCCGGGCGCCCCGAGTCCTCTGGGCGCCCCGGTCAAACCAGATCCCGAGGATAATGGGATCAGACGGCGACCGAGCTACAGCCGGATCGGCTGCCACGTGGGGGGCGCCCCCGTCGACCAGGGCGCCCCTAGGCCCTATATAAAGGGCCCTCGACCTCCTTCTTCAAAGCATCAATTCTTCGGACACTTCCACGCTCTTCTGCTCTCGTGCTTTGCTCCAGATACTGCCCAACTCGAGCCGACGACGTCCCGCTGCCCCGAAATCTTCGATCTACTCCGGACGTCGGTAAAAGAAGAGCATAATTCTTATTATATAAAGTTTACTGCACTTATTCTGTATTCAATAATTGTAAACTGGTTTACGAACTTATAGAATTGCCCGCAGAAAATGGTCAACGACCGTGGGCCTTGGAGTAGGAGTCGACACAGGCTCCGAACCAAGTAAAACGACCGTGTTAGCATTGTTTTTGTGTCTTATTTCCGCTGCGCACTTACTCTTTTTAAATCTGAACGATTTACGACATTCACCCCCCCTCTCTCGCATTTCTCGATCCAACATATTATTAATTATTATTTCTTTGATTTACCAATGGGCAAGATCTATTCTGTTAGATCGATAGGTCCGGTAAGTTGAGAAATAATATTAATTATATGGTGTACTATTGATTATTGATGAAATCTGTGTCCTGGTGAGTCAAGATGATGATGCCCCTTTGATGAGCTCAAAAGGTTCATCATGTTAAACCCTACAGGTGGATTTGATCCGACATGATGATAAGGTTGAGTGGTACTAATCAAGGATCTAGAAGATGATTAATTTAAATTGTTAGTAATTTAAATTAATTAACGGATATTCGATATCTTAAACACGGGGGGGGGGGGGGGTGTACGACTCATAATATGTGGAGCCCATATGAAAATATGGGGGTTGGTGAGGAAGTTCAATTAAGATCCTTTAGTGGAATGGATCTTAATTAATGGATCGGGTTTAGATCCATTAGCAGGCCAAGATCCAATCCCTCCTCTTGGTCCCTACCTTAGCCCTATAAATACCCTATGGGATCATGAAACCAAGGCTTAATCCAATTAATCCACCCAAGACTCTCTCTCTTCTCCTCTCCCTCTCTTCTCTCTCCTAGGGCTCTTGGCCGGTGCAAGGAAGAGGAGATCATCTCCTCTTCTTTTCTTCCTCCTCCCACTATCATCACTCGGCTGGAGACTACATAGACAAGGAAGGGACCTCCTTTTCCTTTTGTGGTTATCGACGGTGAGAGAGGGACGGTCAGCGGGCGGTGGAAGGCGGCGCAACGTAAGGTTGCGGCACCGCCGCAAGTTGAGGAGAAGGGTGGATTTCGGCCAGGTTTGGGTTGGAGAGAAGCTTGGTTCTCTCCTTCATCCTCTTCTTCATCTTCCTCCCTTGGACTTCCCTGTGGCCGACGTGAGCTTGGAGCCTCTCGGTGGTCGGCGGCGCAAGGAGTAGGGGAGAAGGGTCGGCAGTTCCAAACCCTAGGGTTAGGGTTTGGATTGGTGTGAAGAGTTGATTCGTTGGAAAGCCTTGGTGATCTCGGTTCTCGGTAGATCGTCGCCCACACGACGTCTGGGAAGGGAGGGACATAAGGTAGAAGGGCACGAGGTAAAGGGAAGGTATAAATCTCTCCCTAAGCTCCTTATGTTCTTTTGTGTCTTATTACTTTGCTTCGTCATTTCCTGTGTTTTAGTTAATTATTTTGATTGTGAATCATAGCTAATAATTAATTAATTAGACCCCGACCATAAACACAAGAACTGACGATCCACTCATCGCCTTTTCCTCGGTCGTTCGGTAAGAAGAATTACAAGGCTCAATCTTTGTGATTGGCCGAGTTGTAATTCGTACCAAACGATACGACGACGAGATGGTCGTTGGGAGTCGGGTCTCCATTCGGATTAATTTTTAATCCATAGACTTGGAGAGGTCTCTCAAGGATGACCAAGTATTCGCTAGTAAAACCTGCCAAGCCATACCCAACAATTGGTATCAGAGCTGAGGTTTCCGATTTTGTGTGTTTAGGATTGGTTAATTTTTACATTTTTCATACATTATATTTTGCTGGATGATATGTGGATGTGCGTAGGCTAACTTTGTGTTGTAGGCACTGGATTCCAACATATCATGGCCAAATATTCGATGTGTGTGAATGTTTATGCAATTTTTGTAAATTAATTAATCCTCGGGGTTGACGAGGCTAGGTAGTATTTAATTGTTGTAATTAAATATGACATATGTTTAACCGAGCTTTTTGTTTACATTTGATCTAGATTTTATGTACACTCCTTTGTGGAGTATAGGATCAATGATGTAAATAATTAGCTAGTCATCTCAGCTCGGAGATCTCTCAAGGTGGCTTGTGCATAAGGAAGGGAAGAGCGGACGAGGTGACAACACGACTGGAGGCGCATTGGAAGACCAAGGCCATGAAAAGTTGGAAAATCTAGGATTTTATTTTTCATTATGTTGGTTATGTGCTTGTTGTGTGCGTGCTAGATAAAATTCCTCGTAATAAATTACTAAATGGGAGATGGACCCTAAGAGTCCCGTGGCTTCCATTGCAATCTGACATGTGATGCGAATAAACCCGCGCGTTGGCTCTGAGTGCCTTTCTCCATAACGGATAGGCTTGTTCTGCGGATCACAAGGTTAGAAATGATTATAGGGAATTATTAAAGAGCGTGTGTACTTCCCCAATAGAAGACACATAATCCTAAATAATCCTATTAGTGTCGTGCAATGGTAAACACTTAGATACAAATATTAGTATCCTCCCCAACGGAGTCATTGCTAATAATTTGTAGGGCCGAAGTGAACCAACTATTGATCTTATTTGTCAAAAGATAGGTTGACAGGATAGTAATGAAGGGTAGCTATGACTTGGCGGTTTCTAAGACAACCACGGGGTCGTACCTGAGAGACCTCTCTATGTCTATGGATTAAAATTTTAATCTGAATAGAGATCCGTCCCTCTAACGATCGTCTCGTCGTCGTGTTAATTAATCCAAGTTACAACTTAGCCAAAACCAAGGTTAAGGCTTTGTAACTTCCCGGATTAATTAACCGCGGAAAAGACGATGATTGGATCACCGGTTTTTGTGTTTGTATTCGGGGTCCAGTCAGTTAATTATTATCCATGATAAACAATCAAAATAATTAACAAACATACATAAAATGATGAGACATAAAATTATGGCACATATAAACATAGCAAAAGTAAAACGGAGCTCGGGAAAGTTATACCTTGCCGTTTATCTCGCAGTCTTCTACCTTATGACCCTCCCCTCCTGGACGTCGTGTGGGCAACGATCTACCAAGACACGGAGTCACCAAGGCACGCCAATTAATCCTTCTCTTCTTCCTTTTCTTGCGCCAACACCAAACCCTAGGGTTAGGGTTTGGTCCCGCCGGCATCCCTTCAAGGATGAGAAGATGAAGGTGAGAAGATGAGCTCCTCTCCTTCACCACAGCCCACGCCAACCTCCCTACTTCTTCCTATCCTGCGGTAGCAACTCCACAAGGAAGAAGAGCTCCTCGAACCTCTCCTTTTACCGGCGACAAACACCAAAAGGGAGAGAGTCCTTCTCGCCAGCGACCACCCCTCTTCCTCCTCTACTTCCGCGAGCCACAAAGGAGAAGAGAACTCCTCCTTGTCCAGTGAACTTCCACAGTAGAAGATCTGGAAGATGAGAAGATGAGAGGAAGAAACCAATGATGTTTCTTCACCCCACCGCCGACGCCACCTTCAATCCTTGCGCCGGCCAACCGCACCTCCTCCTACCTCGCTGCTCACCAAAACCGGCAGAGGAGAGCTCCACCGGTTGCTCTTGGTTGCCGGCAACGGTTTGGAAGAGAGGAGAAGAAGAAAAGAGGAAAGGATTCCCTCTTTTCTTCACCGTCAGTTTGCCCTAGGGAAGAGGTGGAAGAGAAGAGAGGAGGAGGAGAGAGAGAGGTTTTTAGGGTTTAATTAATTTGGAAAATTCTAATTAATTATGGATTAATTCATTAACCTTGTTTTATGACTCCTATGGGGTATTTATAGGGATAAGATAAGGACCATGAGGATGAGTTGGTTCTTGACCAGCTATGGATCCAAACCCGATCCATTAATGGTGATCCATTCTACTAAAGGATCTCATTGTACTTCCTCACCAACCCCCATATTTTCATATGGGCTCCACATATTATGAGTCATTCATTTCACCGTATTCAAGATATCGAATGCCCAATAATTAATTTAATTTACTGATAATTAAATTAATTATCCTCTCAATCGTTGATTAGTACCACTCAACTTTTTCATCATGCCGGATTATGGTCTACTTGCAAGATTTGACATGACGATCTTTTTGAGCTCACCAAGGGAGCATCATCATCCCGACTCACCAGGACACAGATTCCGTCAATAATCAACCGTACACCATATATTTAATATTATTTCCCAATTTACTGGGCTTATTGATTTAACAGAATAAATCGCACCCTTTGGTAAGTCAAAGAAATAATATATAATTATACATGCCCGTTATTATTTTGGGATTATGAGATCGTATTCCATAATATTTATCCGAGGTCTAATCTAATTTACGAAGTCAGTACAAAATTGAATGACCTCTCTTTTGGTCCTACTCAATGTATACAAAGTACACTAGTGTAATTCTATTGTTAAGATAAACCACACCTAATCACACTACAACCATCCCGATGGTTTGTCCAACTCCATCTCGGTTGTGAGCCTCATTCTTATACTTCGGCAAGGAACCTGATAACACGATCTTCTGTGCGACACCACGCACCATGTTATCTACAATGCCAAGTATTAGACATTTTGTGCACGTACTAATATAAACATGCACTGTGTGATTTTGCGATTCTCTTTAAAATGTAAATGTATTCTAACTAAAAGCAAGGCTTTTAGTATACATCCTAACAATCTCCCACTTATACTTAAAGACTTTGCTGTTTTCAAAATGCCATACATCTGACCTCTAGATCCTTCACATGCCTAAAAGCTCTCGCTACTACGGTCTTAGTGAAATGATCCACCTAGGTCATCATCTGATGCAATCTAGGCAATGACAACTATTCCTCTTCTGGGTGGTACTTGCGCTCTATGTGTTTACTCGCCTTATGAACTCGTGATTCCTTCGAGTTTGCAACTGCACCATTTTAATCACATCAAATGTGATAGTTCTGAGCAAACCAAGAATCACATTGAAGTCTATCTTGAGGTTTCTGAACCATGTAGCTATATTGGCTGCCACACAGGCTGCCAAAAATCCAGCCTCCATAGCAGGGTCCATCACGCTGCCGCTGCACGACACTCTGCTATACAATGGTTCTACCTCCTAAAAGTAAACACAAAACCCAAGGAATACTTATATTTGACCTTATCTAGATTGGAATTCTGTATCCATATTGTTAGTAATATGAGAGAAGTGTCCTAAGGCAATCGCCTTATGATTGTAATCATTTACTTTAATAAATGAATATTCACAATTTGAGTATACATGTTCATGTATTTGATTGAGATCTTGAACTCATTTACTGAATGTCCGCAATACAATTCACAGCATGAGAGAATTTGTGATGAATTCACAACTAGTGATTATCTCTACATGTGCAATTGTGAAGTATTGAAATTGTCCCTAGTCGATGAATTGATAAATACAGACACTATCAATTCTGTTGAGACTAGCATGGGTTATTCTCTAATCAGCTGATTCTCACTGGCTGGTGACATTGGGATGTCCGGAGATAAACATGGATGCTAGTTAAGGGAACTAGTTCATTGGAGTGACTAGCTGTAAGACCTTATATGGTAATCTACATATAGATATGTCAATGAAAGTTCTTACTGCAGCTTAAGTGCGATGTTCCGTTGACTTCCGGTGTTCAAGTCATCTTGGTCACGGAGACATATACTTTGACATCTTAAGCAAGCATCTCTAAGGAGGTATGGACCCAGGATGGTTGGGTATAAGCCGAAGTGCCCGAAGATGTTTGAACAGCCTACAAAGGATTCACCACTCCTTGCGAGAAGATGTATACCCAAGGCCTATCGTCGGATTGTTACTCGAAGCCTCTGGCCAGAGCACAACATGTTCCGAGTATGAATCTCTAGGAAACATGAGAGTAATTAGAATCCGTTGGACGAGAAAGACATTACTTGGGCTAGGTGTGACGTAGTCAGCCTAGTGGGGACTGACACACATAGACCGTGTCCTGAACCAAGTGGGTATAAGATGGTGAAGGGAATGAGGCACGACTCATTATAGCTGCTGAAGGGTTTCAGAATTATTTCTGAGGTCAACCGTTGATCTTTCGATTAATTGGGGGTCATGATGTACTACTAGGTGTCACTCATGATCGTTCTATAATTGGTTGATTATAGACGGCCAACATAAATCGAAAGCCTATTTAGTCACACGCACTACGAGTAATCCGAGGGATTTAAAATGAGTTGAAAATTCGATTTTCCGATCAAGAGAAATAAGTCGAATCTGAATTTATCAGAGGCGCACCGGAAGCTTAAAATGGCTAAGTCTTTTGAAGGCTTATTGGACGAATTAAATGAGTTTAATTCGCGAGGAGGCTGCTTGGTTTGGCCGGCCAAAGAGGGTCCCCACCCTCTTTGGTTTGGCCGGCCACAACAAGGAGGGAAACCAATTTATTTGGTTTGAATTATAAAATAAATCAAGCGCGATTGGTTTTATAAAATTATGGATAAATAAATTTATATAAAAAAATTTATATAAAGAAATTTATATAAAGAAATTTATTTTCATGGAAATTAAAATAAACCTTGGATTGGTTTATTTTATTTTATAAAATCAATTATGAATTGATTTTTCCATGATAAGAAAAATTTATATAATAAATTTCTTGTGAAAATTTATTCCATAATAAAAGGGAGATGTGTTTGTTTTATAAATTTAGTTATAATAAAACAAGGCATAACGGAATAATTCATAGGAAAATTTATAAGATAAATTTCTTATGAAAATTTATTCCGTTAAAGGGGAGACTTGGCAATGGAGAGGCTACTATATAAAGGAACCAAGGCAAGGCTTGAATTCCAATCAAGAGATAAAGAAGCAAGCTCTCTCTCTCTCTCTCCTTCTCTCCCTCTCCCTCCTCTAGGGCCGGCGCCCTCTTCATCCTCTAGGGCCGGCGCACCTCCTAGGGTTGCCGTGAGTCTCCTCCACCAAGAAGGTGCCTAAGAAGAAGAAGAAGCGGGTCGCAACTCCTTTCTTTCCCGGATCTTGATTCCGTTACTTGGTGGTTAGTCTTCCATCTCCCTCTCTTGATATTCTTGTCGTGCCTTTGGAGAATCTAGTAGTTCTTGTCGGCACGAAACTCGTGGCTTTGCGAAGTCATCCCGAAGAGAACTCGGCGTGGACGTGAATAGAGGCGGAGCTTCCAAGGGACGCTACGGTTGGATCTCGTCCATTTCTACGAGTTACGCGAGGTATTAAGTAAATTAGTTTACTTTCTGCAAAATTTTAATTTATGATCATGTTTCCACAACTTAAGGTTGCATGCTAGATACGTGGTTAAAATAATTTAAGAAATTATTTATGCTAAACCTTCCGCTGCACGTAATTAAACTTTAAAATTACGAACCCGTATCCATGTCAACATGCACCCGGTCCCAACACATATAACCCACAGGGGATTGGCCTGCCCGGTAAATCAGCATATAGTCCTTAGTCATTCTCAGACACTAATACATGCTTTACCACAGTCCAATTTCTTGACCTAGGTTACTCCGATATCTGTTACCTGTGCCCACGACACAATAGATGTCTGGGCTCGTTTTTAGCATACATGAGACTTCCTTTAGCTGATGCCAGAGGAACCACCATTACTTACTCTATCACCTTTGATAATCTAAACATATCTCTTTAGATAGAATAGCTCCACAGCTGAAAAGTATAAAACTTTTCTTTGGAGGTATCCATGCTAGAACGAGCTAGGACAATGTTTTATATGAAACTTGGGATAAGCACATCATCCTTGTCTGGAGATCCCTTAGATCTTTGATCCCCAAGGATGTGTCTTACTTCTCCTAAGTCCTTCATAATTGTGCGGACAATCATACCCTTATGTCTGACAATATTTCGTCATTGTTGCCAACCAACAAAATATTATCTATGTATAACACAAGAATACCACTTCGTTTCTGTCACATTTTATATACACAACATCATCCGTCCTTTGAACAAATCCATATCACCGGATTTATCTCTTCAAAGTGGACGCTCCTTGTCATAGGTCTAGGGATCCAGTTCATGCTCACTTAGGACCCAGTCCATAGACTCTCCAAGAACATGAGACTTTTAGGTCGAGTAACAACCCTCCCACTGTGACAAGGTACCCTTTGTATATCTTCAGTGACACGAGGTGTAGTACCTTGTGGTATTTCCTCTTGTACAGTTGGTACTAAGATCGGAACGTATCTCAGAATAGTTCTACTCATGGACTTGTGATTTATTACATTGTCCTTTTTCTAAGAATCAGACATTCGTCCCAATGAATATCCTCTGATCCTTAGGACTATTAAAACACGTTATTGTTGCCTTAGGATAGCCTACGAACATATGCACTAGATTCCAATTTGTCAGTATCTCTTTTCAGCACATGTGCTGATCTACTCATAATCTGAATATACCTTAGACTAAGCCTTTGCTTAGTCCACATTTTTATGGTTTTAAGAGACTACTGACCTAGAATCAAGCATATACACCATCGTATCCAGGACATATCCCTTTGAACAAATCTGGCTAATCTCAGAGTGACTTATCATCTTCTTAACTATTAGCTTAAGAGACCTTCTTCCTTCCATGTGTTGCAACATTCTGTTGGGGCGCACCAGGTGGAGTGAATTGGGATCAAATCCCAATTCTCTGATAAGCAAGTCCTACAACTATCCCTAGAGGTACTTGTCATTATGATCTAATCATAATGTCACAATACTTTTACTCTGACGTTTCTTCTGCATCAGGCTTGAACTCTTTGATCTCATCAAAGTATTCAGTCTTGCAGTACATCAAGTAAATGTACTTCATCCTTTGAATAATTGTTTATAAAATAAGTAAAATATTTAAAGGTACCTCTATTCTGGATAGACTAAGGATCTATACTTATCAGGATGAACCAATTCTTACATATCTTTGGCTCTATGCCCCTAGGCTTAGAACAATCCTATTTGGTTTTGTTACCTCCCTAATAAGAGTCAAAAGATCTTTAAGGAAGACAAGTCTTCCTTTACCAATGAACCGAAGGGCTTATTGGTTAACCACTTTTGAATCCCACTAGAGTTTAACAATCCAAACCTTAGAGCCAAAATATATGTTTGGTTCTACTTGGAAGGAACCTTTATCTTACTTTAGTTAAGATGATAAGTTATATTGCATCATGGTAGTTTTTGGTTTTATGTACTAATTGCCTATCTATGTACTTTAATAGATAATCCTTCTATTCCACTTTTAATCAAATAAAAGCAATAGAAATATCTTATTCCAGAAAATGAACAAAAAGTTTTTTCTAAAAAGGCTAAGTACATAAAGGCAATCTCTATAAAGCCAAAACTATATCATCCTATGCTAAAGACATAAATGAATAGATAAAACTTCCACTGCAAAAGTTATCTCCATAGCTCATCCATGTAGTCAGTAATATCTTCCTCAGCTAGCCGTCGGGTTTCCTGGAACCCCTGCATAAAAATGCAGACATGATTAGTGGCTTCCGTATCTACACACCAGGTGTCGGTGGATATCACCTCTAAACATGTTACAACGACAAGAGAAGAAAATATACCTGTATCACTACTCTGACGGCGGGGACAATCCGTCTTCCAATGTCCTGACTGATTGCACACAAAGCACTTGCCTTTCGGCTTCTTTATGTATCCCCGAGGTCCCTGTAATTCTTTCTTTACTCCAGCTTGTTTCTTCTTCTTCTTTCCTTTCGATTTAGAAGTAGAAACTCCTTGAGCAACGAAAGTCTGTGAACTCTGAGGAGAAAACCCCTTTGCCACCTCGAGTTCTATTAGAAGCTCTGCCCATGAATATGCACGATAGTTCATATTGTATCTTAGGCGAAACTCCTCAAAACTCTTTGGTAGAGATAGGAGGATAAAATCGATCTGGGTTTCCCCATCAATTTTTGATCCAAGGATTTCCATCTCCTTCAGCCAAGCCATCATTTTGAGAACATGTTCCCTTACGGGCATACCCTCAACCAAGATAGTTGTCATCAAGTTCTTCAAGACCTTATGCCTAGCGGCTCGATTACTCTGCCCGAAGAGTTCGTCGAGTTCGGATATTTTATTACTGGTAATGGAAGAAGCCTGATGTTAATGACACTCAGTCATCTCGTCTTCTTCTAGCCATTTCCTAAAATATTCAAACTCCTCTTCAGTAATAATCTCGCTAGGTTTTTCGGCATAGAACTCGACAAGATCACATTTGGATTCCTTGGCAGTAGAGACAAAATCCATATTTAATTTCCAATCCTTATTGTTAGGGGCATTGAGTTGGTTTTCTCTTTGAATTAGGTCAAGTGGGTGTAGATCCATTTTAAAGCACCTGAGAATCATAACAATCACACACTTTAGTTTTAGAAAATAAATTAACTCCTCAAAATAATAAATTTTCAAAAACAACCAACACCTCAAAACACCGAGAATTTCGCATGCCACGATTGTGTGGACTTATACGAATTCTACATTTCTGAGAGGAGGTTTTACCCATTAATTTTACTATCTTGTCATCCTAACTTTCTGACAAGTAAAATTAATAGTTGGTTCTCTTCGGCCCTACAAATAATAGTAGTGACTTAGATGGGGAGGATACTATTATTTGTATCTAAGTGTTTACCATTACACGACACCAAGAAAAATTATTTTTGATTATGTGTCTTCCGATGGGGAAGTACACACGCGCTTCAATAATTTTCTATAGTCTTTTCTGACATAGTGATCCGCAAAACAAGCCTATCCGATGGGGAGGAAGGTACTCAGAGCTGACGCACAGATTTGTTCGCATCACTTATCAGATTGTAATGGAGGTCATGGGACCCTTAGGGTCCCTCTCCCACTTAGTTATTTACGTTAAGGTTTTTCACATGCACACACACAACAAGTATATAAACCAATATAATAGTGCAATGAAAAAATCCTAGAATTTTCCAACTATTATGGCCTTGGTCTCCAATGCACCTCTAGTCGTGTTGTCACCTCGTCCACTCCATTCTTTCCATGCGTAAGCCACCATGAAGGATTCCCCGAGCCGAGATGACTAGATTATTATTTACATTCATTGATCTTATACTCCACAAAGGAGTGTACATGTCATCTAGATCAAAAGTAAATAAAAAACATGGCTAAACAAGTGTCATATTTAATTACAAAAATTAAATAACTTATCTAGCCTCGTCAACCCCGAGGATTCAATTAATATACATCACACACAATCAATCATATACACAACCACAATTTCCATAATAGTTGAAATCTAGTGCCTGCAACACAAAGTTAGCTTACGCACATCTAAATATTATCCAGCAAAATAATGTACATGATAATGTGCAAAAGATAACCGAATCCTAAACACACAAAATCGGAAACACAGCTCTGATACCAATTGAAGGGTAGGTATGGCTTGGCGGTTTCCAAGACAACCACGGGGTCATGCCTTAGAGACCTCTCTATGTCTACGGATTAAAATTTTAATCCGAATAGAGACCCATCCCTCTAACAGCCGTTTCGTTGTCGTGTTAATTAATCCAAGTTACAACTTAGCCAAAACCAAGGTTAAGGCTTTGTAACTTCCCAGATTAATTAACCACAGAAAAGACGACCATTGGATCGCCGGTTTTTGTGTTTGTATTCAGGGTCTAGTCAATTAATTATTATCCATGATAAACAATCAAAATAATTAACAAACATACATAAAATGACGAGGCATAAAATCATGGTACATTTAAACATAGCAAAAGTAAAACGGAGCTCGGGGAAGTTATACCTCGCCATTTACCTCGCAGTCTTCTACCTTATGACCCTCCCCTCCTGGACATTGTGTGGGCGACGATCTACCAAGATCCGGAGTCACCAAGGCACACCAATTAATCCTTCTCTTCTTCCTTTCCTTGCGCCAACACCAAACCCTAGGGTTAGGGTTTGGTCCCACCGGCGTCCCTTCAAGGATGAGAAGATGAAGGTGAGAAGATGAGCTCCTCTCCTTCACCATAGCCCACGCCAACCTCCTTACTTCTTCCAATCCTGCGGCAGCAACTCCACAAGAAAGAAGAGCTCCTCCAACCTCTCCTTTTGCCGGCGACAAACACCAAAAGGGAGAGAGTCTTTCTCGCCGGCGACCACCCCTCTTCCTCCTCTACTTCCGCGAGCCACAAACGAGAAGAGAACTCCTCCTTGTCCAGTGAACTTCCACAGTAGAAGACCTGGAAGATGAGAAGATGAGAGGAAGAAACCAAGGATGTTTCTTCACCCCACCGCCGGCGCCACCTTCAATCCTTACGCCGGTAAACCACACCGCCTCCTACCTCGCTGCTCACCAAAACCGGTAGAGGAGAGCTCCACCGATTGCTCTTGGCTGCTGGCAACGGTCTGGAAGAGAGGAGAAGAAGAAAAGAGGAAAGGATTCCCTCTTTTCTTCACCGCCGGTTTGCCCTAGGGAAGAGGTGGAAGAGAAGAGAGGAGAGAGGGAGAGGTTTTTAGGGTCTAATTAATTGGAAAAATTCCATTAATTATGGATTAATTCATTAACCTTGTTTCATGACTCCAATGGGGTATTTATAGGGCTAAGATAGGGACTATGAGGAGGAGTTGGTTCTTGGCCCGCTAATGGATCCAAACCCGATCCATTAATGGTGATCCATTCCACTAAAGGATCCCATTGTACTTCCTCACCAACCCCCATATTTTCATATGGGCTCCACATATTATGAGTCATCCATCTCCCCATGTTTAAGATATCGAATGCCCAATAATTAATTTAATTTACTGATAATTAAATTAATTATCCTCTCAATCCTAGATTAGTACCACTCAACCTTTTCATCATGCCAAACCATGGTCCACTTGCAAGATTTGACATGACGATCCTTTTGAGCTCACCAAGGGGGCATCATCATCCTGACTCACCAGGACACATATTCTATCAATAATCAATGACACACCATATAATTAATATTATTTTCCAATTTACCGGGCTTATTGATTTAACAGAATAAATCTCACCCTTTGGTAAGTCAAAGAAATAATATATAATTATACGTGACCGTTATTATTTCAGGATTAAGAGATCGTACTCCATAATATTTATCCGAGGTCTAATCCAATTTACGAAGTCAGTACAAAATTGGATGACATCTCTTTTGACCCTACTCAATGTACACAAAGTACATTACTGTAATTTTATGGTTAAGATAAACCACACCTAATTACACTACAACCATCCTGATAGTTTGTCCAACTTTATCTCAGTTGTGAGACTCTTTCTTATACTTTGGCAAGCAACCTGATAACACGATCTTCTGTGCGACACCACACACTATGTTATCTACAATGTCAAGTATTAGACATTTTGTGCACGTACTAATATAAACATGCACTGTGTGATTTTGCGATTCTCTTTAAAATGTAAATGTATTCTAACCAAAAGTAAGACTATTAGTATACATCTTAACAAGTAAGATTGATGGGTAAAACCTTCTCTAATAAATGTAGAATTCTTATACGTCCACACTAATGTGGCATGCGAATTCTCAGTGTTTGAGGTGTTGGTTGATTTTGAAAACATATTGTTTTGAGGAATCAATTTATTTTCGATTTCTAAAGTAGTGTGTGTTGTGATTCTCATGATTTTCAAAATGGCTTTTAACCCACTAGCAACAATACTTAAGGAGAATAAACTTACTGGACCCAACTATATTGACTGGAAGAGAAACCTTGACATTGTCCTTACAGCTGAAGAGTACAAATTTGTACTCACCGAAAAATGTCCTGATAAACCTAGCGACAAATCTAGTGAAGAGCAGAAGGAGCATTACAAGAAATGGGTTAAGGCAGATGAGATGACGCGGTGTTACATTCTGACATTCATGTCGAATGTATTGCAACATCAGCATCAGACCATGCCCATTTCTTGTGACATGATGTTGAACCTTCAGGAGCTTTTCGGGCACCAGAGTCGTGCCACTAGGCAGTTGGTGATGAAAAATCTGATGACGACCACTATGGTCGAAGGGCAACCCGTATGGGATCATGTTCTGAAGATGATGACCCACCTCAATGAGATTGAGGTTCTTGGAGGACAAATCAACGGAGAATCCCAGGTCGATATTATACTCTAATCTCTGCCTAGGAGTTTTGAGCAGTTTCGGCTCAACTAAAACATGAATAAGCATGAGTATACGTTGGGGGAACTCCTGGGAGAACATCAGGCGGCAGAGGGGCTATTTCGTCAGAATTCGCAGGCCTTAGTGACTCAAAGGGTTCCTGCTTCTATACCGAAAGGCAGGAAGAAGAAGAAACAAGGAGGGTTCAAGAAGGTAGCAACATTGCAGGGACCTCGGACTGGCGTGAAGAAGCCGAAAGGAAAGTGCTTCACGTGTAAGCAAACTAGACACTAGAAGGCAGACTGTCCCCGTTGTCAAAGCAAAGGTATTTCGTCATGCTTGGTCGTTGAAACATGATTAGCGGTGCTATCTACCAGTACCTGGTGCGTAGATACAAGGGCCACTGATCATGTCTGCAATACTCCGCAGGGGTTCCAGGAAACCTGATGGCTGACTGATGGGGAAATCGTGGTCTACATGGGCAATGCTACGGAGGTGGCAGCGGTCGCAGTGGGAGATTTTTATTTATCTTTTGAAAGAAATAAAGTGTTGGTTCTGAGAGATTACTTATATGTACCCTCATTTAGAAAGAATTTAATTTCAGTTTCTAAGTTAATAAAG
The DNA here is from genome assembly GCA_024364735.1 of Boesenbergia rotunda. Taxonomy (NCBI): domain Eukaryota; kingdom Viridiplantae; phylum Streptophyta; class Magnoliopsida; order Zingiberales; family Zingiberaceae; genus Boesenbergia; species Boesenbergia rotunda. The sequence goes on from JAGFNQ010001742.1 coordinate 194,255, forward strand.
GATGGATATTCTGTTGCTTTTAATAACAAAGTTGTTATAAAAAGAAATAGAGAGATTATCTGTTCGGGTACTATGGTTGGCAATCTGTACATGATCGACCCAAAAAGACTGTCACGAATGTGGGTCTCAAATTTAGATATTTGTAAAGTTGGAAACCCTTTTTGCTAACAAGAATGAAAAATGTAGTAAAGGGGCCACAGGTCGTATTTTTCCTAGGGCTAGTTAAGATTGTTTGATTCAAGCTCGAGTTTATGTGTCGTTGATATTTTTTGGTTTCAAATAAAATCTGGGTTTGGTTTGCAATTCAGAAATGAAAGCACAAAGAAAAGGAAAGAAAGTTAACTAAATGAGCTAAACAAAGTAAATGCAACTAATGAACTCAACCAATGAACAACTCAATCAAACCAATGAAACTTGACCTAATTTGGAAAACAAATATGAATTCATATGCGAGAGTACACTACAAATTGTATTGATATTCAGGGATTACCACTCAAAGCCTAAGCATTCACTTGATACAAAATGCAGCAATGAACAACTCGATACTCAAAGGAAACGAATTATTGTGCTGAAAAACTTATACTAAGTGCAGAAATCGTAAACTGACAATTCAGAATAAATTGGTCAATTCAGTTGGTAAGGCAAGGCTCTAAGTGAAATGCTATGCATGACTGAATGAAGAAATTCCAGGAATCGAAAACTGATCACTCAAAACAAACTAATGCAGAAATGGAAGTGCAGGAATTAGAAATGAAGGAAGAGATTCAGCTACAAATTAGATGCAAGTTAAACAAAGCTACTGATATCAAGTGCTCGGATCCAGCTTCAGAAATGATAAACTTAGAATTGAAGAAATGAAGTTGACCAATTCAGAAACAATTGATTGAAGAAGTAAATTTAGTAATGCAGAACATTAGTGTAAACATGCAGCAATAAAGTGAATGCAGAAATGGAAAATCGAATGCAGAAATTAAGAGGCACACATGAATGCTGAAACTCACAAATCCAGCTGCAAAAAAATCTCAACTAATACTCAGAAGGAACTCAGACAACTGATGCTCACTAATACTCAATTCAAAAACTAAATTGAATGCTTGCAGAAATGAAGTTGGTACACAGCAATTTAACTGACACGCAACAGATGCTGAACAAAATGCAGAAATGAAACTACATACAAAGTAAGCATAAGCACACTAACAGTTATCTATAATTCCAGGAATTAAAACTAGCACAAATTTAATTCGAAGTAGCAGCAAAATTCAGAAGCTAAGCTGGTACGTAAGGAAAGAAACAGGGAACTGATACGCAACAAATGCTGAACAAAAATTCAGAAATGAAACCAAATTCAGAATTGATTCAAGTGCGAAGTAAACTAACATAGTGCAATTGTTCACTACACAAACAACTTAACTAATAAGAGTGCCGAATTAAAACACTAATTAAGGCAGAAAATTCTAGAACAGAAAACTAAGCAGCAGATACAAAGACAAAAACAGAAATGGTTTGCAGAAATCGAAATTATAGCTAATATCCGAAATGCATTAAGAAAACTAGCATTGATCTCTTCCCCTAGCTCCAGATCTTCTTGCCATCACACAAGAGTGAGCCTCGAACCCCTTAGCTCCACAGATCGCTAAGAATTTAGCTCTGCGAATCAATCCAACTCAACTCTGCTCAAATCTGAAAACAGCAACCCGATCTCCTCGATCTCGCTATGTGGGATGGCGATGATGATTTGGAGATGATCAGAGCACTCCAGAGGACCCTCCAGATAGCTCAGATGGATGGAAATGGCACATAAACGAGTTCCAAGTAATCAATTCACAGATCTGACGAAACCCTCAATCATCTCTGTTTTTGGCCGAATTGGAGTTGGAATCTTCACGGAGAAACCTTCCCAATGATCTAGAACTGGATCCAAGATCGAAATCGATGTGGTCACGCTCTCAGATGAAGAAAATTTGAGGAAGAACGAAGAACAGTGCTCTAAACCCGAAGAAAATGAAACTGGCGAAGACGCGACACTGTGCTCGGGGGCTGATCAGCAGTTTATATTGTTAAGCAATGGACGGTTCAGATTAACTTAACTCCATCCAACGGCTAGATCTCATCCGATCTGAACCAAAATTTGATGATGTTGATCAAGGGTCAGGATCTGCCTCGGGGTAGCTCGATCTTCCAGATTTGCAACGGATGGCTCAGATCAACCTGATCTTTGAATAGACGATCTAGATCCTCTTGGCTTGATCCAACGGCTGGATCTTCTCCGATTTACCCCTAAACTTTCAGATCTTATTATGAAGGTCAGATCTACCTTTCCTCAGCTGGGATCCATCTGATTTGCTTTGGATGATCCAGATCTGCTTATCTTTTGAATGGATGGCTCACAGTTCTCCAGAGCTTGATCGCCTTGATCTGAGCCTGATTCTGACCAATCTTGACCTCGGTCCATGATCCTTTCAAAGCCTACAAACATAGATTCACAATTAAGTTCCAAAATCTTTCAAATGTATAAAGATTTATGATAAAGCCCAAAATAAAACTAATCTATAGAACCTAGGGTAAATTCAAAGTTAAGCATGTAAAATATGGGTTAAACATGGATTTTAGAGTTTGAAATGATCAACAAAATGTACTTATCAACTCCCCCACACTTAAGCTTGAGCGTCTCGCGAAAATTACTAAATATGTATCCCTTAGATTCTTTCCAAACATAGTTAGAAGCAAATGAAATTAAATTACCTAAGATTGTCAATTCTCAAAAATCTAAGCTCTATGGATTAGTATCTCGTCCTTAAATCAACAACTTAGCATTTTCATCCTTCATGAGTGATTGAGATGAATTTAACTCTCTAAGCCTTTCAAGGGAAATTTTTGGTGGCTCTCTTTTTGAGTTCTAAGTTCATGATGAAAGTGGAGCTCACTCAAACACAAATGCTTTTTGCACTACCATAGGCTTGCTTGTTATCTACTCTCTATCATTATTCATGATTCGGATCCACATCTATAAAGGTTTATTCAAACAAATTAGAGACATATGAAATGGTAAGAATGAAGTGAAAGCTAAGAAAAATAGAGAAGTTGATGCATTGGTAAACTTGGATGCTCAAGGATATTTCCCATGCACTTTGCCCTCTTTATAGTCCTCTATGGAAGTCAAAAGTGTGGTGGAGTAAAAATTTGGTAGTGCCCTTGATTTGGATGAAAAGAACCTTCTTGGTCTCAATGTGCCAATTTCTTTTGCGTGCCACTTCTCTCCTTTTTTCAGTTTATATTCAGTTTTTTTTCCCTTCTTCTTCACATTCAATTGAGCTTTCATAATTCCAATCGGCTCTTGTACTTCTTGAAGTTGCAAGAGATATCCATTGCAATCCAGTGATGCTGAAATAATTTGCTCTTCTTAGAATTTTTTTTTCTTTTGGATTCCATTTCTTGATACTCTACTTGATACTCACTGTTTTCTTCAGTTGCTAGCAACCCTTGCACTAGTTTCAGATCTGTACAGCTGCCATTCAGCTTCTCTCAAAATGTTTCTGATTTTATAGCAAAGTACAGCTGCAATTCAACTTCTAGCAAAGTGGCCGAAACACCTTCATAGCTGCAATTCAACTTCTCAAAATGTTTATTTTTTTTCACTTTGGCACAGATTTTTTTTACATTTGCGTGCCATTTTTTATCTTTAAATTATAATCAGAAACTAACACAAGCTTCAATTGTTTTCCCCCTTAACTACTTCTCCCCACTTGTTCTTGATACCAAACTCAATTCAACTTGGCACCTTTTGGCTTCAACTTAAAATGAAATGCATCCTTGCTACAAAATGATTCCAAAACACTAGCCACCTCCCCCACACTTGATCTTTTGTCCGTCTCGGGCAAAGTAACATTAAGAAACATCCCAAACAAACAAGTTCATAGAAAAGTATGGTTAAGAGTAGGAAGTATGGAAAAGAAAATAGAATAAACTTGATTATTGCCAAAAATTGATACGGAAAGGAAAACAAATTGATTAGCCTCTATAGATGTGATCCAATCATAGAAATATGGTTTTGAAAGAACCAAAGCAAGTTCTAGAGTACAATCACATATGTGTGTCACAAAAATAAGGCTAATTCTCACTAGGTGCAAATGATTCATCTCAAGTCATCGATTAAGAATCCATAGCCAAGTAGTACTCAAGCATCCAAGAATTCATCCATTAGCTCAAACCTTAAGTTTTAACAACCAATTTAATTTATTTTCAAAAGACTTTAAAATGATATGAAGATAACCTAGAGGGATACATTTATTTCCTACTCATTAAGAAAAAAATGCTAAAAGAAATAACATGGTATTTACAATGTCTATTTATTCATTTCATTCTACTCTACTCACACATTTATTAGCAAGAACTCATTTTAAAAGCAAATTCTACTTCTAGAAAACATAAAAATAAAACATGCAATGAAAGAAAATGCAAGAAGGAACAAACTCTCCTTTATTTCTGGCGGTCGGAGTCGATCAAGAAATAACCTCCATCGTGGTAGTGGAGGAGTATGGGTAATTGAGAGAGCATTCATTTGATCAATTTTATGGTGCATTACTCCCCCAAACTTAAACTTTACAGAAAAATATTCAGGTGGCCGTCGACGATTAAGATACAACATCCATTTTAGAGGTGGAGTGCTATGAGTCAAAGCAAAATCAACTCCTCCCTCTTGATGCTCTTTGAAAATCCTTCCAGGAGGTTGGAGACTGTTTAGATGGAGCACCCACTCCAGAAGTCTTCGAAACCTTGCAAAATCATGTAAAACCTTTCTCATGCGTGTAGGGTAAGATAAAAGTGTAATATCATCAATCTTTACATAGAATGTATCCAAAAAGGCATCACATCCAATAAAATCAATTTTTGGCACCTCAAAGAATTTTTCACAATTAATATCTACCAAAGGTATATCAAGAAACTTACCACCACCAATGAAATCTATTTTGGATACTTCAATGGAGTTTTTACAATTATTTCCCACCAAGGGTGTATCAAGTAATGCATTACAACCAATGAAATCAATTTTTGGTACCTCTATTAGTTTTTCACCATCAATTTCTAAATAAGATGTATCGAGACATGCATCACAAATAATAAAATCAATTTGAGGTACTTCTAAGAATTTTCCAAAAGAACTAGGAGGAATACTTACCTGATCGTGCTGAAGAATACCTGGAGGTTCTACAAGAGTGGATGTAATTATTGGCTCCTCCTAGTTATGTGCAATCTCCTCTTCAGGTTCAGGTTCTGGTGGATGTTGGGACCGGGCGCATGTTGACATGGATACAGGTTCGTAATTTAAAAAAATAATTACGTGCAGCGGAAAAATTAGCATAAATAATTTCTCAAATTATTTTAACCACGTATCTAGCATGCAACCTTATGATGTGTGGACATGATCATAAATTAAAATTTTGCAGAAAGTAAACTAATTTACTCAATACCTCGTGTAACTCGAAGTAAGGGACGAGATCCAACCGTAGCGTCCCTTGGAAGCTTCGCCTCTATTCGCGTCCACGCCGAGTTCTCTTCGGGATGACTTCGCAAAGTCACGAGTTTCGTGCCGACAAGAACTACTAGATTCTCCAAAGGCACAACTAGAATATCAAGAGAGAGAGATGGAAACTAACCTCCAAGTAACGGAATCAAGATTCCGTGAAGGAAGGAAGGAGTCGCGTCCCGCTTTGTCTTGGTGGTGGCTCACGGCAAGGGAAGGTGGCGCCGGCCCTAGAGGGATGGAGAAGGTGCCGGCCCTAGAGGGAGAGGGAGAGAAGGAGAGGAAGAGAGGTTAGGCAAGAATCCTTGATCACTTGAATTGATTTTCAAGCCTTGCCTATGCACCTTTATATAGTAGCCTCTTTATCGCCAAGTCTCCTCTTAACGGAATTTTTCATAAGAAATTTATCTTTATAAATTTTCTATGAATTATTCCGTTATACCAAGTTTTTATTATAACTCTATTTATAATAAAAATAACCATGTCTCCCCTTTTATTATGGAATAAAATTTATTATAAATTTTTCTTATCATAGAAAAATCAATTCATAATTGATTTTATAAAATAAAATAAACCAATCCATGGTTCATTTTAATTTTCATAAAAAGAATAAATTTCATAAAAAATTTATAAAGATAAATTTCTTATGAAAAATTCCGTTAAGAGGAGACTTGGCGATGAAGAGGCTACTATATAAAGGTGCATAGGCAAGGCTTGGAAATAAATTCAAGTGATCAAGGATTCTTGCCTAGCCTCTCTTCCTCTGCTTCTCTCCCTCTCCCTCTAGGGCCGGCACCTTCTCCATCCCTCTAGGGCCGGCGCCACCTTCCCTTGCCGTGAGCCACCACCAAGACAAAGCGGGACGCGACTCCTTCCTTCCTTCACGGAATCTTGATTCCGTTACTTGGTGGTTAGTTTCCATCTCTCTCTCTTGATATTCTAGTTGTGCCTTTAGAGAATCTAGTAGTTCTTGTCGGCACGAAACTCATGGCTTTGCGAAGTTATCCCGAAGAGAACTCGGCGTGGACGCGAATAGAGGCGAAGCTTCCAAGGGACGCTACAGTTGGATCTCGTCCCTTACTTCGAGTTACGCGAGGTATTGAGTAAATTAGTTTACTTTCTGCAAAATTTTAATTTATGATCATGTCCACACATCATAAGGTTGCATGCTAGATACGTGGTTAAAATAATTTGAGAAATTATTTATGCTAATTCTTCCGCTGCACGTAATTATTTTTTTAAATTACGAACCTGTATCCATGTCAACATGCGCCCGGTCCCAACAGTGGTATCAGAGCCGGTTAGTGTTCGACATAATCATATAATTGTTTTGCGGAAAACTTTGTCATGATCTCAATTTTGGAAAATTTTCCAATTATGGAAACTTTCCAATTATGATAAATTTTAGATTTAGGAATTTCAAAGTTTGGAAATCCTCATGAAATTTCGCAAACTTTTGAAATATCCTAGTTTCTAAAATTTTATGATAATTGTGAAAACTTCTCATTTTTGGAAACTTTCCAATTTTGGAAATTTCTTATTTTGGAAATTTTCCAACTTTGGAAATATGTAAGTTTTCTTTGTACCAGAAACTTACAATTATTCTGAAAACCTGTTATGAAATCTCGCAATTTTGGGCACTTTCTTTCAAGAAAGTCTAGACAAATTTATGGATCATTAATTGACAATTTAAATTCGAATTGGTTTTAAATTATTAACAAAATTCTTTACTTTGGATTGAGCCTCGGGGAGCCGTCCAATTTAAAGTTAGTTGTTGTAATTTAATTTCCCATTTTGAATAAAATTGTCATGTTTAATTTGGTTACGCCTCGGGGAGCGGACCAAATTGGATTTACGATAAATTTCTTTTCTTTGGGTATCTGAGCCTCGGGGAGCCACCCTTAGAAAATAATTTGTTGTAATTAATTAATCCATGAATAAAATATGTGATCAAATCTTGGAAAATTGATTTAAGAGGTGATGCTCTTACATATTGTTGTCTCCAAAATTATTTAGGAAAATGGTTTCCTATAGAGTTTTCTTAAATGAGATTTTCATGAAAATAATATGTGGTTGAATTAAGGGAATCTGTCTCTTAATTTAATAAGATTTGATTTAGAGAAATCAAAGTCATAAACATATTATTTCCGAAATTGATTATGATAATTTAGGAAATTGTTTCCCAAAATAATTCCTTGAATAAAGTATGAAATTAGAATTAGGAAATCCGGTTCCTAATTCAATTAATGAGACTTGATAAATTAAGTCACATACATACTTTATTAAGGAAATCGTTAGTCATGACATAATTATATGTCATGAATGTGCTTAGAAAAGAAAGGATGAGACACAAAACCCCTTACAAAATATTAAGGCTAACACCTTCCATTAATATGGTTAGAACCGGAGTTTTGTTTCTCGTTTGGGTTGATGGACACATCCATGCCTGGCTTGAACCTCAACATGTTCAAACCATGGAATTAGTTTATGAATAATATAGTTGGAGTCAGAGGTCAATCCTTAGTTTAGGTTGTTGGACACATCCAAGCCTGACTAAACGGTTGAATGAGCTCCAACCATATTAAAACTATTTCTTGATTAATGTGTCAGCCTTAAACTTGGAGCATCGATTTGTTGTGCCACAGCCAAGGTCGATGTAAAGAGAGGTGCAGTTGGGTGCTATGTATAATGATGCATACTTGTTAATGAGTTAACAACCCAATGATTTATGCAAACATTCAATTAGTTGATAGCATAATGTGATAGTTACATATATGTGATATGTAAACGGTATAATTACCTACCTTCATAACTAAGAATAACTTGATGACCACAGCCATGGTTGTTCTTATCTATGGTTGGATATCAACCTATTTGGAGATGTTCCTACAATCTCCCGAATTGATAAAAAGGGTTATTCAATTCGAAAAATAAATAGGATTTAATTAATGTATATTGATGCATTCTTTATCATTCTTCTCACATAAGCTCAATTTGTATTTCTAGGATAATCACTCGATCATGTCTTCTCTGAATTTGCATTCCATTTTGGACACCAATAAACTGACTGGGCCAAACTTCATGGACTGGCTTCGAAACCTGAGGATAGTCCTCAAGGCAGAGAAACTTGCTTATGTCCTTGAAGATCAACTTCCCAACCGTCCTCCTGAAAATGCAACTCCAGACCAGTTTCCTGAGTTGCTCAACCTGCTGAAGACTGTAGAGCCTTCTGTGAAGCAGGATCAAAAGACGGTACTATTAGTTGGTTTCTCGAAGAAAGGTTCTAAGAGGAAGGCCAAAGAACAGAATAAGGGAAAGAAGAAAAAGGCCAAAAAGACTGAAAATACCCTAAAAGGCACTTGCCATCACTGTGGCAAGGAGGGTCACTGGCGAAGAAACTGCAAGGTTTATCTTGAGTCCTTGAAAGAGAAGGCATCCGATGCCCCATCCTCTTCAAGTATCTTCGTTATTGAATGTCACTCTATTTCCTCAAACACCTGGGTACTTGATACTGGGTGTAGCTCACATATATGTAATGACATACAAGGGATAAGGAATAGAAGAAGACTCGTCAAGGGAGAAGCAAATTTGCGAGTTGGAAACGGAGCAAAGATTGCTGCTGTTGCCATCGGAACATATTTGCTAAAGCTCCCTACAGGACGTGTCTTAGAATTGGATAATTGTTATTTTGTTCCTTCGTTAATAAAGAACATTGTATCTATTTCATGTTTGAATGAAAAGGGTTATCATTTAACTTTTAGTAACAATTGTTGTTACATAACTTTAAATGGCGTTCTTTATGGGAATGGAACTTTGTGCAATGGTATCTACACGTTAGATTTATCCGGTGACGTTTTCAATATCGAAGTTAACAACAAACGTGCTCGAATAGATAATCGAATAGACTCCTACACGTGACATTGTCGTCTTGGCCATGTAAGTAAGAAACGCATGACCAAATTACACCGATGTGGAATTTTGGAATCATTTAAACCCGGTTCATTTGATATATGCGAATCATGCTTAAAAGGCAAGATGGCCAAATTACCCTTTTCTGGAAAAGGTAATCCAGTGTGAGAATTGCTTGGTCTAATACATACTGATGTATGTGGACCAATGTCAACTCTTGCACAAGGAGGCTATAGCTACTTCATCACCTTTATCGATGATCACTCACGATTCGGGTATGTGTTCTTGATGAAACACAAATCTGAAGATTTTGAGAAATTCAAAGAGTTCAGAAATGAAGTAGAGAAACAGCTTGGCAAAAGTATTAAGATACTTCGATCCGATCGGAGTGGTGAATACTTAAGTCAAGAGTTTCAAGATTATCTTAGGGACAATGGGATATTGTCCCAATGGACTCCGCCGTATACACCACAGCATAATGGTGTATCTGAGAGGCGCAACCGAACCTTGATGGACATGGTTAGGTCGATGATGAATCATGCAACTCTTCCAAAATCCTTTTGGGGCTATGCACTTAAGACAGCTGTTTACCTGCTAAACAGAGTCCCGACCAAGGTAGTCTCTACTACTCCATATGAGAGGTGGAATAGTAAGAAACCCCACTTAACTCACCTTAAGATATGGGGTTATCCTGCTTATGTGAAGCGGACTGTATCAGACAAATTGGATGCTAAGTCTGATAAATGTCTATTTATTGGATACCCTAAGGAAACAAAGGGTTACCAATTCTATCATCCCTTGGAACAAAAGGTGTTTGTTTCAAGGCATGCTGTATTTCTGGAAAAAGAATTTCTTTTACAAGAAAATAGTGGGAGTGGCATTGAACTTGATGAAGTACAAGAAACTCCAATAGACATTACAAAGACACCTAGTCTAGACCCACAACCAATAACTCATAATGATGAGCTATCAGTTGAACCTAAAACAACACCACCTCTTCGTAGGTCTGATAGGACACGCAATATTCCAGAGAGATACGGATTTCTCATAAGTGAATCGAACGACATGTTACTCTTAAGAGATGACGAACCTATCAGTTATGAAGATGTTCTGAAAAGTTCAGAAAGGGACAAATGGCATGAAGCCATGAAGTCGGAAATGGATTCCATGTACGAAAATCAAGTATGGGGCTTGGTTAACCCACCTGAAGGGATTAAGCCCATAGGGTGCAAGTGGGTTTTCAAGAAGAAAACCGACATGGAAGGTAATGTTGTTACCTTTAAGGCTAGATTAGTGGCAAAAGGATATCGTCAGAAACAAGGAATTGATTATGACGAAACCTATTCGCCAGTAGCTATGCTTAAATCCATTCGGATGCTCCTGGCCATAGCAGCTCATTATGATTATGAGATATGACAAATGGATGTGAAAACAACTTTCCTTAATGGAAATCTGCTTGAGGATGTATACATGATACAACCTGAAGGTTTCACATCGGTTGATAAAACCAAAATATGCAAGCTTCGGCGATCCATATATGGACTGAAGCAAGCATCCAGGAGCTGGAACATCCGTTTTGATGAGACAATCAAAGAGTTTGATTTCTCATAAAATCCAGACGAACCTTGTGTGTACAAGAAGGTTAGTGGGAGTGCAGTCATATTCCTAGTATTATATGTCGATGACATATTACTTATAGGAAACGATATATCAGTCTTGCAGTCAGTTAAAATTTGGTTGTCCAAAACTTTCTCCATGAAAGACCTGGGAGAAGCAACCTATATCCTTGGGATTAGAATCTATAGAGATAGATCAAAACGGTTGCTTGGTCTTTCGCAGTCTACATATATAGACCGAGTGCTAAAAAGGTTTAGCATGTCGAAATCCAAGAAAGGTTACCTTCCCATCAGGCATGGGATCAACCTTTCAAAGTCTATGTGTCCGCGCACAGAAGACGAGAGGATTTGCATGAATAAGATTCCTTATGCATCCGCGATAGGATCTATCATGTATGCTATGTTATGTACAAGGCCCGATGTATCGTATGCTCTGAGCGTCACAAGCAGATACCAGTCGGATCCAGGAATGGATCATTGGGCGGCTGTCAAGATAATCCTTAAGTACTTAAGAAGAACTAAGGATGTGTTCCTAATATATGGAGAAGGAGATATGGTAATACGTGGGTATACAGATGCCAGTTTCCAGACAGATAAGGATGACTCCAAATCTCAGTCTGGATACGTATTTACTTTGAATGGAGGCGCAATAAGTTGGAAGAGTTCCAAACAAGACACCGTAGCGGATTCTACCACGAAAGTGGAATATATCGCAGCTTCAGAAGCAGCAAAGGAAGCAGTCTGGATCAAGAAGTTTGTCTCCAAACTTGGTGTGGTTCCAACCATTGATGAAGCAGTGCCGGTTTACTGCGACAACAATGGAGCTATTGCACAAGCAAAGGAACCAAGGTCTCATCAGCGATCCAAACACGTGCTTCGCTGCTATCATCTGATCAGAGAGATTATAAGTAGGAATGACATACAAATTGAGAAAATTCCCACTGACAGGAATTTAGCGGATCCGTTAACTAAGGTCTTGCCTCAAAGCAAGTTTGAGGGTCATGTTAGAGCCTGTGGTATTGGATACCGTAGCGATTGGCATTATGCCAAGTGGGAGTTTGTTAGTAATATGAGAGAAGTGTCCTAAGGCAATCGCCTTATGATTGTAATCATTTACTTTAATAAATGAATATTCACTATTTGAGTATACATGTTCATATATTTGATTGAGATCTTGAACTCATTTACTGAATGTCCGCAATATAATTCACAGCATGAGAGAATTTGTGATGAATTCACAACTAGTGATTATCTCTACATGTGCAATTGTGAAGTATTGAAATTGTCCCTAGTCGATGAATTGATAAATACGGACACTATTAATTCTATTGAGACTAGCATGGGTTATTCTCTAATCAGCTAATTCTCACTGGCCGGTGACATTGGGATGTCTGGAGATAAACATGGATGCTAGTTAAGGGAACTAGTTCATTGGAGTGACTAGCTGTAAAACTTCATATGGTAATCTACATATAGATATGTCAATGAAAGTTCTTACTGCAGCTTAAGTGCGATGTTCCTTTGACTTGCGGTGTTCAAGTCATCTTGGTCATGAAGACTTATACTTTGACATCTTAAGCAAACATCTCCAAGGAGGTGTGGACCCAGGATGGTTGGGTATAAGCCGAAGTGCCCGAAGATGTTTGAACAACCTACAAAGGATTCACCACTCCTTGCGAGGAGATGTATACCCAAGGCCTATCGTCGGATTGTTACTCGAAGCCTCTGGCCAGAGCATCACATGTTCCGAGTTTGAATCTCTAGGAAACATGAGAGTAATTAGAATCCATTGGACGAGAAAGACATTACTTGGGCTAGGTGTGACGTGGTCAGCCTAGTGGGGACTGACACACATAGACCGTGTCCTGAACCAAGTGGGTATAAGATGGTGAAGGGAATGGGGCACGATTCATTAGAGCTGCTCAAGGGTTTCAGAATTATTTCTGAGGTCAACCGTTGATCTTTCGATTAATTGGGGGTCATGATGTACTACTAGGTGCCACTCATGATCGTTCTATAATTGGTTGATTATAGACGGCCAACATAAATCGAAAGCCTATTTAGTCACACGCACTATGAGTAATCCGAGGGATTTAAAACGAGTTGAAAATTGGATTTTCCAATCAAGAGAAATAAGTCAAATCTGAATTTATCAGAGGCGCATCGGAAGCTTAAAATGGCTAAGTCTTTTGAAGGCTTATTGAACGAATTAAAATAGTTTAATTCGTAATGGGTTTGGCTTGGTGTGGCCGGCCAAAGAGGGTGCCCACCCTCTTTGGTTTGGCCGGCCACAATAAAGGAGGGAAACCAATTTATTTGGTTTAAATTATAAAATAAATCAAGCACGATTTGTTTTATAAAATTATGGATAAATAAATTTATATAAAGAAATTTATATAAAGAGATTTAAATAAATAGATTTATTTTCATGGAAATTAAAATAAACCTTGAATTGATTTATTTTATAAAATCAATTATGAATTGATTTTTCCATGATTAGAAAAATTTATATAATAAATTTATTCTTTTTATGGAAATTAAAATGAACCATGGATTGGTTTATTTTATTTTATAAAATCAATTATGAATTGATTTTCCATGATAAGAAAATAAATATCTTTATATAAATTTCTTTATATAAATTTATTTATCCATAATTTTATAAAACAAATCATGCTTGATTTATTTTATAATTTAAACCAAATAAATTGGTTTCCCTCCTTTATTGTGGCCGGCCAAACCAAAGAGGGTGGGCACCCTCTTTGGCCGGCCACACCAAGCAAAACCCATTACGAATTAAACTCTTTTAATTCGTTCAATAAGCCTTCAAAAGACTTAGCCATTTTAAGCTTCCGATGCGCCTCTGATAAATTCAGATTCGACTTATTTCTCTTGATTGGAAAATCCAATTTTCAACTCGTTTTAAATCCCTCGGATTACTCATAGTGCGTGTGACTAAATAGGCTTTCGATTTATGTTGGCCGTCTATAATCAACCAATTATAGAACGATCATGAGTGGCACCTAGTAGTACATCATGACCCCCAATTAATCGAAAGATCAACGGTTGACCTCAGAAATAATTCTGAAACCCTTCAGCAGCTCTAATGAATCGTGCCCCATTCCCTTCACCATCTTATACCCACTTGGTTCAGGACACGGTCTATGTGTGTCAGTCCCCACTAGGCTGACCACGTCACACCTAGCCCAAGTAATGTCTTTCTCGTCCAATGGATTCTAATTACTCTCATGTTTCCTAGAGATTCAAACTCGGAACATGTGATGCTCCGGCCAGAGGCTTCGAGTAACAATCCGACGATAGACCTTGGGTATACATCTCCTCGCAAGGAGTGGTGAATCTTTTGTAGGCTGTTCAAATATCTTCGGGCACTTCGGCTTATACCCAACCATCCTGGGTCCACACCTCCTTGGAGATGCTTGCTTAAGATGTCAAAGTATAAGTCTTCATGACCAAGATGACTTGAACACCGCAAGTCAAAGGAACATCGCACTTAAGCTGCAGTAAGAACTTTCATTGACATATCTATATGTAGATTACCATATGAAGTTTTACAGCTAGTTACTCTAATGAACTAGTTCCCTTAACTAGCATCCATGTTTATCTCCGGACATCCCAATGTCACCAGCTAGTGAGAATCAGCTGATTAGAGAATAACCCATGCTAGTCTCAACAGAATTGATAGTGTCCGTATTTATCAATTCATCGACTAGGGACAATTTCAATACTTCACAATTGCACATGTAGAGATAATCACTAGTTGTGAATTCATCACAAATTCTCTCATGTTGTGAATTGTATTGCGGACATTCAGTAAATGAGTTCAAGATCTCAATCAAATACATGAACATGTATACTCAAATAGTGAATATTCATTTATTAAAGTAAATGATTACAATCATAAGGCGATTGCCTTAGGACACTTCTCTCATATTACTAACAGTGGACACTCAACTGAAACAGGTGATTCTTGGGTTCTTGCTTCCACCATGCAAGTCCCTACACTTTCATACTGTTCCTCTGACTTTTCTAATGTATCAGTCAATGGTGGTCCCTGGGGCTCTGTGCAATCCCCTACACCTTTAGATTCATCTGCAACGCATTCTTTATCAACCATATCTGCAACAACCACATTAGAAAAATTAGGACCATCAATAACAATATCATCACAAAATAAAAGATGAAAAGGGTCCTGTATAGCTTCAGAAATGAGTTTAAGACTGTCACAAGCTTTTCCGTCCATCTCCCTCAATGCATTCACAACTGATTCATCCTCAGCTTTCTCTGAAATCAAATCTCCTCCTACTACGTCAAATGCAACATCATCAGCAATTAACTGTGCCTCAACAGTCTTATCTAGGATGTCCATGCTCATAATAGAGTGATCTTCCCTAGGGTACTTCATGTCATCGAAAATACTAAACTGGACTACTGTGTCCCCCACTTCCATCGAAAGTGTGCTAGCATAAACATCAATTTTTGTCCTGGCAGTCTTCAGAAAAGGCCTCCCAAGGATGAGTGGGGATCTATGTGCAAGATATTCTCCTTCCATGTCTAGAATGTAGAAGTCTGCAGGGAAAATCAACTCCTTAACTTTTACCAACACATCTTCAATAACTCCTGCTGGATGGGTCTGGCTTCTGTCAGCTAACTGAATTACCACTCCAGTGAGCTGTAGAGGACCAATGCCAAGCATCTGGAAGACTGATCTGGGCATTACATTAATGGAGGCTCCCAAGTCTAGCATAGCATCATGAAACATAGTTCTCTCTATCTCACAGGATACAGTAAAAACTCCAAGGTCTTCACACTTTTGAGGTATGACATGGATGAGTGCTGAAATATTTTTCCCCAAGCTGACCAACTCATTCTCTTTAAGCTTCTTCTTGTAAACACATAAATCTTTCAGGAATTTTGCATACTTAGGAATCTGTTTAATCATGGCCAACAGGGGTACATTAACTTCTACTTTGCTAAACAATTTTACAAGCTCATTGTATTCTTTGGTTTTCTCCTCCTCCACTTGTCTTTTGGCTTGAGTTCTCCGCTGTGGAAAAGGCAAGGGAACCCTCATTTCTTCCTCTTGACCGAATGTGGAAGGGATGAATTTTGAGTTGCTGTCCCACTTGATGTAGCTGCTGAGAAATTTGTTTCAGAGCTGATTTCTCCCTCATTTTCCACTACAATCACAGGATTACTTGATGAGGGAGTTGAGCATGGACTAGAGGTGGAACCAACTGATTTTGAAGTGATTCTAGGGCTGACCGGTGCTGAAATTGTAGGTGCTGCCCTGTTTTCAGAAAAAACTGCTCTTGGACCTTTTTTAGTTGAAGTAACCTTCCCACTCCTCAAAGTAATAGCGCTAACGTTTCCCTATGGATTGGGAGTAGCTTGAGAAGGTAGTTGGCTTGATCCTTGAGCTTTAATTTGATTTATCTCACTAGCCAAATGTCCCATTTGCCTTTCGAGGTTTTGTAAAGCTCCAAAGATATTACCCTGCTGTGATTGTTGGAATTGGAGCTGTTGGGGCTGATTGGAGGGCTGAAATTGTTGTTGAACGGGCTGATAATTGGGCTGGAATGATGGTTGAACTTGCTGAGAATTATAGCCTTGAAAATTCTAATTTTGAAGTAGGAATGGTTGTGGTGAAGATTGAAATTGAGTGGGCTGAAATCCTTGATTTTGTGGCTGAAAACATTGATTCCAAGTCTGAAAACCTTGTTGCGGTTGTTGGAGTTACTGCTGTAAGGGTTGATATTGTTGCTGAAAATTCAAATTCCCTTGGAAACCTTGTTGATTCCCTTGAAACGGTTGTTGGAAATTCTGGAATGTTGGCTGGAATTGCTGATTTTGGGGCTGGAATTGCAGATTTTGGGGCTGAGATTGCTGTGGTTGCTGGAAACTTTGTTGACGCTGCTGAAATTGTTGTTGTTGTGGGCTTTGTTGGTAGAATGAATTCTCATACCTCAGATTTGGATGATCCCTCTAACCAGGGTTATAAGTAGAGGAGTAAGGGTTATTCCGGGCTTGAAATTGTCCCCTAACCAATGCCGCTATTGTCTCATCTTGTTGGAGATTGGGACATGAATCTGAATTATGTTCCTGACTAGAGCAAATACCACATACCCTCATCACTTGGCTTGATTGTGGAGGTACCGAAAAGTTGGAATTTTGGCTTGCATTATTAGGAGTCATTTGCTTTATCAATGATGTGAGCTCTACCAATGCATTCTTAATTTCTTTTTGTTCATTGGAAGCCACCTGAACTTCATTAACTCCACTAGTAGACAATGCACTGCTTCCAAACTGCTGAGAATTTTCTGCCATGTTCGAAATCAACTCCCTAGCTTGTTCTGGTGTTTTGTTAACTAGGGCTCCTCCAGTTGCAGCATCTATCATAATTCTATCCATCTGCAATAAACCCTCATAGAAGTACTGAATCAGAAGTTGTTCGCTAATCTGGTGTTGTGGGCAGCTAGAACACAGTTTGTTAAATCTCTCCCAGTAGTCATAAAGCATTTCCCCCACCACTTGCTGAATGCCACATATTCTTTTCCTAATGATTGCAGTGCTGGAGGCTGGGAAATATTTTTCTAAAAATGCTTTCTTCATGGAAATCCAGCTAGACACGTGCCCAGTAGATAAATAGTAGAACCAATCCTTTGCTGCTCTAGTTAGAGAAAATGGAAAAGGCCTCAGCTTGATATCTTCCTCTGAAATCCTCTGAGGCTTCATTGTGGAGCAGACTACGTGAAATTCATGCAGGTGCCTGTTTGGATCTTCTCCAGATAATCCTTGAAATTTAGGTAGCAAGTGGATGAGTCCAGATCTAAGCTCAAAATCGCCAGTCAGCTCTGGATAAGCAATGCTGGAATACTGAAAGGTATCATCTGGTGCTGCAAGTTCTTTCATGGTTTTCTGGTGTCTGCCATGATAATGCCTGAATGAGTAGGAATAGTCTGAAAAGGAGGAATGTCAATAGCCTCAGAAATTATGCCTTGGTTCCTCCTGGCTCTGAAAGTTCTCTCAATTTCAGGGTCAAAGTCCTCTAGATCACCACCTGTTGACCTGGTCATAAAATAAACAAATCGCAGCAAATGTATATGGAAAAATGAAACAGATAAAGTAAATCACAAGACTGGATTAAGAAAAATATGAAATAAGCACACAAGCAAAAATCAAACAAACTCAACTAGTGTGTTCCCCGGCAACGACGCCAAAAATTTGATGGACCCAAAAAGACTGTCATGAATGTGGGTCTCAAATTTAGATATTTGTAAAGCTGGAAACTCTTTTTGCTAACAAGAATGAAAAATGTAGTAAAGGGGCCACAGGTCATATTTTTCCTAGGGCTTAAGATTGTTTGATTCAAGCTCGAGTTTATGTGTCATTGATATTTTTGGGTTTCAAATAAAATCTGGGTTTGGTTTGCAATTCAGTGAAAGCACAAAGAAAAGGAAAGAAACTTAACTAAATGAGCTAAACAAAGTAAATGAAACTAATGAACTCAACCAATGAACAACTCAATCAAACCAATGAAACTTGACCTAATTTGGAAAACAAATATGAATTCATATGCGAGAGTACACTACAAATTGTATTGATCTTCAGGGATTACCACTCAAAGCCTAAGCATTCACTTGATACAAAATGCAGCAATGAACAACTCGATACTCAAAGGAAACAAATTATTGTGCTGAAAAACTTATACTAAGTGCAGAAATCGTAAACTGACAATTCAGAATAAATTGGTCAATTCAGTTGGTAAGGCAAGGCTCTAAGTGAAATGCTATACATGACTGAATGAAGAAATTCCATGAATCGAAAACTGATCACTCAAAACAAACTAATGCAGAAATGGAAGTGCAGGAATTAGAAATGAAGGAAGAGATTCAGCTACAAATTAGATGCAAGTTAAACAAAGCTACTGATATCAAGTGCTCGGATCCAGCTTCAGAAATGATAAACTTAGAATTGAAGAAATGAAGTTGACCAATTCAGAAACAACTGATTGAAGATGTAAATTTAGTAATGCAGAACATTAGTGTAAACATGCAGCAATAAAGTGAATGCAGAAATGGAAAATCGAATGCAGAAATTAAGAGGCACACATGAGTGCTGAAACTCACAAATCCAGCTGCAAAAAAAATCTCAACTAATACTCAGAAGGAACTCAGACAACTGATGCTTACTAATACTCAATTCAGAAACTAAATTGAATGCTTGCAGAAAGGAAGTTGGTACACAACAATTAACTGACATGCAACAGATGCTGAACAAAATGCAGAAATGAAACTACATACAAAGTAAGCATAAGCACACTAACAGTTATCTCTAATTCCAGGAATTAAAACTAGCACAAATTTAATTCGAAGTAGCAGCAAAATTCAGAAGCTAAGCTGGTACGTAAGGAAAGAAACAGGGAACTGATACGCAACAGATGCTGAACAGAAATTCAGAAATGAAACCAAATTCAGAATTGATTCAAGTGCGAAGTAAACTAACCTAGTGCAATTGTTCACTACACAAACAACTTAACTAATAAGGCTGCCGAATTAAAACACTAATTAAGGCAGAAAATTCCAGAACAAAAAATTAAGCAGCTGATACAAAGACAGAAACAGAAATGGTTTGCAGAAATCGAAATTATAGATAATATCCGAAATGCATTAAGAAAACTAGCATTGATCGCTTCCCTTAGCTCCAGATCTTCTTGCGGTCACACAAGAGTGAGCCTCGAACCCTTTAGCTCCACAGATCACTAAGAATTTAGCTCTGCGAATCAATCCAACTCAACTCTGCTTAAATATGAAAACAGCAACCCGATCTCCTCGATCTCGCTATGTGGGATGGCGATGATGATTTGGAGATGATCAGAGCACTCCAGAGGACCCTCCAGATAGCTCAGATGGATGGAAATGACACACAAATGAGATCCAAACAATCAATTCATAGATCTGACGAAACCCTCAATTATCTCTGTTTTTGGTCGAATTGGAGTTGGAATCTTCACGGAGAAACCTTCCCAATGATCTAGAACTGGATCCAAGATCGAAATCGATGTGGTCACGCTCTCAGATGAAGAAAATTTGAAGAAGAACGAAGAACATTGCTCTAAACTTGAAGAAAACGAAACTGGCGAAGACGCGACACTGTGCTCGGGCCCTGATCAACAGTTTATATAGATAAGCAATGGACGGTTCAGATTAACTTAACTCCATCCAACGGCTAGATCTCATCCGATCTGAACCAAAATTTGATGATATTGATCAAGGGTCAGGATCTGCCTCGGGGTAGCTCGGATCTTCCAGATTTGCAACGGATGGCTCAGATCAACCTGATCTTTGAATAGACGATCTAGATCCTCTTGGCTTGATCCAACGGCTGGATCTTCTCCGATTTACCCCTAAACTTCTAGATCTCATTATGAAGGTCAGATCTACCTTTCCTTAGCTGGGATCCATCTGATTTTCTCTAGATGATCCAGATCTGCTTATCTTCTGAATGGACGACTCACAGTTCTCCAGAGCTTGATCGCCTTGATTTGAGCCTGATTCTGACCAATCTTGACCTCGGTCCATGATCCTTTCAAAGCCTACAAACATAGATTCACAATTAAGTTCCAAAATCTTTCAAATGTATAAAGATTTGCGATAAAGCCCAAAATAAAACTAATCTATAAAACCTAGGGTAAATTCAAAGTTAAGCATGTAAAATATGGGTCAAACATGGATTTTAGAGTCTGAAATGATCAACAAAATAGTACTTATCAGTACACTCTAGAACCAAAGACTCCCACGATGCAAACAGAGGTCAATAGCTCATCATCTAACCTAAATGAGAGAAAGGAGCCTTCTAAGATGAATCAAACGTATCTTTGGCACCTTAGGCTTGGTCATATTAACCTTAATAGGATTCAGAGGTTGATAGCCGATGGGCCCTTGGGCTCATTGGTGTTGGAAGACTTCCCGACTTATGAGTCTTGCTTGGAAGGTAAGATGATCAAGAGGCCTTTCAAGGCTAAGGGGTATAGGGCCAAAGATGTGCTAGAACTGATTCATTCTGATTTGTGCGGTCCTATGTCAATCCAGACTAGAGGTGGCTTTGAATACTTCGTCACCTTCATTGACGATTATTCAAGGTATGGATACATTTACCTGATGCGCCACAAGTCTGAGTTCTTTGATAAGTTCAAAGAGTTCAAGGCTGATGTGGAGAAGCGTCAAGGTAAAGGTATCAAGACACTACGATCAGATCGTGGTGAAGAGTACCTCTTTGGAGAGTTTAGGACATACTTATCAGAGGATGGGATTCAGTCCCAGCTAACTGCACCTGGTACACCCCAACAGAACGGAGTTGCAGAAAGAATGAATAAGACTCTTATGGAAATGGTTAGGTCAATGATGAGCTACTCTGATTTACTTGATTCATTCTGGGGATATGCTCTAGATATGGCTGTGTATATTCTAAACATGGTACCATCTAAGTCAGTCTCTTCTACTCCCATAGAATTGTGGACTGGGCGAAAGCCTAGTCTATGACATATTCGAATTTGGGGTAGTCCAGCACATGTGCTCAAGGGAGATACTGATAAGTTGGAATCTCGTACAGAAGTACACTTGTTTGTGGGCTATCCTAAGGGAACAAAAGGTGGTCTGTTCTATAGTCCTAAGGATCAGAAGGTAATCGTTAGCACGAATACTAGATTCTTAGAAGAAGACTATGTAATGAACCACAAGTCCAAGAGTAGACTAGTGCTTGAAGAGTTAAGAGGGGATACTCCAACCTTAGGACCAATTGTACAATAGGACACACCACAAGTCACTGCACCACGTGTCACAGAAGATACATAGGTGGTACCTCGTCGCATTGGGAGGGTTGTTAGACAGCCTGAAAGGTTCATGTTTTTGGTAGAGTCTTCGGACTTGGTCTCTGGTAAATGTGAACCGGATCCCTGGACCTATGACGAGGCTCTCCAAGATAAGGATGCAGATTCTTGGCAAACGGCAATGAACTCTGAGATAGAATCTATAGATTCTAATCACGTCTGGGAGCTAGTAGAACCATCCGATAGTGTAAAAGTCATTGGATGCAAGTGGATCTACAAGAGAAAGAGAGGATCAGACGAGAAGGTTGAGACCATCAATGCTAGGCTTGTTGCGAAAGGGTATACTTAGAAAGAGGGTATCGATTATGAGGAGACCTTTTCGGCAGTAGCCATGCTTAAGTCTATTCGGATTCTCTTATCTATTGCAGCTCATATGGACTATGAGGTATGGCAGATGGATGTCAAGATGACATTCCTTAATGGAAGTCTTGAGGAGACCATCTACATGAAGCAACCAGAAGGGTTCATTGAAAAGGGAAAAGAGCATCTAGTATGCAAGCTTAATCGATCCATTTATGGATTGAAGCAAGCTTCGCAATCTTGGAACATCCACTTTGGTGAGGTAATCCAGTCATATGGATTTATTCAAAGCCCGGATGAAACATGTGTATATAAGAGATGTGACGGAAACGTAGTGGTGTTTCTTGTACATTACGTAGATGACATTTGTTAATTGGCAACAATATCAAAGTGTTATCAGACGTAAGGGTCTGGTTATCAAAAATGTTTGATATGAAGGACTTAGGAGAAGCAGGACATATCCTTGGGATCAAGGTCATAAGGGATCGTCAGAAAAGGATGTTGTGCTTATCCCAAGCTTCATATGTTGACAATGTCCTGACTCGTTTTAACATGGAAAACTCCAAGAAGGGTTTCCTACCCTTCAGGCATGGAGTTCCTCTATCCAAGGAGATATGTCCGAAAACGTCAAAGGAGATAGAGGAAATGAAGGCGGTTCCTTATGCCTTGGCAATAGGAAGCGTCATGTATGCTATGTTGTGCACGAGATCGGATATCTATTTTGCCGTGGGCATGGTCAGCAGATATCAGAGTAACCCTGGACAAGGAGATTGGACTGCGGTAAAGCATATATTGAAATACCTGAGACGGATTAGGGATTATATGCTGGTTTACCGGGCTGACCAATTAGTCCCTGTGGGTTACACGGACTCAGATTTCCAGTCAGACAGGGACAAGAGTAAGTCTACTTCGGGGTTTGTGTTTTCTCTAGGAGGTGGAGCCATTGCTTAGAGGAGTGTCAAGCAGAAATGTGTGACGGACTCCACCATGGAAGTTGAGTATGTGGCAGCCTCAAAGGCAGCCAAGGAAGCTGTATGACTCAGAAACTTTATCATGGACTTGGATGTGATTCCTGGTTTGCCCAGATCTATCACAATCTTTTGTGATAACAGTGGTGCAGTTGCAAACTCGAAGGAAGCACGAGCTCATAAGGCGAGTAAACACATAGAGCTCAAGTACCACCTTATACGAGAAATCGTAAAGCGAGGAGAAGTGGTTGTCGCCAAGATTGCATCAGAAGACAACCTGGCGGATCCTTTCACTAAAGCTCTTCCAGCTAGAGCTTTTGATCGACATGTGGAGGATATGGGAGTCAGATGTATGACAGTGAGAGAACAACAAAGCCTTTGAGTATAAGTGGGAGATTGATAGATGTGTATACTAAAAGACTTGTTCTTATATATAAGATTATCATTATTTTGAAAAGAGAATCACAACAACACTATGTGCTTGTTTATATTAGTACATGCATAAAAGTCCATTACTTGGTATTGTAGATAACATGGTGTGTGGTGTCACACGGAAGATTATGTTATCAGTCCCTTGCTTAGTATGAGTAGAGGTTCACAGCCGAGATGGAATTAGACAAACCATCGGGATAGTTGTAGTGTAATTAGGTGTGGTTGGTCTTAACCATAGAATTACACTAGTGTGCTTTGAGTACATTGAGTAGGACCAAAACCAGAGGTCATCCAATTTGTACTGGCTTGATAATTGGATAGGACCTCAGATTTTATTATGGAGTATGATCCGTAAATCTTGATGTAATAATGGCCACATATTATTAATTATTATTTCTTTGCTTTACTAATGGGTGAGATCTATTCTGTTAGATCGATAGGCCCGGTAAGTTGGGAAATAATATTAATTATATGGTGTGCCATTAATTATTGACGGAATCCATGTCTTGGTGAGTCGGGATGATGATGCCCCCTTGATGAGCTCAAAAGGTTCATCATGTTAAACCCTGTAGGTGGATTTGATCCGGCATGATGATAAGGTTGAGTGGTACTAATCAAGGATCTAGAAGATGATTAATTTAACTTGTCAGTAATTTAAATTAATTAACGAGCATTCGTTATCTTAAACACGGGGGGATGGATGACTCATAATATGTGGAGCCCATATGAAAATATGGAGGTTGGTGAGGAAGTTCAATTAAGATCCTTTAGTGGAATGGATCTTAATTAATGTCGGGTTTAGATTCATTAGCGGGTCAAGATCCAACTCCTCCTCTTGGTCCCTACCTTAGTCCTAAAATATCCTATGGGATCATGAAACCAAGGCTTAATCCAATTAATCCACCCAAGGTTCTCTCTCTTCTCTTCTCCCTCTCTTCTCTCTCCTAGGGCTCTTGGTCGGCGCAAGGAAGAGGAGATTTCTTCCTCCTCCCACCACCATCACTCGGCTGGAGATTACATAGACAAGGAAGGGACCTCCTCTTCCTTTTGTGGTGCTCGGTAGTGAGAGAGGGCCGGTCGGCGGGTGGTGGAAGGTTGTGCAACGTAAGGTTGCGGCGCCGCCGCAAGTTGAGGAGAAGGGTGGATTTCGGCCAGGTTTGGGTTGGAGAGAAGCTTGGTTCTCTGCTTCATCTTACTCCCTTGGACTTCCCTATGGCCGGTGTGAGCTTGAAGCCTCTCGGTGGCCGTCGGCGCAAGGAGTAGGGGAGAGGGCCGGCGGTTCCAAACCCTAGGGTTAGGGTTAGGATTAGGGTAGATCATCGCCCACACGATGTCCGGGAAGGGAGGGACATAAGGTAGAAGGTCGCGAGGTAAAGGGAAGGTATAAATCTCTCCCTAAGCTCCTTATGTTCTTTTGTGTCTTATTATTTTGCTTCGTCATTTCATATGTTTTAATTAATTATTTTGATTGCGAATCATAGCTAATAATTAATTAATTGGACCTCGACCATAAACACAAGAACCGGTGATCCACTCGTCGCCTTTTCCGCGGTCGTTCGGTAAGGAGAATTACAAGGCTCAATCTTTGTGATTGGTCGAGTTGTAATTCATACCGAACGATACGATGACGAGATGGTTGTTGGGAGATAGGTCTCCATTCGGATTAAATTTTAATCCTTAGACATGGAGAGGTCTCTCAAGAATGACCAAGTATTCGCTAGGGAAACCCGCCAAGCCATACCCAACAGAAGGACGAAGAGAAAAACAAAAACGGACAAGGCCCAGCTTCTTCATCACCACGGTAGTCCGATCAGTCAGCTACACTTCCTTCGATCAGACTTGAAGGGAGGGACTTGTGATAGGGTTGAATAGTCCGTGCTCGGCACGAGGGATGAAGAAACCGCGGGACGCGACATGACAGATCGAAGCGACTTTCCTTCCCGGGCCTTGGGGCCCCCCTCAGGAGATGCGCCCAGGAAGGTCAGTCTGAAGACCCCTCCCGGGAGCACCCCGGGAGGTTAGGTCCGAGAGCACCTCGGGAGCTATAGTGGCCGAGGACCCCGAGCTCACCTTGGGAGGTGGAGTCCTGCAATGACCGACCTCAGGTACTGACCCCCCCTCTCTGTACGGATAAGCATCCCCGTTAGAAGAGGTCTTCACGACCCTTAAATGTCGAAATGGGTAGAAGCACGATAACTTCGCAGACCGTTTCAAAGGATAACCAGTAACCGCCAATAGAGAGGGGAGGACGTGGCTTAAGTATCGGAGACGTGACACCGATCGAAGAGACACGTCTAGTATGTCACCATCGGTATAAAAGGTAGTCAAACCCCTCCAGTAAAGGGGTTACGCTCTCTCAACCCTATATACATCCTTTACTTCTCGCTACCTTTACCTTTTGGACGATACATTGACTTGAGCATTGGAGTGGACTCCGCTGGACCCCTGTCGGCGTGTCCCCTAACGTTCATGTTAACCTTGCAGGGCCCTAAGTTCCTCCCCGCCGCAGTAACTTCCACAGGGGCAGAACTCCAGTGACTGGCCATCGTCGTCGACTCTTTCCGGAACATTATTATTATTATTATTATCATCAACGACCTCAACAATTACCATTATCAAAATGTTTCATGGAAACCTAATCTATATATGCTTGAGTAGTTTCAACAATTTTTTGCTTTACAATCCTCTGCCATCCCAGCTTTATCTAGTATAGGTTTGTCATCGTTTGGTATTTCAAGTATATCTTTATCCTTGTGAGTTTTGGACTTTGGTACCTCCCATCATATAACACCTAATTTATTATCTTTTATTTCTTTTTCTCTCTTTTCATTTATATCTATTGTGACTGCTAATGGTACCCCTATACCATTAGTAGGTGTTGGTTCACTTGTTACGTCTGGTTTATCTCTTATTAATGTTTATGATATTTCGAATCTTACTTTAAGTCTTATTTCTGTTAGTCAATTATGTGTTTCTGGATGCCTATGTTGGTGCAGGAAGCACCATATCGAACCTAGTTTTGATATTGGCAAAAGATTCAAAGTTAAGTACTATTTGTGATCTAACGATGTTCACTGAGTGTGCAGAAACAAAGTCCTAGCGAAGGGCTGCTAGGCACCTGGCGAAGGATTGCCAGGAAACAAAGTCCTAGTGAAGGGCTGCTAGGCACCTGGCGAAGGATTGCCAGGAAACGAAGACCTAGCGAAGGACTGCTAGGCACCAGGCGAAGGGCTGCCTGGAACCGAAGACCAAGCGAAGGGCTGTTGGGAACCTAGCAAAGGGCTGCTAGGAGTCGAAGACCTAGCGAAGGACTGCTAGGCACCAGGCGAAGGGCTGCCTGGAACCGAAGACCCACCGAAGGGCTGCTGGGCACCTAGCGAAGGGCTGCTAGGAGTCGAAGACCTAGCGAAGGACTGCTAGGCACCAGGCGAAGGGCTGCCTGGAACCGAAGACCCAGCGAAGGGCTGCTGGGCACCTAGCGAAGGGCTACTAGGAGTCGAAGACCTAGCGAAGGACTGCTAGGCACCAGGTGAAGGGTTGACTGGAACTGAAGACCTGGCGAAGGACAGCTAGGCACCTGGCGAAGGACTACTGGGTAAAAGTCCAACCGGAGCAGCCGGTTGGCAACAAGTAAATTCTCCTGAGAGGAGTAGGTGAGGACGAGTTCCCCGTCGAGGGAACAGTAGGCGTCGGTTCGACCTAGGGCTCCATTTTAGAGACCCAAAGTCAGAACCAAGATAGCTACGATTGTAAGAATCACTAACATTTTTGCTTTATCTTGTTTGGTACTAACCCTGGATGCAGGATTGAAGGAACGAGTGCTTGCAGCTCAGAAAGCCTCAAAGGAGTGAGGCAGCAGCTGGGTTGGGCGCCTGGAAGGACCCGGGCGCCCTAAGTACAAGCCAAACATGAGTTTAGCAAATGTATGCTTCGGAAGCATACTGGGCGGGGCGCCCCAATGCTCCCGGGCGCCCCGGGCTTAAGCCAACGAAGTGGATAGAGTCAAGCCAGCGAGAAGCCAGCGGATCGAGTCAACCCGGGCGCCCCCTGCATCCCGGGCGCCCCCACAGTCAACCCTCAGCCCTATTCGAGTGGGATAAGGGCTGACCGAGAGTTGCTCGGATCGGCTGACACGTGGGGGGGCGCCCCTAACGTTCAGGGCACCCCAGGAGGCTATAAATAGCCCCTCAACCCCAAGGCTTCAGACATCACTTCTTCCAACGCCAATACGCTCTTCTACTCAAGCGCTCTACTCCGGAAACCTCCCAACTCGAGATACAAGCGCCGACGACGTCCCGCTGCACCGAAGTACAATCCACACCGAACGTCGGTAACGAAGAGCTGACTTTTTAAGTTTACTGTACTACTATTGTAACATCCTTCTGTAAACCCTTTTTGCACACATATAGAATTGTCCGCAGTAAACGGTCAACGACCGTGGGCCTTGGAGTAGGAGTCGACCGTGACTCCGAACCAAGTAAAATCTTGGTGTTTGTGTGTTGTTTAGTTTTAATTTTTCCGCTGCGTATTCTCTTTTTCAATCCGAAACGATTTATGATATTCATCGCCCCTCTATCGTATTCTCTCGATCCAACAAGTGATATCAGAGCGGTGAAGCTCAAATTTGGTGCAACCACCAATTTGAGACTTTTTTCGATTTTTTAGCATTTTATTTCAAATAAATAATATCTGTAGGCGTGTTTAAAATATTTGGCAAACTTTTTTCGCCTTTTTCAATTTTAAATTCTTATTTTCTCACCATAAGTCAGAATTGATAAAAGGAACAATTTTTAAATATTTGGCATAAACTTTTTTTTTTATTTTAATATTTTTCTCGAAATTCGTGCTAAGCAAACTTTTTCCCAAATAGTAAATTCTTACATTTTCATCATTAATCAAAATTGATAAAGTCAACATTTTCAAAAATTTGTCATTAATTTTTATTTTATATTATTATTATTTTACCTCAAAATTCATGAAAACACTTTTATTGTGCTAGTTTTTTTTCTTTCCCGCACTATTAATCCAAGACCAAGTCTTGGTACATTTTTGGTGTTTCTTTTGTGTACAAGGTATAAACTAAATGGCCAACCAAGAGTGGAATAGTGTCCGTCCACCCCTATTCTGTGGCGAGAACTTCAGAACCTGGAAGGGTCTAATGGAATCTTACCTAAAGACCCATTTGGATTTATGGATGATGATCCAAACAGGGTTTTCAGTACCTACAGAAGATGGAAAGTCGATCGTGTAGCGCCCCAAATTTTGGGCTTGCTTCCGATTGTAAAAAAGGCACAAAAATGTCGATATATATTATCAGATTATACGACATTTATTTCATAAATGAATAAAATTACCTTTTTGTGATTTCATGATTTAATGTTATGTGATTTCATTAGAAAAGATTAGGAATATGTAAATTGCATAAATTAGAATATGTGATTTCATGAATTGGAATATGTGATTGCATAAATGTGATTTGAGAATATGAGAGTGAAGTGGGCTAATGGGCTTTGCAAAAGTGAAAACCAAAGAGGAGCAAAAATATGCTCTTGCCGAGGATCGAACCTTGGAACTCTTGGTAAGCAAAGCCTTGAAAAGCAACGAAGTAACCAATTCACCCAGCAGGGGATTGCTGAGAGGAAGGAAGGGAAATTCTTGTTAAGGGTTAGGGAATGTGAAAGGGTAGAGGAAGAGGCTCTTGATGAGAAACCCCTTGGTGAAGGGACACTTGGAGAAGAGGCACTTTGTCTCTTCCCTTAGTATAAATAAGAGGGAGTGCTAAGCGGCTAACCATCATTGTTGCAAACCCCTCACTCACTCTCCCTCTTCAAGTTGCCGAAATCCTAAACTCCCTTCTCCCTCTTCAATTTTCGAAATCCTAACTCCTCTCTTCCTCTTCAATTTTCGAAATTCAAACTCCTCTTCCTCCTTGAGATTTTCGAAAATCCAAGGGAAGGGTCTCATCCCAAGGGACACTCCCAAGACCCCATTGAAGGTTTGAATCTCTTGCAAGGCAAGAAGAAGTCAAGGACCTCAAGAGCAAGGACAAGCACATCCTCCGAACTAAGGGTATACCTTAAGGATATTTAGCGAAAGAGGTAAGTGCCCCTCACCTGTAGCATAATTGCTGTGTATGATTTCCTTCTTCTTGTAGTTTGTGAAAATAGGGATTTGCCCTAGGTAAGTTTCGGCCACCCCTTAAGGGAAAGCCTTGGTTACTTTTTGATACATGAGAAGACCCCTTGGAACTTAGGGTATACCTATATGTTGATTTCCTTCAAGTTGTGATAACAAAAAATTAGGGTTTGCACCCCCTACAAGTTTCGGCCAAGACATGGAAAAATTAGGGATTCAAGGGTTGAACTACTCTATGATGTATCTTATGTTAGTGTATGACATGATAGTGTAGATAAGGTGTTTGTATAAATGGTTGTATGAATGTTTGATTTCAAAAACCCTAAATCCCCCTACCCTACACTTTCGGCCAACCCTAGAAGAATTAGGGTTTAGGGTGTATGATTAACCTATGATGAAATCCATGTTTAATAATGTTGCATGATATGTATGTGAGGTGTTTGTGTAAATGTTTGTGTGAAGGTTTGATTTCCAAAAACCCTAATTCCCCCTACCCTACACCATTCGGCCAACACCCTAAAGTTAAGGTTTGTAAAGGATAAACTACCCTATGAGATATGCTTATGTTTGGGATGATGATATGTATATGCAAGTGATGTTTAAATGGAATGTTTGATTGGAAAACTTAATTTTTCCCTAGCATGTGATATTCGGCCAAAGCATGGAACATTAGGTTTATGAAGGTAGATTACCCCATGATGTATGCTATGCTTAGTATGATACATGATGTATATATATATATGATACTTGTATGGGATGTTTGAGGTCAAAAACCTAAGCTACCTCCACCCTTAACTTTCGGCCAAAGGGCCCTATACTTGGGATTGGATTAATAAATACCATGCATGATAATGATCTTGTGTAGGATATGACATGCTTGTGTGATTCTTGATATGTTGATTGGAATGCATGCTAGCCAAATTACAACTTTCGGCCAAGAGAGAACTCTTGGACCCTAGCCTTGGTTGCTCCCATGAAATGCATGCTTTATACTATGCTAGTTACCAAGATTATGAATGTATACATATGTATAAAAATGAGCCCTATAGGGCATGGACGAAGAAGGCTTAGGGCCTAAAGAATGCTTCCCTAGAAGGTTGGGACTAAGAGCATACTTTATGAAAATGAAGAACATGATAACTATTTTATTTTGTAATGGCTTGTACTATAGACTCTTAAAGCGAGTCAAATGATTATGATACTAGGCTGAAGGACTTTTGAGAAGGCCTAGTAAACCCTAGTGGTTCGGGATTAGCTACCTCGTTCCTATTCAGGGGCGCGCGCAAAACATGAAGTACAAGCCGGGCCCTAATGATTATGCTATGTTCAAGTATTATGTTAATATGTTTTAAAACGAACCTTCCTATGAAGTTAACATGCTTAGATGTTTAAACATACTTAAATGCTTACCATGCTTGAATGTGATATATTCTCTTACCTTTTCATGATATCCGATTTTGTGAGTAGGACAGGGTCTTACTAAGCTATTGCTTATCGTTTAGTGTTTCCCCTTATGCTACAGATAAAGTACGCTAAGCTATGGAGGCTGCGGGTGAAGGGCAAGTGTGTGTGTGATAGTGCTGGTGGATAAAAAGGATCTTGTTCTTAGTTGCTTCAAGTTTTGGAACTTGTCATGTTAAACCCATGTTATGTTTTTTTATATATACATGCTATGTTTAAAGATGAATAAAAATAATTATGCTTCCGCTACATGAACCTTGCATGCTTAAATGATACATATGCCCATGCATAGATTAGATAGAAAAATATGAATGCATGCGTGTAGTTGTAATGTATGAAAATTAAAGTAGCGCCGCCGAATCCCTAGGGGATTAAGGGCGAGCGTTACAGATCGCCTGGGATAAACTGGACAAACCAACTCTGAGGAAGATTAAGGCAGATGCAAAGGCGACTGCAATCCTACAATGTGGCCTAACTAATGAAGAATTGAAGCAGATCAGACCCTTCAACTGTGCTAAAGAGATGTGGGAGAAGCTAATCAACCTACACGAAGAGAGCTCCGATATTGAGATCTTTGAAGGTGTGATGCTCAAATCATCGGATGAATCAGACGATAAGGAAGATCAGGCAAGTCATTTTGCATTCTCGGCTCAAGCACAAGTAGCTGAGACAGACTCGAACCCCGACGTCGAAATCGAACCAGAATCAGACGACGAGTTTTCAGGGACAAAATCGATAACTAATTTTGAATCAGTTTTTAAATTAAGGTTAAATAATCAAGTTGATACTGCAGTGGTCGAGGAAGGTATAATTTTCATTGCAGGGAAAACTCCAAGAGAAATGCAAAAGAGACCTCAACCAGTACCTGAGTTTGACTCAGACTCAGAATCTAACGATGAAGGAAGGGATCCTTGGAAACTGGTCTGGTTGGCTCGCGACCGCTACAAAATGCCGAAGAAACAATCAAGCAAAAGAGAGATGACTAGAATCAAGGGGGAGATTCCCAACCGGGAATCAAAAGGTAAATTTACAGTATTTAAAAATCCAATATTTACCTTGGATAACATGATTAATTTGTATAAATTAATTAAGGTCAATACGTTAGAAAACTTAATTCACAACCATGCTGATTTTAAAAACCCAGAGTTTTATTTCGATTATGATGTATCTTAGATCATTTTTGTCTTGTTTGCTTTAATTATGTGTTGCTTTTTATTTTATTTTTTTTGCTTAGAATTAGGATTGGTTAGTATAAGGACTAAATCAATTAACTGAAATTTGAACAACATAGTATTGGGTGGCGGTGAGATGATAGTACGTTAGGGAAGCCTTTTCTAATAAGGTCAAGTATACACTACTTGGTCTCTTTAGACTGGTGAAACTAGTCGAAGCTACCGATCCAAGACCCAAGCTAGTTAGACCAGAATTTCTCAAAAAGTAACCTTGAAAATGAAATTTCACTAAAACACTTTGTCAAGGAAAGAGTTGATGATCCAATAAGGCTACGGCCAAAGAAGGCCTTGTGCCTCGCCAAGACCTGGAAGTCAATTTTTGAAATTCAAATTCAGTTTACTCTTTGTCAAATTCGAATCTAACATAAATTTTCAGTTAATTTTAGATTCAAATATTCTTTTTCAAAATAAATTCAAAACTAATTGTTTTCAAAAATTAATTTAACCTTTTAAAATTAACCATGTTTTTTTTTCAAACTTAAAATTTTCATTTTATAAAAGCATCTCACAAAACAGATAAGTTAACCTGTCTTGTCACTTAGAACTGGGTGAGATGTCTATGACCTAATTATGTAGTTCAATACTTTTTTCAAAATCAACTCAATTTTTTAAAATTAATTCTAAATTAACTCCATATATTTTCCACTCAACATTTTTCAAAAATTGAATGTCATTTGTTTTCAAAATTAACTCATCAAACTAAGTCTTGATTGAATTAATACTAAGATCTAGGACTTGATTGGGTCAATTATTAGTTAAACCTGGTCAACATAGTCAACCCTAGTCAACATAGTCAAATATGGATAACACTGAACTCCCCTAGGACATTAGATTAAACGGTATAGGGGGAGTGGTTTATTCTTTTTAATTTTCTTTCAAAATATCTTTGAAAAATTATTATCATTTCAAAATGGTTTTCGAAAACTGTGCTATCATACCAAATTGTGTTTTCAAAAATCTATCTCCTTAAAAATTATCATACTCAAAAGGCATGTTCAAAATTGTTCCTTTAATTTTGACAAACCCTAAGACTAAGAGGAGGATTAACTTGTGGTCAACAAGCCTCCCAGGACTGTGTCAGATTTAGGGGGAGTTCAAATTAAAAGAAGTTTAAAAATATTGTGCCTTCAAATAATCACTATATTTTTCAAAAATTGTGCTTTACAAAAATCATTATCATTTCAAAATGTTTTTCGAAAAAGGGGCTTATGCTTGAAAATTATCTTCATTTCAAATTGAATTATCTAAAATTATATTACCATATTGATATTCAAAACTATTCTTTTGATGTTAATAAACCCTAAAGACACAGAGGAAGGTCCACTTCATGATCTACAAGGACTCCTAGGATACGTCAAATTTAGGGGGAGTTTGAGTCAAAAGAAGAATTTCTGAAATGTTTTTTTTGTAATTATTTATTTTGAAGTTATTAGATAATTCTTATAATTTAAATCAAACCTTAAAACTCAGAGGAAGATCGCTTGTAGTCAACAAGCTTCCTAGGACTGGGTCAAGTTTAGGGGGAGATCAAATTAAAAGAATTATTGAACATTTTCAAAATTAGATGTTTTCATGCACTGCACGTTTAAAATCTTTTTGAGAACTTAAATAATTTTTTCTTTCAAAATATCATTATTTTATTTTTCAAAATTCTTATGGCTTATGAAATTATTTTTGAAATAATATTTACTTGGGTTGGAGAAATTTCCAGGACACTTAGGAAAATGTCCTTGTAGTCAACAAGGTTTCCTAGGATTGTGTCAGACTGGAAAAGAAACCTAGTCAAGTAAAATATTATGTTTTCAAAATGCATAATACTTTTCAAAAATTATTTATATTTTTCAAAGTCTAATAGTTTTCAAAAACAATACTTAGACTTTCCAAAAAGGCTCAATCTATTTTTTTGAAAAGTACTTGCATATTTTTCAAAAATGCATATTTTTTTAAAAGTACTTATATTTTTCAAAAATTGCATAATATCTTTCAAAAGTAATTCTATTTTTCAAAATATAATGTTTTCAAAAAGTACCAATACTTTTCCAAGGCAATAGTATTCTAAGTACGTGAATTTTCTAAAGATTTGCCTATAAATACAAAATCTATTTTGAAAATTGCACAATACCTTTCAAAGTGGAGCTTTGTTGGTGCAATTTAAGCTTTTTGCTAGGCTTTCAAGAGTTATACTAAGTATTTTTATGTTTTCAAAACTCATAGGCTCTGATACATAATTTTTTTTATCTTAAGACTTCTTTCAAAATATATTTCTTTATAAATAAATAGCTAAGGAGAGAAAAAGCTCAAATTGTTCAAAATCAAAATGTTTTTCAAAAGCTTTCTCTTATTCAAAAAGCAAAGTTGAATTTCTAAGTATGCTTTCAAAAATTTCTAAGAGCATCTTTTTGCAAATATTTCTAAGTAGATTTTTCCTTAGTAAACAAAGTTTGTCTGAGCAAAATCTTTGGAAATTTTTGGGCAAATATTTCTAAGTAATGTTTTCTTAGTAAACAAATCTTTGTTTTGGCAAAAACTTGTCCATTTAAAGATTTTTTTGGTTTTAAATACACAAAATATGGCTCAAGGAAATTTTTCTACGTGTGCAAAAGTTGAAATTTTTTAAAATTTGTTTTCAAAATGTTGGCTAAGTAAGCTACTGTTAAGTTTTCTTAAAAATTATATTGCAAGTTTTTTAAATATCCTAAAATATAAGGAGAAGAGTTGTCACATTAAGGGGGAGCTTCATGCATTTTTCAAAACATTCATTACTTTGAACATCATTTTTTTGAAAAATTATGAAATCCATTACTTAAAGTTATTTTGGAAAAACTCAAAAATCCCTCTTAGATATTTTGTTCATCCATGAATATCTTTTTGATATATGTCAAAGGGGGAGGAAAGGTCAAAGTTAAGTGTTTTATAACACAATACCTCTGGGTTGCAGGGAAAAAGGGAAAATAATTTTTTTTTCAGTTCAAAAATACACTGGTTCTTTTACTCTGCTCAAATTCATTTGGTCTTGACTATCTTACTTAAACTGTTATAATTTTTACTTAACTTTGAATTGGGTTGCCATAAATCAATAAGGGGGAGATTGTTGGTGCAGGAAGCACCATATCGAACCTTGTTTTGATATTGGCAAAGGATTCAAAGTTAAGTACTATTTGTGATCTAACGATGTTCACTAAGTGTGCAGAAACAAAGTCCTAGCGAAGGGCTACTAGGCACCTGGCGAAGGACTGCCAGGAAACAAAGTCCTAGAGAAGGGCTGCTAGGCACCTGGCGAAGGACTGCCAGGAAATGAAGACCTAGCGAAGGACTGCTAGGCACCAGGCGAAGGGCTGCCTGGAACCGAAGACCCAGCGAAGGGCTGCTGGGCACCTAGCGAAGGCTGCTAGGAGTCGAAGACCTAGCGAAGGACTGCTAGGCACCAGGCGAAGGGCTGCCTGGAACCGAAGACCCAGCAAAGGGCTTCTGGGCACCTAGCGAAGGGCTGCTAGGAGTCGAAGACCTAGCGAAGGACTGCTAGGCACCAGGCGAAGGGCTGCCTGGCACTGAAGACCTGGCGAAGGATAGCTAGGCACCTGGCGAAGGACTACTGGGCAAAAGTCCAACCGGAGGAGCCGGTTGGCAACAGGTAAATTCTCCTGAGAGGAGTAGGTGAGGATGCGTTCCCCGTCGAGGGAACAGTAGGCGTCGGTTCGACCTAGGGCTCCATTTTGGAGACCCAAAGACAGAACCAAGACAGCTACGGCTGTAAGAATCACTAACATTTTTGCTTTATCTTGTTTGGTACTAACCCTGGATGCAGGACCGAAGGAACGGGTGTCTGCAACTCAGTAAGCCTCAAAGGAGTGAGGCAGCAGCTGGGTTGGGTGCCCGGAAAGACCCGGGCGCCCTAAGTACAAGCCAAACATGAGTTCAGCAAAAGAACGCTTCAGAAGCATACTGGGCGCGCACCCATGCTCCCGGGTGCCCCGGATGCTCCGGGCGCCCCGGGCTTAAGCCAACGAAGCGGATACAGTCAAGCCAGCGAGAAGCCAGCGGATCGAGTCAACCCGGGCGCCCCTGCATCCCGGGCGCCACCACAGTCAATTCTCAGCCCTATTCGAGTGGGATAAGGGCTGACCGAGAGTTGCTCAGATTGGTTGACACGTGGGGGGGGGGCGTCCCCAACGTTCAGGGTGCGCCAGGAGGCTATAAATAGCCCCTCAACCTCAAGGCTTCAGACATCACTTCTTCCAACGCCAATACGCTCTTCTACTCAAGCGCTCTACTCCGGAAACCTCCCAACTCGAGATACAAGCGCCGACGACGTCCCGCTGCTCCGAAGTACAATCCACACTGGACGTCGGTAACGAAGAGCTGACTTTTTAAGTTTACTGTACTACTATTGTAACATCCTTTTGTAAACCCTTTTTGCGCATATATAGAATTGCCCGCAGTAAACGGTCAACGACCATGGGCCTTGGAGTAGGAGCCGACCGCGACTCCGAACCAAGTAAAATCTTGGTGTTTGTGTGTTGTTTAGTTTTAATTTTTCCGCTGTGTATTCTCTTTTTCAATCCGAAACGATTTACGATATTCACCCCCCTCTATCGTATTCTCTCGATCCAACAGCCTAGCCTTTTTTTCTTCATCCAATTGTTATGTTCAGGACCCGCGATCACAGAGATTGATTGGGATATGTTGTAGACAAAGAGGACTCTATATTTTGGATCAATTCAAAGTACCAAATGTTGTAGCTTCGAATGTAAATTTATCATCTTTTTGTTTGAGTTGTTCATCTTCTGTTTTTTATTTGTGGCATTCTCGTTTAGGTCATATTTCAACCTCTTATTTGCAAGCTTTTATAGGAGTATTAAGACCTTTAAAAAGTTATAATATTTTTGATTATAGTGGTTGTAAACTGTCAAAATTTTCTGTCTTACCCTTTTATAAAAGTCTTTCTCTTTCCTTTGCTTCATTTGATCTTATCTATTCTGATGTGTAGAGACCCTCTCCTATTCTTATAAAATGGGAGTTAAGGTATTATGTTTCATTTATTAGTGATTAGACTTGTTATTTTGGTTTATCTTATGAAACACAGATCTGATTATCTTACCATTTTCCATTACTTTAGAATACTTGTGAAAACTCAATATTCTACTGTCATAAAATGCTTTTGTTGTGATTTGGGGAGGAGGGGTGGGGGGGGGGGGGTGGGGGAGGGTGAATACACTTTGAATGATTTTTCACGTTTACTTGCTTCTAATGGTACTATTTGTCAAATCTCGTGTACGGATACTCCTGAACAAAATTGTGTGGCTGAACGGAAACATAGGCATCTTGTTGAAACAACCCATTCATTTTTACTTTTCTACCAATGTTCCTAGTGTCTTTTAAGGGGAAGCAATCCTTATTGCTTCTTATATGATTAATAAAATTTTAACCTCACACAATTCAGGCTTATCATCTTTTGAAAATTTGTATGGTCATGCCCTACCTATTCTTCTTTGCGTGTTTTTGGTTGTACTTGCTTTGTCCTTCGTCCACATGTTGAATGTAATACATTAGCCTCTAGGTTTGCTCTATGTTTTTTTGGGTAATAATGTTGGTTAAAAAGGATATCGTTGCATTGCTCCCATTAGTAAAAAATTGCATGTGTCTCGTTATGTTATGTTTCTTGAGCATATTTCATTCTTTTCTATTCCGGCTAGTTCACATAATATGACAAAGTCAGATCTATTTTGTGTTGATCCTTTCATATCGACACTGAGGAAGCTTCACCCAAAGTCCCTACTAGTAGCTCAACTGAATCTGGTACTTTGGTTCTTGAGATATCTGCTCCACATGCTCTTCCATTTACCACTATCCAATTATCGCCTAAGATTGCAGATAATCCTTCTCTCCACCGTCGTCTATCCCCTCATGTTCGTAAGTCCACTAAACTAGTAGGTTTAGTGGAAGAAGAGAAGCATATCTGGTTCAGTGGCAGAAACTCAAACTAGAGAACTTTTCAGGCACTAGTGAACCGTGGGATGCACAAGCCTGGTTCAAAACCTTGGAGCTTCTGGACTGGCCAGAACATGAGAAAGTAAAGTGCGCCTCCTTCTGCCTAGCAGGAGATGCTAGAATGTGGTGGGAAAGGGTGAAGGCCAAGCGAGACATAAATCAGATGACGTGGGCCAACTTCGAGGCAGAGTTCTTCGAAGAATTCATTCATATGCGGGTTACTAACCGACATTATGATGAATTCACTGAATTTCGTCAAGGTAACCTATTAGTAGAGGAAGCCATGAAGAGATTCAATAGACTGGCTCGCCTGTGCCCTGAACTGGTCAACACTGAACGAGAGCGAGTCAGGCTAATGCTCAAGATGCTAAGTCTAGAAATAGCATTGAATGTGGCCAGTGGTGTCCATAGGCCGCAAACCTCAGAAGAACTAGTTAGCAGTGCTCTGATCACCAAGCACTACCTGAACAACATGCAACAACGGAAGTCAGTCATGGCAGAAAGTAAAGGCCAAGGCAGTTCAGGAACTCAGAAACCCCAGGGCCACAACTCTAGCTAGAAAGGAAAGTCATATTCCAACCTGAAGAAGGAGTGCAGTTTGAATACATCAGAGAACCCAAGAGAAAGACCAAGAAATTTCTCTCATCTCTAAAAGCACAGAAACTGCTGGATTCAGGATGTACCGGATTTCTAGCACATGTAGTCAATACCAAACAAGAGAAGGACCAAAAGCTAGAAGAGGTCCCAGTGGTATGCGACTACCCAGCAGTCTTCCCTGATGAGTTACCAGGCTTAGCGCCAGACAGGGAGATAGAGTTTGAGATAGATCTCATTCCAGGTACCAATCCCATTTCAAAAGCACCATACCGTATGGCTCCAGCAGAATTAAGAGAACTTCAGGAGCAACTACAGGAGCAGCTCGACAAGGGCTTCATACACTTTAGTCATTCACCTTGGGGAGCTCCCGTATTGTTCGTGAAGAAGAAAGATGGGTCCATGCGCTTGTGTATAGATTACCGGGCCTTGAATCAAGTCACCATCAAGAACAAGTATCCCTTGCCAAGAATTGACGAATTGTTCGATCAGGTAAAGGGAGCAGCAATGTTCACTAAAATAGACTTGAGATTGGGTTATCACCAGGTGAAAGTTAAAGAAGATGACATCCCCAAGACAGCTTTCAGAACAAGATACGGACACTATGAGTTTGTAGTTATGCCTTTTGGCGTAACGAACGCTCCAGCGACTTTTATGGACCTCATGAACAGAGTGTTCCGAGAATATTTAGATAAGTTTGTTATCGTCTTCATCGATGACATTCTGATATATTCCATGACTCAGAAGGAACACGTAGAACACCTCAAAATAGTATTAGAAATTCGTCAGCGGAGCCAACTCTATGCGAAATTCTCTAAGTGTGAATTTTGGCTCGATCAAGTGTCTTTTCTGGGTCACATCATCTCCAAGGATGGTGTGAGGGTAAACCCCAGCAAAATAGAAGCAGTAAGTAACTGGGTTAGACCGAAGAATGCCAGTGAGATCCGAAGTTTTCTGGGTCTAGCCGGTTACTACAGGAAGTTTGTAGAGGATTTCTCTAGAATAGCCTCCCCACTGACAGGTCTTACCAGAAAGATCAGAAAGTTTTAGTTGAAAGAGGGCTGTGATAAGTACCATTTTAGTGATTATTTGAGTTGCTAAAATCCATGTTTGACCTATGTTTTTATTGCTTAATTGTGAAATTGCCCTAGGTTTTAGAACTTACTCTTATTTTGGACTTAATAGCAAATTTACACATATTTGGATTATTTGGCCACTAAATTCTTGATCAATTTTTATAGGCATGAAAGGTTCATGGACTTAGGGCATATTGGGTCAAACTTGAGCTGGAAGTGACCCGGATCGAGTTATCAAGATTAGGAATAAATCCGGGCCGTCCGATTCAAGAGCGGCTAGATTTGAGCCATCCAGGACCATCTGAAGCAATCCGAGCTAGGATGAGGGTTGATCAAGCACTCTGATCAAGATCTGAAGGTTCCACTCCAATCAGAGCTAAATCAACCGTTGGATCAAGCTCGGAGGGCTCTAGATCGTCCATTCAAAGATTAGATTGATCTGGACCATCCGTTGCAAATCTGGAGGATCCGAGCTACCACGAGGCAGATCCTAACCCCAGATCATCATCATCAAAGTTTGGCTCAAATCAGAGCAAAATCAGCCGTTGGATTTCTTCAAAGCAATCTGAGCCGTCCAATGTTAATTATTTAAGGAAAAATTCCCTGCAGCTGACCTTCGTCGCGTCTTCGCCGCACAGTGTTTTCTTCTTCACGTTTTCAGCTTAGTTCTTCCTTTGTTCTTCAATTTTTCTTCAATCCGAGGCGCGACCACCTCAATTCTTCATCTGGATCAAGATTTGGATCACTGGAGGATAGTTTTGTTGGATGATTTCAGCTCAGTTTGCGCCAGACAGTGGTGTTTGAGGGTTTCGGCATCTCTACTAACCAATCACTTGTTTCTCGTCCACAAGCCATTTCCGATCATTTGAGCTGCTTGTAGGGGTTCTCAGGTGAGCTCAGATGTTCTCTAAATCATCATCGCAATCCATCCTTTGAGATAGAAGAGATTGGACAGGAAAATTCCAGCTGCGTGTAGTTTGAGCAGAATCGATCGCAGAGCTGTTTCCCCAGTGAATTGCTGAGCTTAGGGGTTCGAGGCCAGCCCTTGCGTGACGAACAAGGAAACCTTGAGCTAATGAAGTGATTGGGGTTTAGATTTCTTGTTGCAATTTCATTGTATTAGCTGTAATTTTAACTCAGCCGCAACTTCTGTTTCTGAAATTGTGTTTTACTACTGTAGTGTTTCGTTTTCTTAATTGTTTATGCTTAATTAGGTTTAAATTCTTCGAGTTGAGTAACTAGATTGTTGGTTAGTGAACTCTCAGATTTAATGTTAGTTTCCCTGCAATTTCCGTTCAGTTATAGCTTGCGTGCCATTTTGTCTTTAATGTATCAACCCATTTCTGAATTTTTCAGTTACGTCAATTTAGTTGGTGCCAGTTTACTTCTTGAAAGTAGAGATAGCTATTAATGTGCTAATGCACTTAGATCGGATTATTTAGAACCTGAATTGTTTCCAAAGTCAGTTTCATTTCATTGTTCTAGCTCAGCTTGCGTATCAGCCTTTGGCTGCAGATTTCAAGTTAGTTTCTAAATTTTTCAGCTTGTGATCCAATTCGATTTATGTCCATTTTACTCCCTGCAATTGAAGACAACAATTAGGGTGTTAATGCATTAAATCTGCTTATGTTTTCCATTCAGTTTTAGTTCTGAATTTAAGTTCAGCTTGTGCGTATCAAACCCCAAATTCTGCAGCTTCTTATTTTGTCTGAGTTTTATTGCTGTCTCGGCATTGAATTTGTTCCAAACTGATCTGAAATTGGTTGGATCTGAATTTCTGCATTCGACAATGAATTTCTGCATTTCTTAGCTTACCATATCTGCTAGTTAACTCCAATTCTGCAGTTCACAATTCGCAGATCTGAAGTTGTATCAGTTGAGCTTCACCTTAGAATTTTATTGCAACTGAAATCAATTGTTTTGTTAGATTTTGTATCCAATTCATGCTGCAATCGAACTCTGAATTTCTGCAGTTTCATTTCTGCCATGTTACGGTTTTGTTTGTGCCGAGTTTCTGCAAAGTTCCTGAACTGATCGGTTTGATTTCTGAGCATCAGTGTCAGTGTATCAATGAATTGTACTGAATTCATATCTCTGCATCCAGAATTCCTGCATTCATATCATCACTGAATTTCGGCAGGTTAATTCTGCATTGAGTTTCAGCTACATTCCTGCAGTTGTTTCGGTTTCAACCTCTGAAGTTGTATCAAGTTAGAATGGTTTCCTGTCTAAATCTTTCTGAACACTAGATTCTGCAATTAACTTTAGTTAGCTTTGGTGTTCCTGCATTTGATTCATGCAACCTTCCTAAATTCAATTCAGCATTTAAGTTGTATTATGAATTTTTATCTGGAATTCTGAAGTTTTGTGTACAATTCTGATTCGATGCATTCATTCTGACATTCCTTCTTAATTTGTTTTGGTTGAATTGGGTTTTCCATTGGTTGAGTTATTTATTACTATTAATTTGTTTGGCTTATTAGCTAAGTTCCTTTGCTTTCATTGTGTTTTCGTATCTATTTGCAATCCAAACCCA
This sequence comes from Boesenbergia rotunda, assembly GCA_024364735.1. Lineage (NCBI taxonomy): Eukaryota > Viridiplantae > Streptophyta > Magnoliopsida > Zingiberales > Zingiberaceae > Boesenbergia > Boesenbergia rotunda. The sequence goes on from JAGFNQ010001742.1 coordinate 236,929, forward strand.
AGTTTTATTCGAAACCCAAAATTCATAAACGACACATAAATACAAGCTCGAATCACACAACGTCAACTAGTCCCGAGGAAAAATACGACCTGTGGCCCCTTTACTACGTTTTCATATTTTGATTGCAAAAAGGGTTTCTAGCATTTTATTATAAATATTCTAAATTCTGATGGACCCACACATTTCGTGACAACTTAACTTAGCTAAATCGGGTCCATCAAATTTTTGGCGCCGTTGCCGGGGAAGCAACTAGTTGATTTGTTTGATTTTTGCTTGTGTGCTTTTGGGCATATCATTTGATTCTATTTTTGTGCTTTATCTTTTGTATACGGGTACTGCCATTTTTCTTGTTTGTTTTGTGACAGGACTGCCAGTTCAAAATGTTTTCATCTACTTACCAGCAGCCATGTCAACAATTTCAACAGCAGAACCAACCTTTCAATCAGCAACCAAATTAATTTTTTCAGCCATAATGTCAACAATTTCAGCAAGAATTTCAGCCAAGTCAGAATTTTCAGATTGGGCAGCCACAATTCCAGGGTTTTGAGCAACCAATTCAGCAATTCCAGCCCCAATTTCAGCCACCCTATCAACAAAATCAATCATCTTTTCAAGGAATTCAGCAAGGGTACCAAGATAATTTGAATTTCCAACAACCATATCAATTTCCACAGCAATTTCAGCCTTGCAACCAGAATTTCCAGCAACAAAATCAGAGTTTCCAGCCCGTTCCATTTCAGTCCTCACTACCGCAATGTCCACTTCAAAACCAGAATTTTCAGGGCGGTAATCCTCAGCTAGTTCAACCATCCTTTCAGCCACAATTTCAACAATTTCTGCCCTATGATCAGAGTTTCCAGAATCAAAATTTTCAGCCATCTCTACCAAGTTGTGAGCCAAGTTTTCAGCAGTTAAATCAGTCCATTCATTCATTTAATCAGCCCCCACAGTCTCCATTTCAGAATGCACAGCCTACTCTTGGTCTTCAGTAGCCTTATGTTACATTTCAAGACCAACAAGAGTGCCACACTAACCAAGGAGGCTTTGAGAATCCTGATTGGAGTGAGGAACAACAACAAAGGATGATAGAGATGTTGCAACAAATTCTACAACAACAGCAAAATTTTCAACAACAACAACAGCAAAATTTTCAACAACAACAACAGCAAAATTTTCAACTACAACAACAACGCCTTACAAAATTGGTTGATCAATGGAATCAGATAAAAGCCCAAAGATTAGGACAATCAGATGAATCTACAGGTGTAGGAGATTACACAGAGCCCCAGGAACCACCTACATTGATTGATACATCAGAAAATTCAGAGGATAGGATTGAGAGTGTAGGAGATTGCACTAAGCCCCAAGAATCACTCATTCCTACTGATTTAGAGGCATTAGAGGGGATTGATAGTAGAGCTTGTGATAGATTTGAATTCAATTCTGAAACTTTACAGGATCATTCTATACTTTTATCTTGTGATGATTTAGTTGTTAATGATCCTAATTTTTCTAATTTGGTTGATACAGGAATGGTTGAGGAAACATGCATGGGAGATGATTCCATAGGTGTAGGGGATTGCACTAAGCCCCAGGGACCACCACAATTACCAGAAAGTGTAGGGACTTGCATGGTGGAAGCAAGAACCCAAGGATCACCTGTTTTAGTTGAGTGTCCACCAGAACCAGAGCCTGAAGTGGAGCATTTACTTGACCAGGAGGAGAACATGGTTACATCTACTCTTGTAGAACCTTCAGGTATTTTTCAGCATGATCAGGTAAATACTCCTCCTAATTTTTCTGAAAATTGTATTGAGGTACCTCAAACTGATTTTATTGTTTGTGATATACTTAGGGATGCATCTCTTGTAGAATTTGATTGTGAAAAATTCCTAGAGGTACCTAGTGTAGAATTTGTTGAATTTGAAGCATGTGGTGATACATATCATGAAAATGCTGAGTGTGAAAAATTTTTAGAGGTGCCTAAAATTGATGTTGATTATTGTGATGAGTCTTTTGATATATCTTATGCTGAAAATAATTGTGAAAAATTCATTGAGGCATCTAAAGTTGATTTTATTGGTTGTGACACATTGCTTGATACATCCTTGATAGAAAATAATTGTGAAATTTCTATTGAAGTGCCAAAAATTGATTTCTTTGTTTGTGATGATTTCCTGGATGCATTTTTTGTAGAAAATAATTGTTAAAAATTTATTGAGGCACAAGAATTGATTTTATTGGACGTGATGCAGTTTTGGATTCATTTCATGCAGAGACTGATATTATTTTATTTCTTTCTTACCCTGAACGCTTGAGAGAGGTATTACATTATTTTGCAGGGTCCAGAAGACTTCAGGAGTGGGTGCTCCAAATGAACAGACTTCAACCTCCTGGAAGGACTTCTAAAAGGCAGAAAGAAGGAGGAGATGATTTTACTTTAATTCGAAGCACTCCATTCCTTCAATGGATTTTGAACCTAAATTGCCTCGGCCACCGGAGCATATTTTTGTAAAGTTCAAGTGTGGGGGAATCCTAATTCTCTCAGCCACCCATGCTCCTCCACTACCACGATGGAGGCTACTTCTGGATAGACTCCGTCCACCAGAAATTAAGGGGAGTTTGTTCCTTTTTGCATTTTCTTTCACTTTTATGACTTCTAGAATTTTCCTTTGAATTGAGTCCTTGCTAATAAATGCATGAGTAGAGTAGAATGACCAGGAGTCATTGTAGATACCATTTTAGTTTTCTTGGAAATTTGTTTCTTGCATGATTAGGAATAAATGTATCCCTCTAGGTTATCTTTATGTCATTTTAGAACCTCTTGAAAATAAATTAAATCTGGTTGTTAAAACTTAAGGTTTGAGCTAATGGATGAAATCTTGGATGCTTGAGTACTACTTGGTTTTAGATTCTTAATTGAGGACTTGAGATGAATCATTTGCACCTAGTGAGAATTAGCCTTATTTTTTGTGGCACACATATGTTTTTGAACTCTAAAACTTGCTTAGGTTCTTTCAAAATCATATTTCAATGATTGGATCACATCTATAGAGACTAATCACTGTGTTTACCTTTCCATATCAATTTTGGCAAAAATCATGTCTATTCTATTTGTCTTTCCTTATTCCTAATCTTAACCCCAATTTTTCTACGAATTTGTTTGCTTGGGATGTTTTCTTGATACTACTTTGCCCGAGACGGACAAAGATTTAAGTATGGGGGAGTGATTAGTGATTTGGAAGCAATTTTTTTATCAAGGATGCACTTCATGTCGGAAAATTTTTTTTTTGCCCAATTGAGTAGAGCTTGGTACCAAGAACAAGTGGGAATTCAGTTGTGAATTAGAGGAAAGTGTTTCTCTCATTGCAACCATCATTGAATCCGGTTGAAGGAAAATTTCTGTGGACTAAAAGAAAAAAAATGATGAAAAAGAGATCAATGTGCCAAATTGAGTTGCAAGAAAGGGAAGTGGTAAAAGATTGAAAACAATTGAAGATTCTTGATCATCATTTGAAGATCCGAGGAAGTTGAACTTCAAGCTGAATTCGGCACTCAAAGTTGAAATGAAAACAGATGCCAAAAACAGAAAAAATAGAAGAGAAAAGCAGTTTGTGCCAAAAGAAAAAAAATCTGCTATTTTGGATAGGAACTGCAAGGATGAAGAACCTAACTATTCTAGAGTCTGAAATTGAAGCCTGGTAGCTGCTAAAATCTAAAAAAAAAAATAGAAGAAAAAAAAAATTCTGAAACAATGGCAGCAAGATCTGTGCCAAATGGAGAAAAATCTGTGAGTTGAATCTGCAATGGAGAAGAAACTGATCTTTGCTATAGAAATCAGAAACAATCTGCTAGAAGCTGAAATGCAGATGTTCTTTGCTGTAAAACTCAGAAATATTTGGGGAGAAGATGAATTGCAGCTGAACAAATCAATTTGGATATTGCTGAAATGATACAAGCTGAATTGATATTATTATTCTGAATTGCAGTTGTATAGATCAGTGATTTGAGTGTAGCTAAACTAATCTGGATTGAATTTGAGAGGACTTCGGACCAGAGATCAGAATTTCTGAAAAGGGCAGCAGCTTATCTGAATTAAAGTGCCGAAACCATTAAATGGAGGAAGAGCATTTGATAGCTAAGTTTTTGGGAAATCTTGGACCTTTAAACCTGATCGAATGGAAGCTAAGAAGCCAGAAAGTGATGAGCACACCCATTACGGATCAGAAGGAGATGGCTGATGGAATGCTCAAAAGAAAGAAAAAAAAACAGAAAATGCAATGAGGGCAAGGGCTGAAATTCCATGTGCTGATTTGAATTTGTGAGTGGAACACTTAAGGTTTCCACTATCATTTGATGCAAGTACTAATTGATGCTAACTGATGTAAGGCAACCAGAGAATTGCAAGGTATCAAAGTGATGTTGAGAAGCCAAAATTTGAAGAAAAAAAAAGAGAGAACAAATGATGGAAATGTGCCAACTTAGAAGGGAATGTATCAAGAGGGAGTTGCAATAGTTGATTAGTGAAGAACACATGTGGAGAGTCTAATTCCTCAATTATTGTTTGATGTCTCAAGTTCTTTAATGAAAGAATCTGACCCGAATGTGCCATACTAGAAGAATTCAAAGAAAAAAAAGAAGGGAAAACAGTTTGAAGAAGGAAAAAAAAAGAGAGACACAAAGTTGGTACAAAAATTGAAATTTTAGCTCCAAGAGATCAGTGAAGGTAATATCATCCAAATTTAAGCCTTGGTCCAATACATTCTGACCTTGCTAGAGAGAAAGGAAAAGAGGAAAAATCAGGAAAGAAGAATGGAGAAAGAAAATTGGCACGCAATGTGGAAGTTGGCACATTGAGATCAATAGGGTTTTATTCATCCAAATGAAAAGCATTATCCAAATTAACTCCACCACATTTTTGATATCATTAGAGGACTGTAAAGAGGGCGAAGTGCATTGGAAACATCCTTGAGCACTCAAGTCTTCCACTCCATCAATTTTCTATTTCCTTGGCTTTTACTCCAATTCTTACCATTTTTCATGTTTTCATTTGTTTTTGTAGATATTGATCCTAATCATGAATAATGGTGGAGATTATATAACAAGCAAGCCTATGGTAGTGCAAGAAGCATGTGTGTTTGAGTGAGCTCCACTTCCATCATCAACTTAGAATTTAAGGAGAGAGCCACCAAAATTTTCCTTGAAAGGCTAGTGATTTAAATTCATCTCAATGACTCATGATGGATGAAAAGCCTAAGTTGTTGATTTAAGGACAAGATACTAATTCATAGAGCTTAGATTTTTGAGAATTGACAACCTTAGGTAATTTCTTTTCATTTGCTTCTAATTATGCTTAAGTAAATCTAAGGGATACATACTTAGTATTTTCGCGAGACGCTCAAGCTCAAGTGTGGGGGAGTTGATAAGTACCATTTTAGTGATTATTTGAGTTGCTAAAATCCATGTTTGACCTATGTTTTTATTGCTTAATTGTGAAATTGCCGTAGGTTTTAGAACTTACTCTTATTTTGGACTTAATTGCAAATTTACACATATTTGGATTATTTGGCCACTAAATTCTTGATCTATTTTTGTAGGCATGAAAGGTTCATGGACTTAGGGTATATTGGGTCAAACTTGAGTCGGAAGTGACCCGGATCGAGTTATCAAGATTAGGATTAAATCTGGGCCGCCCGATTCAAGAGCGGCTAGATCTGAGCCATCCGGGACCATCTGAAGCAATCTGAGCTAGGGTTAGGGTTGATCAAGCACTCTGATCAAGATCTGAAGGTTCCACTCCAATCAGAGCTAAATCAACCGTTGGATCAAGCTCGGAGGGTTCTAGATCGTCCATTCAAAGATTAGATTGATCTGGACCATCCGTTGCAAATCTGGAGGATCCGAGCTACCACGAGGCAGATCCTAACCCCAGATCATCATCATCAAAGTTTGGCTCAAATCAGAGCAAAATCAGCCGTTGGATTTCTTCAAAGCAATCTGAGCCGTCCAATGTTAATTATTTAAGGAAAAATTCCCTGCAGCTGACCTTCGTCGCGTCTTCGCCGCATAGTGTTTTCTTCTTCGCGTTTTCAGCTTAGTTCTTCCTTTGTTCTTCAATTTTTCTTCAATCCGAGGCGCGACCACCTCAATTCTTCATCTGGATCAAGATTTGGATCACTGGAGGATAGTTTTGTTGGATGATTTCAGCTCAGTTTGCGCCAGACAGTGGTGTTTGAGGGTTTCGGCATCTCTACTAACCAATCACTTATTTCTCGTCCACAAGCCATTTCCGATCATTTGAGCTGCTTGTAGGGGTTCTCAGGTGAGCTCAGATGTTCTCCAAATCATCATCGCAATCCATCCTTTGAGATAGAAGAGATTGGACAGGAAAATTCCAGCTGCGTGTAGTTTGAGCAGAATCGATCGCAGAGCTGTTTCCCCAGTGAATTGCTGAGCTTAGGGGTTCGAGGCCAGCCCTTGCGTGACGAACAAGGAAACCTTGAGCTAATGAAGTGATTGGGGTTTAGATTTCTTGTTGCAATTTCATTGTATTAGCTGTAATTTTAACTCAGCCGCAACTTCTGTTTCTGAAATTGTGTTTTACTACTGTAGTGTTTCATTTTCTTAATTGTTTATGCTTAATTAGGTTTAAATTCTTCGAGTTGAGTAACTAGATTGTTGGTTAGTAAACTCTCAGATTTAATGTTAGTTTCCCTGCAATTTCCGTTCAGTTATAGCTTGCGTGCCATTTTGTCTTTAATGTATCAACCCATTTCTGAATTTTTCAGTTACGTCAATTTAGTTGGTGCCAGTTTACTTCTTGAAAGTAGAGATAGCTATTAATGTGCTAATGCACTTAGATCGGATTATTTAGAATCTGAATTGTTTCCAAAGTCAGTTACATTTCATTGTTCTAGCTCAGCTTGCGTATCAGCCTTTGGCTGCAGATTTCAAGTTAGTTTCTGAATTTTTCAGCTTGTGTTCCAATTCGATTTATGTCCATTTTACTCCCTGCAATTGAAGACAACAATTAGGGTGTTAATGCATTAAATCTGCTTGTGTTTTCCATTCAGTTTTAGTTCTGAATTTAAGTTCAGCTTGTGCGTATCAAACCCCAAATTCTGCAGCTTCTTATTTTGTCTGAGTTTTATTGCTGTCTCGGCATTGAATTTGTTCCAAACTGATCTGAAATTGGTTGGATCTGAATTTCTGCATTCGACAATGAATTTCTGCATTTCTTAGCTTACCATATCTGCTAGTTAACTCCAATTCTGCAGTTCACAGTTCACAGATCTGAAGTTGTATCAGTTGTGCTTCACCTTAGAATTTTATTGCAACTGAAATCAATTGTTTTGTTAGATTTTGTATCCAATTCATGCTGCAATCGAACTCTGAATTTCTGCAGTTTCATTTCTGCCATGTTACGATTTTGTTTGTGCCGAGTTTCTGCAAAGTTCCTGAACTGATCGGTTTGATTTCTGAGCATCAGTGTCAGTGTATTAATGAATTGTACTGAATTCATATCTCTGCATCCAGAATTCCTGCATTCATATCATCACTGAATTTCGGCAGGTTAATTCTGCATTGAGTTTCAGCTACATTCCTGCAGTTGTTTCGGTTTCAACCTCTGAAGTTGTATCAAGTTAGAATGGTTTCCTGTCTAAATCTTTCTGAACACTAGATTTTGCAATTAACTTTAGTTAGCTTTGGTGTTCCTGCATTTGATTCATGCGACCTTCCTAAATTCAATTCAGCATTCAAGTTGTATTCTGAATTTTTATCTGGAATTCTGAAGTTCTGTGTACAATTCTGATTTGTTGCATTCATTCTGACATTCCTTCTTAATTCGTTTTGGTTGAATTGGGTTTTCCATTGGTTGAGTTATTTATTACTATCAATTTGTTTGGCTTATTAGCTAAGTTCCTTTACTTTCATTGTGTTTTCGTATCTATTTGCAATCCAAACCCTAGTTTTATTCGAAACCCAAAATTCACAAACGACACATAAATACAAGCTCGAATCACACAACGTCAACTAGTCCCGAGGAAAAATACAACCTGTGGCCCCTTTACTACATTTTCATATTTTGATTGCAAAAAGGGTTTCCAGCATTTTATTATAAATATTCTAAATTCTGATGGACCCACACATTTCGTGACAACTTAACTTAGCTAAATCGGGTCCATCAGGCTGCGAGAACAGTTTTATAGAATTAAAGAGAAGATTGACTAGTGCTCCCATCCTGACTCTTCCAGAGACCACTGACAGCTTTGACATTTATAGTGATACTTCTAAATTAGGACTTGGAGCAGTGCTGATGCAGAATGGCAAGGTTATTGCCTATGTCTCTAGACAACTCAAGGATTATGAGAAGAACTACCCTACCCATGACCTTGAGCTAGCTGTTGTAGTGTTCGCTCTCAAGATTTGGAGGCATTACTTATACGGAGCTCAGTGTAGGATTTTCACAGATCATCAGAGTCTAATATATTTCTTTACTCAGAAGGATCTGAACATGAGGCAACGCAGATGGCTTGAGTTGGTCAAGGATTATGACATTGACATCCTCTACCATCCAGGTAAAGCTAATAAGGTGGCAGATGCACTTAGCAGGAAATCTAGTGCCACCCTACTAGCTTTGTCTACGATGTCACAGCTCCTTCGGAAGGAAATATCAGAGTTTAGACTGGAAATTATAGTTGGGCAACTCTCCACTTTGACATTAGTGTCAACCTTGCTTGAAGACATCTAGACAACACAGGATCAAGATCCCGACCTTTAGAAAATCAAGCAGGGGATAGTAAAATCAGGAAATGGGGAGTTTCGCCTATCAGATAGTGGGATGCTGTACTGCGGTGACCGCCTATGTGTTCCAAACCAAGAAGAGCTCCGAAGGAAGATCCTAGAGGAAGAACATGGATCTCCTTATGCGACGCATCCTGGTTCCACCAAAATGTACCAAGACCTCAGGGGACGTTTTGGTGGCCTGAGATGAAGAGAGACATCGCCAGATATGTCAGTACCTGTCTGACATGCCAAAGAGTCAAGGCAAAACATCAGAGACCAGGAGGAGTTCTGCAAGCTGTCCAGATTCCAGAATGGAAATGGGAAGATATTTCCATGGATTTTATAGTGGGACTACCCAGAACAACGAATGGTTATGATGCAATCTGGGTAATAGTCGACAGATTGACTAAGTCTGCCCACTTCCTAGCTATCAGGATCTCCTATTCCATGGAACAGCTAGCTCAGTTATACCTCAAGGAGATCGTCAGACTACATGGAGTCCCTAGGACTATCATTTCAGATAGGGACAGTCGGTTCACATCACACTTCTGGGAGTGCGTACAAACAACACTAGGCACCAAACTGAAGTTTAGCACAGCTTTCCATCCTCAGACAGATGGTCAGACAGAGAGAGTTAATCAAGTACTAGAAGATATGCTCAGAGCTTGTGCTTTAGATTTCAAGGGCAGTTGGTGCATATACTTGTGCTTAGCGGAATTCGCCTACAACAATAGTTATCAGGCCACTATCGGTATGGCACCCTATGAGGCTTTATATGGGCGGAGGTGTAGATCTCCTATCTGATGGTACGAGGGTGGTGAGAGGCAAGAGTTAGGCCTACAGACAGATCTTATAGATGATACTACCGTAGCCATACAGCAGATCCGCCAGAGAATAGAAACAGCTCAGAGCCGCCAGAAGAACTATGCTGATACACGGCGCAGACCATTAGAGTTTGAAGTTGGGGATTCAGTATTCCTCAGAGTGGCTCCCATGAAGGGACTAATGCGTTTTGGGAAGAAGGGCAAGCTAAGTCCCAGATATGTAGGACCATACCCCATCACTAGAAGAGTTGGCAAAGTAGCTTATGAGTTGGAGCTACCTCAGGAGATGTCAGCTATCCACAATGTATTTCATGTTTCCATGTTGAAGAAGCATATCCCAGATGCCACCCAGGTGATAGAGCCATAGACGGTACAAGTCCGCGAAGATCTCAGTTATGATAGTCGGCCTATTCAGATAATAGACCGAGCAGTTAAGAAATTACGGAACAAGGAGGTACCATTAGTGAAAGTCATATGGCAAAATCACAGAGTAGAAGAGGCAACATGGGAACCAGAGGACAGCATGAGGCAGAAATACCCAAAGTTGTTTTAAGTTCGAGGATGAACTTTTTATAAGGTATGGGGGATTGTAACATCAGAAAATTCTCAAAACTAATTTTAGAAATATCCTAGAATTAATTCTGAATTTATGGATATTTTTATAGAATTTTTTCATGGATAAATAAGGCAAAAATGAATAAAAATAGAATATGCAGTAAAAAGACTTAAGTGGGTTTGAGCCCTAGACCATTACCATGAGAGGAGAATAAGCTTATCAAGTGGGCTAGTCTATTTTCATTGGAATAGAATAGAGGGAATGATAGATAAGGTGAAGTTAGTTAATTTTTTCCCATAAATATAAAGGGAACTTAAGGGTTTTTTTAATTCATTCTTTTCCTCACCTTCTCACCGCCGACCCTCTCCCTCTCTTGGGCGATTTTTCTTCCTCCCTCTCCCGAGGATTCTTCCTCCCTCACTCACGGCAAAGCAAGGAGGAGTCCAAGGCTTGTGGTAGGTGGATTCAAGAAGGAGGGCACGCTAGGGGATCTTGTTCTTCGTTGGAACCTCTCTGAGACTCCAAGGACCTTCCCTCTCCCTAAACCCTATGCCCTAGAGTTGTAAGAACAAGCGTAGGATGTAAGTACCCCTCACCTGCAGTATAAGTAGCTTCGTTTGTATGATTGATTGTCCTAGTTTATCTAATTGCAAGTTTATGCCCATATGTGCAGATTATCTTCCTCTACCAATTTTAAGGGTACCACTAGATGGGCTGGACGTACTTCCCCCTTTAGTTTGGGGTTTAGACGCACCGTCGAGTGCCCAGGAAGTGTCCTTAAATGAAAAAGGGGAGTTTTTAGGCACGCAAGGTGCTCGAGAAAATGTTAAGAAGCTCAAATATGAGTTTTAGCATGTTATGAAGTTAGCTACCCTTGCTTTATGTTTATGGATCCTAGTTCGTCCATTGGGTGGGCTCCTAGATCGCCCCTAGGCTCTAGATCGCCTAGTAGATGCAAGGTTAAAGAGAAGAATATTTATGAAAGTATTTTACTTTTCATGGCATGTGCTTGGACTCTAGTTCATCCATGGGTGGGCTCCTAGTTGCCCCTAGGCTCCTAGTTTGCCTAGTAGTAGTACCCTAATGGGTTCGGGATTAGCTACCTCGGATCTATTTAGGGATGCGCGCATTAGCAGCACATTGTCGGGCCCACAACAGCATGATTATTATTTTCACTTATTATATGTATAAGTTTCAAACGTTCAGTAATAGCTTTAAGTGAAAACAGTTTTAAGATCATGCTTAGCTCAGTCAGATTCTATGAATGCTATATGAATTTAGTTATAAGAATATGATTTAGTTCATGTGATTAGTATGATGAGTATGTCATGATATTTGTTTAGATTATATGTTTCAGCAAGAATGAATGACAAGCATGATATGTTTTTCTTACATGTGTTTTTTAAAAGCATGAGTTTCGAAATATGCATTGTTTTATGAGTAGGATGGTACTTACTAAGCTTTATGCTTATAGTTTCATTTTTCCTTATACTGCAGATAAAGGCATAGGAAAAATAGAGTAGCGGAAGCGGCAGGGATGATGGTGGAGTGTGTGATGGTGGAAACTTGGAATGAGAGAACCTTGGGAACTTGCATTAAGAGGACATGTTATTAAGAATGTTAAATAAATTAGTTCTTTGTCATGTTTACATTTTCCGCATCTTAAGTACCCTTGTTATATTATTAGCATTATGCTAGTATGAGTTGATATCGTGCCGTGATGCCATGCCTAGTTTTTACATGTGATATATTGAGTGATACTTTTCAAATGCATGTTAACTAGTAGTAAAATGCATGGTCTAAGGCTATAGAACCATTTCTGATATTATAGCGCTACTATTGATGCATCTAGGCAGAAACAATGCTTAATTTTAGTAGTAAGTTGATACAAAGTTTATGTTTCTAAATTTATGCTTAGAAGTAGTTGAAGTATGCTTTAATATCATGAAAACATGTAAAATATGACCTAGAATCATTGTATACCTGTTAGTAGGCTCAAATATGAGTTTGTGGTGTTTTTGGTACAAAGTAGGTTGACCTTGGCACATTTTTGGAATCTGAAACTTCAGATTTCAGAGCTACTAGTCGGCTGCAACAGTTACCAGTCGACTGGGACCAGCAGAAAAATGTCGCAGAAAGTTTCGTCGGCTGCACCAGTCGACTGGCAAGATATCAGTCGACTGGTGCCAATTTAAAACAGAATGTGATGTAGAGTTGCTAGTTAGTGCTTCAGTCATGCAATGCTGAGGTTGGGGGATCAAATCCTGGCCAAGCTAATAAAATTAAAGTTTTTGTTTTATTTTGGCTGGTTAATACTTCCAACATGATTATGATTTACCGCAGCATACTTGACTTATGAATTGTTAGTTCAGTACATAGAAAAATAAGAATTTTTAAATTCTCCCAGTTGGTTTAGCATCTGAAAAATAATGATTAGTAATTAGTCAGCCAGTTAGTCAGTTAGTAGCGATCCACCTTAAAGCTTAGTACCAGAAGGTGGGTCGTTACAGCAGGTGATACAGGAGGATTCAAACATTCAAGGAGGGTCAATGGGAGACTTTCCATTGAGCAGGTTTGTACGCATTCTCTTCTTAGGTTTCAACGGCTTCTGAGGTATGGTTGGCGACTGACGGAGGCTCAGCTGGAGAGGGTCTTCAGTGGATTGAGTGCTCAGGGAGGTCAGAGGGGTTCAGGCTGTGCTCAGTGGATGCTGGCGAAGCTTGGCAACGAGGAGAGGAAGCTTAAGACAAAGCTGGAAGCAGAGGAGCGAGAGAAGCGAATAGACAAACTTGAGGAGTTTGGCTGGGCTGTGTCGAGAGCTCTCTGTTGCTTTGTGCTTAAGTGTTCTTACTACATTCTTGTGAGGTTCTCTTCTCGAGTGTCTCGTGAGCTTAACTTGTATCAATCTGTGAGACAGTTTGTGGAGAGGTTTCTCCACTGAGAAGGAGGCTTCAGTTTATCCGGTGTTCACCGGGGCTTGATCTGCCGACGATCAAGGGATCACCCACCTTACGGGTACGCCAGGGAGTAGGGGCAAGTTATCCCCGAACCTTGTACATCGCTGTGCTAGCGTCGGTTTGATTCCTTTCTCTGTTTTGTTCTTTCTGTTGTATTGTGTTTCCGCTAGTAACTTTGATCACAGAAAGAAACTTCAAACAAGAGGGGATTATTTGAGTGTCTGGCTACATTCACTCCCCCTCTCTAGCCATCCAAGAACCAACAAGTGGTATCAGAGCTTGGGGCTCTGTTCAAGCGGCTCAACATTCGAGAGCTTACAACAACGATGGCTTTAAGAGAAGGGTTTAGCACCAGCCGACCTCCATTCTTCGACGGCACTGATTTCCAATATTGGAGATCGAAGATGAAGTATTATTTGAAGACCAACATGAGCATGTGGTTCTCAGTGAAGGAGGGTTTCTCTCCTCCAAAGGATATTGAGGGAAAAGATCTAGACTTCTTCATGTGGTCGGCTGAGCAAATCAAAAGGGGGGAAGCCAATGCCAAAGCTGTTGTCACCTTGCAATGTAGGATGAACAAAGAGCAGCTAATCAAGGTTGGCCCCTTCACCTCTGCCAAAGACCTATAGAATAAACTCATTGATCTCCATGAAAGAACTCATGAAACCTGAAGTGCCAAGAAGGACCTCCTTCTTAGCCGACTTCAAAACCTTTCCATGGAAGAGAATGAAAAGGTAAGTGGACTCCATGGAAGATTCAAGGAGATCTTGAATGGTCTACACTCCATTAATGAAAAGGTTGAAAACCGAGATCTTGTGAGGTATGTCCTTAAATCATTTCCTAGGAATGCTTTGTGGTCATCCATGGTGGATGCTTACAAGGTTTCCAAGGACCTTTCAATTGTTAAGTTAGAAGATCTATTTTGTGAAATGAAACTACATGAGATCTCTAACCAAGGCCCAAAGAAGAAAGGGTTTGCTTTAGTGGCAGGTGACAACAAGAAAAAGAAGAAGGAGAAGAAGAAAGAAAAGGAGGAGGAGGAAAGTTACTATCACATGACCTTCATGGCAAGAGAGGATTCAAATGATGAAAGGAGTGATACCGAATCAAGGGGCTCCTCAACCGCGCCTTCATCATCTTCGGATGATGAAGAGGTAATCTCTCTCGAGTTGGATAAATGCTATAGGACAATAGCATGTTTAACTAAGTTATTAAGAAATCTAAGAACAAAGCAAAATTATTGAAATTAGAAGTAGAAGAATTGAAATCCTCTAAGGTTGAGGATATTGATGTTATGCATGATGAGTCCCTTGAAAATGAAAATAAGACTTTGAGGAGTGAAATTGAAAATCTCAAGACTATTCTTGAGAAATTCTCAATTGGCTAAAAAACCCTAGATATGGTTCTTAACTCCTAAAGGGCGGTTTACAATAAGGCCGGTATAGGTTACCGACCTAAAGAACCGAGCTTTGTATCATTAATGTCAAGAACATATTTTGGATCATCAAATAAGTCTAGGGTTCAAAAGGTTAGAAAGAAAAGGACTAAGACATGGGTGGCTAAGTCCTTCATTGTTGATGCATTAGGTCCTAAAATTTGGGTACCTAAAACCTCCATATTTCGAATTGTATAGGCATTGATTGAGGGGGAGCATCTATCAACATGGATGGCTGATATTTGGTGCTCCAAACATATAACCATTCCTAGTTAGGAATGTGCTTATCATTCCCTCAAATTCACATGGATGGTTTAGATTAACACATAACTTGCTCTTGCCATGGATTGCTTGGGATAATTAGTTTTCATGTTGCAATTTATGGTTTACTGCAATTTATGGTTTATGAAATGCCTTATCTCAAGCCCAAGGTGTTTATCTTCTTGTATGTGTTATATAATATGAATGCATGCTAAGGAAAATATCAACACATAATTTGTACTGATAAGGCATCAATAGACAAAAACATGAGCTTAAGGGTTAGACTCAAGTGTTCTTTAATATTTTGGAGATGAACCTAGTTGAGTATGACATGATTTTGATGTATGTGTTATTAATATTATTCTATGGCATGAAAATTTCGGTCAAGAACAAGATGAACATATTACTTCTCAACTTCCTCAGTGTTTTATTTGAACTGATCACTCATAAGGTGTTGATAGACAAGAACATGAGCTTAAGGTCTAGGGTTAATGCTTTCTTTGTATCAAACTAAGGTTCCATAACTTGTTTGTTTCCCCACTGATCACGCCTTGATACAAACATGTTTTTGATACTTAAGTTCAGACTTAGCACATACTGATCATGCTTTGATAGGGGATAAAGTCTTGAATCTTAATACAAATCTGTTTTTGTTTTTGTTCCATAGAAATTCTTGATTCTTGATGGGAACACAAATCATGTTGTTTGTATTGGTTAAGGGAAATGAATTTTGGATAAATGATAAAAAGGGATTAAATCTAATTGGATTAGGGTTTAGGAGTTGGGGTTTGAAGAGAAAACTAGTTTTGAAACTTATCAGATTTCTGAACTTTCAGAAATTTCTGAAATCTGATCGGAACAAACCTTCTGTATCAGACCTGATCAGTCCACCGACCGATCAGGACTCACCCTGATCGGTCTGGTGATCGATCAGGGATCATTTTGATCGGTCTGGTGACCGATCAGATCAGTGCTAATCAGGGAACTCCCAGATCGTTCCAAAGGTATAGCACTACTCCTCAGTCTGATCACCTTTCACCAAATTGTATCAGTTTAATGATCATATTACACACAAATCTGATACAAATCAATTACAATTGGAACATACTCATCGTACTTGGAGCAAATTTAGTACTAATTCGATACAAACCCGTGTTGAGATTTTTGAAATTCATATGAACGGGTTGTTTGAATCATGTCTCTTGATCTCTTGCTCCTTGATGAGGAATAATTTTCAAGAAACCCCCAGTTATGAAATTTTAATTGTTAATGCAGTCTGATTATGAACGAATCAGAATTACAGAAATTTTTCTGAAAACTGATCGTTCACAGATAAATCAGAAATTTTTCTATATCAATCATCAATCTGATGAAGCTGCATTACTACTTGTCATATGAAACATATACGTGTTTGACCATGATATTATTCTGTATATGTTTTCATATGCAATTCAAAATTTTCCTTTGATTATTTTGGGTTGGGGAGAGACCCGTGGTTAAGGGGGAGTTATGTTGAAACTTAATAACCATACCCTTTTCGATGTTTGACAAAGGGGGAGAGAATGGTTGATTAAGTTTAGGACTGTGATTGTGTAGGGGGAGGATCTTGATTCCCTTACGATAATTGAATGGACTTCAATTGATCTAATACCTAAATTTAAATCGGGATTGTCAAACAACAAAAAGGGGGAGATTGTTGATGCAGTCTGGCCCGGTTGTTATTTTGGTGTTGACAACGATTTAAGTTTGGTTGAATGAATTCAAGTTAAGTCCAGATGGATTGGGAGATCGCACGCTGGCATGGGAAAAGACCTAGTGGGACTAGGCACACCTAGTGGGACTAGGTGATGTGGAAAAGACCTAGTGGGACTAGGCACACCTAGTGGGACTAGGTGAAGTGGAAAAGACCTAGTGGGACTAGGTGAAACCCAGGCTTGGGAAGCCAGGTCCTAGCTTGGGAAGCTAGGTTGGATGAAATCCTGGCTTGGGAAGCCAGGTCCTAGCTTGAGAAGCTAGATTGGATGAAATCCTGGCTTGGGAAGCCAGGTCCTAGCTTGGGAAGCTAGGTTGGATAAAACCCTAGCTTGGGAAGCCAAGTCCTAGCTTGGGAAGCTAGGTTGATGAAACCCTGGCTTGGGAAGCCAGGTCCTAGTTTGGGAAGCTAGGTTGGATGAAACTCTGGCTTGGGAAGCCAGGTCCTAGCTTGGGAAGCAAGGTTGGATGAAATCCTGGCTTGGGAAGCCAGGTCCTAGCTTGGGAAGCTAGGTTGGATGAAATCCTGGTGAGTGAAGCCAGGTCCTAGCTTGGGAAGCTAGGTTGAAGTCCCAGTGAGTGAAACTGGGCACGGAGTCTTGGTCCGGGGACTGAGCATGAGTCAAAGAAGGCTGGGAGGCCCGTTCTCTTGACTTAGAGTGGAATCAGCCTTGGCTGGATTGGTCTGGTGACCGATCAGGGAAGTTGGCACGAACTCGCTGTGGATCGGTCTGGTGACCGATCCAGAGAAGTCTGATCGGTCTGGTGACCTATCAGAGAGTGAACAGAAGCATTGTTTGGCTTCTGCTGAGCTTCTGATCGGTTTGGTGACCAATCAAAGAGAGTTTAGATGGTTTGAAAAAGGTTTCTGTGAGGAAACTTGATCGGTCAATGTGACCGATCAATTGGTCGCATCATTTCTCACCCGGACCGATCAGGATGACTCCTGATCGGTCAGGAAGCAACCTGATCAGTCACCAGACCAATCAGGGCACAGCCTGATAGGTCTGGTGACCGATCAGGTGTGTGCAGCAGACTACTGGATAGGTTTGGTGACCAATCATGGTCCTCTCTGATCGGTCTGGGGACCGATCAGGGCCTGATCTTTAATTCAAAATCACTGTCAGACGCTCTGATCGCGTTTGTTTTCTTTGCCGATTCACTGATACACTGCTGATATGGTTTGATATTCATTTGCTAAAGGTCTGCTAAGTGTGCAGGGGATACAGGAGGATTCAAACATTCAAGGAGGGTCAATGGGAGACTTTCCATTTAGTAGGTTTGTACGCATTCTCTTCTCAGGTTTCAACGGCTTCTGAGGTATGGCTGGCGATTGACGGAGGCTTAGCTGGAGAGGGTCTTCAGTGGGCTGAGTGCTCAGGGAGGTCAGAGGGGTTCAAGCTGTGGTCAGTGGATGCTGGCGAAGCTTGGCGACGAGGAGAGGAAGCTTAAGACAAAGTTAGAAGCAGAGGAGCGAATAGACATAAACCTGAGGAGTTTGGTTGGGCTGTGTCGAGAGCTCTCTGTTGCTTTGTGCTTAAGTGTTCTTACTACATTCTTGTGATGTTCTCTTCTCGAGTGTCTTGTGAGCTTAACTTGTATCAATCTGTGAGACAGCTTGTGGAGTGGTTTCTCCACCGAGAAGGAGGCTTCAGTTTATCCGGTGTTCATCGGGGCTTGATCTGCCGACGATCAAGGGATCGCCCACCTTACGGGCATGTCAAGGAGTAGGGGCATGTTATCCCTTAACCTTGTACACCGTTGTGTTAGCGTCGGTTTGATTCCTTTCTTTGTTTTGTTCTTTTTGTTGTATTGTGTTTCCGCTGCTAACTTTGATCACAGAAAGAAAGTTCAAACAAGAGGGGCTTATTTGAGTGTCTGGCTACATTCACCCCCCTCTCTAGCCATCCAAGAACCAACACTAACTGCGCTGCATCAGACTCATACATGAGATTTGATACCATTGCCACTAGTAAAACACACCATTGGTTCTCGTTAAGTATATAAGATCAAAACTAAATCTGCTAAATCTATTGAGCGATACAAAGTTTGTCTTGTTACTAGAGGATATTCTCAGGAGTATGGCATGGATTATAATAAATTATTTGCCCCTATTGCAAAAATGACAACTATTCGTACTCTACTTGGTGTTGCTTCTGTATGTTGATGGAGAATATCTTAGATAGATGTCAAAAATGCATTTCTATATAGTGACCTTCATCAAGAAGTTTATATGACACCTCCTCCTAATGTTTCAAAACAACCTAGTGAAGTTTGCGGGCTTCATAAAATGCTTTATGATTGGAGTCATCAATTTGTGTTAGGCCCGTCGAGTTGGCTTGCCCCGCCAAACAATTTAAGTGAGTTGGGCAGAAATTTTATCAACCCAAGTTTGCCACCGTGGGTTGCCCTGCCTAGGCCCGCAACCCGTATGGAACCTTTCCAAAGTAAAATGTTGAAGATATGTTTTTTTTAAAATTTTTGATGGTCCTGCGAGTTAGCTCGCTTAACCTGTGACCCGCATTGGATTGGGTTAGATTAAGGATTTCCCAACTTGCCAAGATGGTGGGTCGGCCTACCACGCCTCGTCAAATGGCCGGCTCGCTACAGACCGACCCGCCCCACCATGGGTTGGCCTGTCTGATAGATCTATTTATGATCTTAAATAAGCACCTCGTGCTTGGTAAGAGAAGTAAAATACTAGAAATTTGGAGGGCGTAAACGAGTAAAATCAAAAATTAGGGAGGAGGTCGTAATTAATAGGATTTGAAGGGCCTTTTTGCCAAAAATGCCAATACTAATAATTTTGCCCTAAATTTTGGTTGTTTCTCTTCGATGCCGTACGCACACATCCTGGCGGTTCTTCCTCCCCTACGATCTCCCTCGCCAACTCTTCACGCGAGTTCTTCCTTCTCCACTTCTCCTGTTCTCTGTCGCAACCCGTGCGATTTTCTTTCCCCTCTCCACTTCGTCAACTCCTCAACACCGCAGCCTTTACCATGAAGCCCTAATCATGCTTTATTCCTCTTCCCTTCCTCCTTTGCTCCACATGCGCCGTTGGTGGTTCCCTGCTCTCGATCGGAATTTCTTTCCCTCGTTGTCCCCTAAGTAGTCGCTACTCTCATTGTGCAGGGTTAAACGTGGTGTCGTCGGAGTCGGGCCAACCATCAATGACCCCCCCCCCCCCACTCGGGGTCCAACAACGACGATCTAATTTCGCTACCTATCTACAATGGGGGGATTGGTTCGAGTTGAGTGTTGTTTGTGGGTTTTTCTTCGGTAGTCCCTGAAGTAACCAAAGTTCATCAGATCAGAGCAGAGGGATCCCCTATGCACGCACGATTGGGTAAGTTTCTGTTCTGCTTGTGCTATTCTTGTTAGAATCACTCATAGGCTTGTAGATTTGTTGTATGAGTGGCGACATCTGTTCAGATTTGGATTTTGTTGTTGGTATTTTGTTTTAATGAAACGATCAGTAGGGATGGGTTGTTGTTTCACTTTGAATTTTTGGTTTTGGAGTAGGAATGTCGTATGGAAATTGGATTATAGTTGGTGTTTTAAACCAACTGTAGCCCTTTTGTTTTGAAATGAGTATTTAGCATGATTCTTATGATTTTGGAAGGATGATGTCGTGAGTTACAGGGTGGCTGTTGTTGGTGCAAGATGCATCAGTGATGTCCTCCTCTAAGTGTTTCAATGTTTGACAATATGCTTAAGTCAGGGATACATTGAACAACGGAAGGGTAAGTCAAGAGAGGAGTACGAAAGTGAAAGAAAGTCCTAGTAAACCTAGGCAATAAGTCTTGGTTCGAAGAATTGGGAACTAAGCCCTAATCATGGATTGGGAACTAAGTCCTGGCTGAGGGCTAGGCACCTAAGACCTGACCGAGGGTTGGGCACTAAGTCCTGGTTCGAGGAATTGGGCATTAAGTCCTGGCCGAGGGTTGAGCACCGAAGACCTAGTTTGAGGAATTGGGCACTAAGTCCTGGCCGAGGGTTGGGCACCAAAGTCTTGGTCCGAGGGATTGAGCAACTTAGCTGAGCGATGACTAAGGACAGAAGTAGAGATGGGTCGAGGTTCAGATGTCTCGAGATCCGAGAGTATCGGGGGCTAAGCAAAAGTCCACCTGAATGGATTGGGTGAAAATCGTCTCTTGAGAGGAGTAGGTTGAAGGCACGTTCCCGGGGGTGGGAGGCGTCGGTTCGACCTAGGGTATCATGGAAATCCGAAGTCAGAACCAAGTCCTTAAGGCTAAGATTGTATATGTGTTGGTTGGGGTGGACCGGCTAGAGGGGGGGGTGAATAGACGGTTACGAAAAATAATGGAGATAACACTCGTCTAAAAAAAACTTGGTTGCAACTGGAACGTTGCTTCCAAGGTGGTTAACGCTCAAGCAGAATTCCTTCAGGCGGAGAAGCCTTTACAGTTGTAGCACTGAAGACTTAGAGAGGTTACAATTCAATCGATTGAATTTAATTCTAAATTCTAGGCCTATTTATAGCCTAAGAGAATAAATCTGGATTGTTGATTGTTGAGAAATTTTCTCTTGGTCGTTGATCCATGGATGTAATCTGGATGGTTGATTTTGGATGGGATTAACCTGCATCCATTGGATCTGATTAAAGGATAAGACATTATCCTTTATGAGATAAAGGAATTTTTATCTTCTGCTCGAGATTGCTATTGTAATCTCCAAGTAAAAATATTGGCAAGATGAAATTGTCATTGATCTTTATCCCAATTGGTAAGTTTGGCAACCTCTGTTCTAGAGGTCTTGGGTTCAATTCCTCTTAGCAACAATTTAATCTTTCTTTTTCGGGAGACTAGCCTTTTGGTTCTTCTGCTTGCAACAGATAAATAACTTTATTATTTGCTCGCAACAATTTTAATCACATCTCCTCTTTGTCCCAGTCAGTAAGGTTGGTGCTATACGTAGGCGAGGTTGCTGGCTCGAATCTTCACAGCAACAAGTAAAATTCTTTTTGTTTCAGGTGCCTGGTTTGACTTGGTCAAACTGACCAGGCTTTTGGTTCATCTTCTGGGTGATTTTTGGCCAACCAGAGTTATGCTCACTCGAACCCGTCTCCGGCCTTTCGCCCCTCGAGCGTCCTTCCTCCTAGCTTCTCGTCCCTCGGACACCGCACACGTACTTCTCGCTCCACCGGCATACTCATCCACAGCTTCCGCGTCCCTCGGATTGTACCGAGCCCGTTGGCTCACTTCCCCGCACAATCCTTCTCGTCCGCTACGTCTTACGCTTGACTTCCTCCGTACCTAAGCTCCTGCACACTTAGCAGAGGGATTAAACATACTAGGACCTAAGTTAACCTGGTTGATCACATCAAAACTTACCGGGGCACCAACAATCTCCCTCTTTTTGATGTGCATCAACCCAGGTTCGGTTAGAGTTAAACCAAAAAAGTAAAAAATAGTAAAATTAAATAAACAGGTTGAGCATGAAAAAGATGTTTCAATGCAAATCTACAATCTCCCCCTGTACACTAGCCTACTCTCCCCCTTTGATCACAACAAAAACCGGGGACTAATAAATCGGGGACGAAAAAGTTAGCATATTGAAAAAATTGAAGTGTTTAACTAAAGCTTAAAAGATTAAAAAAAATTTAGTTTTCAAAATAGCATTTTCAAGAATTTTTCAAATTAAAGAAAATATAATTTCATTAATTTTTTTAAAATTCTAATCGGACTTAAAAAATTCGGAAATAATTTTGACAAAGTCAACATTTGATTTATAGATAAAAAAAACTGATCTAGTCAAACTCCTTTTCCTTCGAATTCTAAAAATTTAAAAATATGGTTTTATCGAAAAAATCATAATCATTCGAAGAGTGTTCGAAAAATTTCAAAAAGTTTCAAGTGTATAGCCAACTTTCCTTAAGTAACAAAAAATTGTATTGAATTTAAAAAAAAATGACACAATAAAAATTGTTAGTCAATACCTGCAACAAAAATTAATTTAAGACAGATTTAGGAATCCAAAATAGGTTACTATCAACCGGGTTAATTAAAAATTTAGGGGGCACATAATTTCTTGGTATTTTCCTAAGTTGACCCTTGTGATTCATAAGATACCAGTTCAACCCCTTAGGATAATGATTCTTTTTCTGTCGCAGGCATGTAATATCAAATTCCAATTTCTTAACTAAATTTTCTAGATTTTTATTTTTATTTTTTAAGTTATCGAACATACTTAAAGGACATGATGTAGGTAACTCCTTTTTCAACCTCAATATATTTCTCCTCTTTCTAGATAATCTATTCAAAACAGATTTTAAAACAGAAAAAAGTTTTTCGAGAGGTAATTTATGTACCTCACTTACCAAGTCGTCATATTTGCTGCTTAGTTGTTCCACGTCACTGCTGCTTTCGTTAGATGACTCTCCCCCTTCATTGATACTCATCTCCGATGAGCTCTCTTCGTCGTCCTCCTCTTGATGTCTCGCCATCAGGGCAAGTCCAGCATACTCCTCGATTTCTGACTCGTCAGAAGACGTGTCATCCCATGTCGCTTTCAGCGCTTTCTTTTTCTTCAGCTGTTTTTCCATCTTCTTGTTCTTTAATTTGGGGCAGTTGTCTTTAATGTGACCCTCTTCGTCACAATTGTAGCACTTTACAATTCGTCTCTTTGGAGATTTCTTCTTTCCCTGAAACTTTGAAAATTGATTAGATTTAACAAACTTTTTAAATTTCCTTACCAAGTATCCTTTTTCTTCTTCTTCATCATCATCCGAGGATACCGATCCTGGTACTGTTGTTTTCGCATTCAGGACTACACCATTCATCTTTCGATTTCCTGCAATTCTCGGTTCGTGAAGTTCAAATGTTGAAAATAAATTCTCGAGCGAAGTTGTCTCGAGATCTTTAGCAATAAAAAAAGAATCAACAAAAGACGTCCAATCGTAATTTCTCGGAAATGAATTAAGCGCGTACCTCAGTGAATCTCGGTTACTTACCTCTTCCCCGAGATTCGTAAGTTCCGTTAAGAAACCTTTTATTTTTGAGTGCAAATGCGCTACTGTTTGACCTTCTTCCATGCGGAGGTTGGTCAGCTGGTTCCGGAGAATGTCCCTTTTTGCGAGCTTGGCATCGGAAGTCCCTTCGTGTAACTCTAGGAATTTTTCCCAGAGTTCTTTCGCGGATGCGTATGTGCCGATTCGGTTGACTTCTTGTGCTGGGAGTACAGAAAGCAAGTGGTAAACTGCATTTCCATTCGCCATAAAATCAGCTTGTTCCTTCTTGCTCCATTTGGTTAAATCCGTTTCTCTGGGAGCTGCAAAACCAGATTGCATTATTATAAACAATTCGAATTCTGTAGTGAAGAATACCTCCATCTTGCGCTTCCATTCGGCGAACTCCCCCTCGAATTTCGACGGGTAGATGACGGGTCCGACCATTTTGGGTGATGGTGCTGCAATTGGCGGTTAGTCCTTCTGCGGCGAACTAGGCTCTGATACCACTTATTGGTTGGGGTGGACCGGATAGAGGGAGGGGGGTGATTAGACTGTTATGAAAAATAATGGAGATAGCACTCGTCTAAATGAAATATGGTTGCAACTGGAACGTTGCTTCCATGGCGGTTAATGCTCAAGCAGAACTCCTTCAGGCAGAGAAGCCTTTACAGTTGTAGCACTGAAGACTTAGAGAGGTTAAAATTAAATCGATTGAATTTAATTCTAAATTCTAAGCCTATTTATACCCTAAGAGAATAAATCTGGATTGTTGATTGTTGAGGAATTTTCTCTTGGCCGTTAATCCATGGATGTAATCTGGATGGTTGATCATGGATGGGATTAACCTGCATCCATTGGCTCTGATTAAAGGATAAGGCTTTATCCTTTGTGAGATAAATGAACTTTTATCTTCTGCTCGAGATTGCTATTGTAATCTCCAAGTAAGAATATCGTCAAGAACAAATTGTCTTTGACCTTTATCCTAACTTGTAATCTTGGCAGCCTGTGTTCTCGAGGTATTGGGTTCAATTCCTCATAGCAACAATTTAATCTTTTTTTCCGGGCGAATAGCCTTTTGGGTCTTCTGCTCGCAACAGATAAATAACTTTATCATCTGCTCGCAACAACTTTAATCACATCTCCTCCTTATCCCAATCAGTAAGGATGGTGATATACGTAGGCGAGATTGCTGGTTCGAATCTTTACAGTAACAAATAAAATTCTTTTTGTTTCAGGTGCCTGGTTTGACTTGGTCAAATTGACTAATCTTTTGGTTCATCTTCTGGGTGATTTCTGGCTAACCGGAGTTCGGCTCACCCGAACCCGACTCCGCCCTTTAGCCCCTCGAGCGTCCTTCCTCCCGGCTTCTCGTCCCTCGGACACCGCACACATCCTTCTCGCTCCACCGGCGTACTCTTCCGCAGCTTTCGCGTCCCTTAGATTGTACCGAGCTCGTCGGCTCACTTCCCCGCACAATCCTTCTCGTCCGCTACGTCTTACGCTTGACTTCCTCGTACCTAAGTTCCTGCACACTTAGCTGAGGGATTAAACATACCAGGACCTAACTTAACCTAGTTGATGACATCAAAACTTACCGGGGCACCAACAATCTCCCCCTTTTTGATGTGCATCAACCCAGGTTCAGTTAGGGTTAAACCAAATAAGTAAAAAATAGTAAAATTAAATAAACAAGTTGAGCATGAAAAAGATGTTTCAATGCAAATCTACAATCTCCCCATGTACACTAGCCTACTCTCCGCCTTTGATCACCGCAAAAACTAGGGAGTAATAAACCGGGGATGAAAAAGTTAGCATATTGAAAAAATTGAGGTGTTTAACTAAAGCTTAAAAGATTAAAAAAAATTTAGTTTTCAAAAATAGCATTTTCAAGAATTTTTCAAATTAAAGAAAATATAATTTAATTATTATTTTTTAAATTCTAAATGGACTTAAAAAATTCGGAAATAATTTTGAGAAAGTCAACATATGATTTATAGATAAAAAAAATTGGATCTAGTCAAACTCTTTTTCCTTCGAATTCTTAAAATTTAAAAATATAGTTTCATCTAAAAAATCATAAAAATTTGAAGAGTGTTCGAAAAATTTCAAAATGTTTCAAGTGTATAGCCAACTTTCCTTACATAACAAAAAATTGTACTGAATTTAAGAAAAATGATACAATAAATATTGTTAGTCAATATCTGCAACAATAATTAATTAAAGACAGATTTAGGAATCCAAAATAGGTTACTATCAACTGGGTTAGTGAAAAATTTAAGGGGCATATAATTTCTTGGTATTTTCTTAAGTTGGCCCTTGTGATTCTTAAGATACCACTTCAACCTCTCAGGATAATGATTCTTTTTCTGTCGCAGGCATGTAATATCAAATTTCATTTTCTTAACTAAATTTTCTAGATTTTCATTTTTATTTTTTAAGTTATCGAACATACTTAATGGACATGATGTAGATAACTACATTTTCAACCTCAATATCTTTCTCCTCTTTTTACATAAACTATTCAAAATAGATTTTAAAACAGAAAAAAGTTTGTCGGGAAGTAATTGACATACCTCACTTACCATGTCGTAGTATTTGCTGCTTAGTGGTTCCTCGTTGCTGCTGCTTTCGTCAGACGACTCTCCCCCTTCATTGATACTCATCTCCGATGAGCTCTCTTCCTCGTCCTCTGCTTGATAACTCGCCATCAGGGCAAGTCCAACATACTCCTCGATTTCTGACTCGTCAGAAGACGTGTCATCCCATGTCGCTTTCAGCGCCTTCTTTTTCTTCAGCTGATTTTCCTTCTTCTTGTTCTTTAATTTGGGACAGTTGTCTTTAATGTGACCCTCTTCGTCACAATTGTAGTACTTTACAGTTCGTCTCTTCGGAGATTTCTTCTTTCCCTGAAACTTTGAAAATTGATTAGATTTAACAAACATTTTAAATTTCCTTACCAAGTATCCTTTTTCTTCTTCTTTATCATCATTCGAGGATACCGATCTTGGTACTGTTGTTTTCACGTTCAGGGCTACACCATTCATCATTCGATTTCCTGCAATTCTCGATTTGTGAAGTTCAAATGTTGAAAATAAATTCTCGAGCGAAGTCGTCTCTAGATCTTTAGCAATAAAAAAAGAATCAACAAAAGACGTCCAATCAGAATTTCTCGGAAACGAATTAAGTGCGTACCTCAGTGAATCTCGGTTACTTACCTCTTCCCCGAGATTCATCAGTTTTGTTAACAAACCTTTTATTTTTGAGTGCAAATGCGCTACTGTTTGACCTTCTTCCATGCGGAAGTTGGTCAGCTGGTTCCGGATAATGCCCCTTTTGGCGAGCTTGGCTTCGGAAGTCCCTTCATGTAACTCTAGGGATTTTTCCCAGAGTTCTTTCGCAGATGCGTATGTGACAATTCGGTTGACTTCTTGTGCTGAGAGTACAGAAAGCAGGTGGTAAACTGCTTTTCCATTTGCCACAAAATCAGCTTGTTCCTTCTTGCTCCATTTGGTTAAATCCTTTTCTCCGGGAGCTGCAAAACCATATTACATTATTATAAATAATTCAAATTCTGTAGTGAAGAATACCTCCATCTTGCGCTTCCATTCGGCGAACTCCCCCTGGAATTTCGACGGGTAGATGACGGGTCCGACCATTTTGGTTGATGGTGCTGCAGTTGGCAGTTATTGCTTCAGCGGCGAACTAGGCTCTGATACCACTTGTTGGTTGGGGGGACCGACTAGAGGGGGGGTGAATAGACGGTTATGAAAAATAATGGAGATAGCACTCATCTAAACAAGACTTGGTTGCAACTGGAATGTGTTGATGCAGTCTGGCCCGGTTGTGTTTTGGTGTTTGACAATGATTTAAGTTTGGTTGAGCGAATTTGGGTTAAAGTCCTGGTCGGGGACTTGGCATGAAACCCTGGTGAGTGAAGCCAGGTCCTAGCTTGTGAAGCTAGGTTGAAATCCCGGTGAGTGAAGCCGGGTCCTGGTGAGTGAAGCCAGGTGATGGAAATCCTGGTGAGTGAAGCCGGGTCCTGGTGAGTGAAGCCGGGTGTTGAAAAGTCCTAATTCGGAAGAGGTGGGTGAAAAATCCTAGCTTGGAGGGCTAGGTGAAAAGTCCTAGCTTGGAGGGCTAGGTGAAAAGTCCTAACTTGGAGGGTTAGGTGAAAAGTCCTGGCTTGGAGGGTCAGGTGCCTAGCTTGGAGGGCTAGGTTGGATGAAGGTCTAACTCGTAGGGGTTGGGTGAAAAGTCCTAGCTTGGAGGGCTAGGTGAAAAGTCCTAGCTTGGAGGGCTAGGTGAAAAGTCCTAACTTGGAGGGTTAGGTGCAAATTCCCAACTTGGAGAGTTAGATTGAAAAATCCTTAGCTTGGAGGGCTAAGGTGAATGAAATCCTAGCTTGGAAGGCTAGGTCTGCGTCCCTGGATCGGTCTGGTGACCGATCAGGGAGTTGGCACGCTGCTCCTTCGTGGATCGGTCTGGTGACCGATCCAGCGATGTCTGATCGGTCTGGTGACCGATCAGGGAGTGTGTGTTTCACTCACTGCACAGCTCCTGATCGGTCTGGTGACCGATCAGGGAGCGAACAGTGAGTTGAGTTCCCCTGCTGATCTGCTCCTGATCGGTCTGGTGACCGATCAGGGATATTGCTCAGATCGGTCTAGTGAACAATCATTTGTCGCAAGGTTCTCACTATCGCCAATCAGGATGACTCCTGATCGGTCTGGAAGCAGCCTGATTGGTCTGGTGACCGATCAGGCAGGAGTCTGATTGGTCTGGTGACCGATCAGGCAGGAGCCTGATTGGTCTGGGGACCAATCAGGAGTGTGCAGAAGACTTCTGGATCGGTCTGGTGACCGATCAGGCGCAGAACTATAATTCAAATACGCTGTCAGAAGCTCTGATCGCGTCTGTTTTCTCTGCCGATTCGCTGATATTGTGTGATATTGTTTGATATTCATTTGATAAGCTTTTGTTGGAGTGTGCAGGCTTTACAGGGATGATTCAAACATTGGAGGAGAGTCAATGGGAGGATTTCCATCTAGCAGGTTTGTTTGTTTCCTTGCTTCAGGTCTCAACGGCTTCTGGAAAGCAGCTGGCAACTGACGGAGGCTCAGCTGGAGAGGGTCTTCAGTGGACTGAGTGCTCAGGGAGTCAGGGGGTCAGGCTGTGGCTTCAATGGTTGATGATGGAGAGCCTGATGAGGGGAGTAGAGGCTTAAGACAAAGCAGAGGCAGAGGAGCAACAACAATGAAGATAGACAGAAAACTTGAGGAGTTTGGCTGGGCTAAGTTGTGTGCTCTCTGTGTTTTGTGCTTAAGCGTTCTACTACATCCTTGTGAGCCTTCCTTCTTGTGTGTCTCGTGTGCTTATCTTGTATTCATCTACTGAGGCGATTGTGGAGAGGTTTCTCCACCGAGAAGGAGGCGCTTGATATCCGGTGTTCACTGGGGCTTGATCTGCCGACGATCAAGGGATCGCCCACCTCATGGGCACGCCAAGGAGTAGGGGCAAGTTATCCCCGAACCTTGTACATCTTTGTCTTAGCGTTTGTTTGGTTCGCGTTTCCTTCTCTGCTTTGTTCATTGTTCTGCATTTGCTTCCGCTGCTAATCTGATCATGCAGAAAATATCAAAGAGCAACTTGTGGGTGTCTGGCTATATTCACCCCCCCTCTCTAGCCATCTCGTTTCCAACAGAATGTTGCTTCCAAGGCGGTTAACGCTCAAGCAGAACTCCTTCAGGCAGAGAAGCCTTTACAGTTGTAGCACTGAAGACTTATAGAGGTTACAATTAAATCGATTGAATTTAATTCTAAATTATAAGCCTATTTATAGCCTAAGTGAATAAATCTTGATTGTTGATTATTGAGGAATTTTCTCTTGGCCGTTGATCCGTTGATTTAATCTGGATGGTTGATCTTGGATGGGATTAACCTGCATCCATTGGATCTGATTAAAGGATAAGGCTTTATCCTTTATGAGATAAAGGAATTTTTATCTTTTGCTCGAGATTGCTATTGTAATCTCCAAGTAAGAATATCGGCAAGAACAAATTGTCTCTGACTTTTATCCCAATTGGTAAGCTTGGCAGCCTCTGTTCTTGATGACTTGTGTTCAATTCCACTTAACAACAATTTAATCTTTCATTTTCGGGGGACTAGCCTTTTGGTTCTTCTGCTCGTAACAGATAAATAACTTTATCATCTACTCGCAACAACTTTAATCTCATCTCTTCCTTATCCCAGTCAGTAAGGCTGGTGATATACGCAGGCGAGTATCAGCAAAAAGTTTCAGGTGTATAGCCAACTTTCCTTAAGTAACAAAAAATTGTACTGATTTTAAAAAAAATGAAACAATAAAAATTGTTAGTCAATATCTGCAACAAAAATTAATTTAAGACAGATTTAGGAATCCAAAATAGGTTACTATCAACAGGGTTAGTTAAAAATTTAGGGGGCACATAATTTCTTTGTATTTTCCTAAGTTGACCCTTGTGATTCTTAAGATACCAGTTCAACCCCTCAGGATAATGATTCGTTTTCTGCCGCAGGCATGTAATATCAAATTCCAATTTCTTAACTAAATTTTCTAGATTTTCATTTTTATTTTTTAAGTTATCGAACATACATACTGGACATGATGTAGATAACTCCTTTTTCAACCTCAATATATTTCTCCTCTTTTTGCATAAACTATTCAAAACAAATTTTAAAATAGAAAAAAGTTTGTCAGGAGGTAATTTACGTACCTCACTTACCATGTCGTCGTATTTGCTGCTTAGTGGTTCCTCGTCGCTGCTGCTTTCGTTAGACGACTCTCCCCCTTCATTGATACTCATCTCCGATGAGCTCTCTTCGTCGTCCTCCTCTTGATGACTCACCATCAGGGCAAGTCTAGCATACTCCTCGATTTCTGACTCGTCAGAAGACGTGTCATCCCATGTCGCTTTCTGCGCTTTCTTTTTCTTCAGCTATTTTTCCTTCTTCTTGTTCTTTAATTTGGGACAGTTGTCTTTAATGTGACCCTCTTCGTCACAATTGTAGCACTTTACAGTTCGTCTCTTCCGAGATTTCTTCTTTCCCTGAAACTTTGAAAATTGATTAGATTTAACAAACTTTTTAAATTTCCTTACCATGTATCCTTTTTCTTCTTCTTCATCATCATCCGAGGATACCGATCCTGGTACTGTTGTTTTCGCGTTTAGGGCTACACCATTCGTCTTTCGATTTCCTTCAATTCTCGATTTGCGAAGTTCAAATGTTGAAAATAAATTCTCAAGCGAAGTTGTCTCGAGATCTTTAGCAATAAAAAAAGAATCAACAAAAGACGTCCAATCGGAATTTCTCGGAAATGAATTAAGCGCGTACCTCAGTGAATCTCGGTTACTTACCTCTTCCCCGAGATTCGTAAGTTCCGTTAAGAAACCTTTTATTTTTGAGTGCAAATGCGCTACTGTTTGACCTTCTTCCATGTGGAGGTTGGTCAGCTGGTTCCGGAGAATGTCCCTTTTGGCGAGCTTGGCTTCGGAAGTCCCTTCGTGTAACTCTAGGAATTTTTCCCAGAGTTCTTTCGTGGATGCGTATGTGACGATTCAGTTGACTTCTTGTGCTGGGAGTACAGAATGAAGGTGGTAAACTGTTTTTCCATTCGTCACAAAATTAGCTTGTTCCTTCTTGCTCCATTTGGTTAAATCCTTTTCTCTGGGAGCTGCAAAACCAGATTGCATTATTATAAACAATTCAAATTCTGTAGTGAAGAATACCTCCATCTTGCGCTTCCATTCGGCGAACTCCCCCTGGAATTTCGACGGGTAGATGACGGGTCCGACCATTTTGGTTGATGGTGCTGCAGTTGGCAGTTATTGCTTCTGCGGCGAACTAGGCTCTGATACCACTTGTTGGTTGGGGGGACCGACTAGAGGGGGGTGAATAGATGGTTATGAAAAATAATGGAGATAGCACTCGTCTAAACAAGACTTGGTTGCAACTGGAACGTTGCTTTCAAGGCGGTTAACGCTCAAGCAGAACTCCTTCAGGCAGAGAAGCCATTACAGTTGTAGCACTGAAGACTTAGAGAGGTTACAATTAAATCAATTGAATTTAATTCTATATTCTAAGCCTATTTATAGCCTAAGAGAATAAATCTGGATTGTTGAGGAATTTTCTCTTGGCCGTTGATCCATGGATGTAATCTGGATGGTTGATCTTGGATGGAATTAACCTGCATCCATTGAATCTGATTAAAGAATAAGGCTTTATCCTTTATGAGATAATGGAGTTTTTATCTTCTGCTCGAGATTGCTATTGTAATCTCCATGTAAGAATATCGGCAAGAACAAATTGTCTCCAACCTTTATCCCAACTGGTAAGCTTGGCAGCCTCTGTTCTCGAGGTCTTGTGTTTAATTCCTCTTAGCAACAATTTAATCTTTTTTTTTTCGGGCGACTAGCCTTTTGGTTCTTCTGCTCGCAATAGATAAATAACTTTATCTTCTGCTCGCAACAACTTTAATCACATCTTTTCCTTATCCCAGTCAGTAAGGTTGGTGATACACACAGGCGAGGTTGCTGGTTCGAATCTTCACAGCAACAAATAAAATTCTTTTTGTTTCAGATGCCTGATTTGACTTGGTCAAACTGACCAGTCTTTTGGTTCATATTCTGGGAGATTTCTGGCAAACTGGAGTTAGGCTCACCCGAACCCGACTCCGGCCTTTCGCCCCTCGAGCGTCCTTCCTCCCAGCTTCTCGTCCCTCGGACACCGCGCACGTCCTTGTCGCTCCACCGGCGTACTCTTCCGCAGCATCCGTGTCCCTCGGATTGTACCGAGCCCGTCGGCTCACTTCCCCGCACAATCCTTCTCGTCCGCTACGTCTTACGCTTGACTTCCTCTGTACCTAAGCTCCTGCACACTTAGCTGAGGGATTAAACATACCAGGACCTAACTTAACCTAGTTGAACACATCAAAACTTACCGGGGCACCAACAATCTCTCCCTTTTTGATGTGCATCAACCCAGGTTCAGTTAGGGTTAAACCAAATAATTAAAAAATAGTAAAATTAAATAAACAGATTGAGCACGAAAAAGATGTTTCAATGCAAATCTACAATCTCCCCATGTACACTAGCCTACTCTCCGCCTTTGATCACAGCAAAGACCGGGGAGTAATAAACAGGTTCAACATATGATTTATTGATAAAAAAAATTGGATCTAGTCAAACTCTTTTTCCTTCGAATTTTTAAAATTTAAAAATATAGTTTCATCTAAAAAATCATTAAAATTCGAAGAGTGTTCGAAAAATTTCAAAATGTTTCAAGTGTATAGCCAACTTTCCTTAAATAACAAAAAATTGTACTGAATTTAAAAAAAATGACACAATAAATATTGTTAGTCAATATCTGCAACAAAAATTAATTTAAGACAGATTTAGGAATCCAAAATATGTTACTATCAACCGGGTTAGTTAAAAATTTATGGGGCACATAATTTCTTGGTATTTTCCTAAGTTGGCCCTTGTGATTCTCTAGATACCAGTTCAGCCCCTCAAGATAATGATTCTTTTTCTGTCGCAGGCGTGTAATATCAAATTCCAATTTCTTAACTAAATTTTCTAGATTTTCATTTTTATTTTTTATGTTATCGAACTTACTTAAAGGATATGATGTTGATAACTCCTTTTTCAACCTCAATATCTTTCTCCTCTTTTTGCATAAACTATTCAAAAAAGATTTTAAAATAGAAAAAAGTTTATCGGGAGGTAATTTACATACCTCACTTACCATGTCGTTGTATTTGCTGCTTAGTGGTTCCATGTCGCTGCTGTTTTCGTTAGACGACTCTCCCCCTTCATTGATACTCATCTCCGATGAGCTCTCTTCGTAGTCCTCCTCTTGATGACTCGCCATCAGGGCAAGTCCAGCATACTCCTCGATTTCTGACTCATCAGAAGACGTGTCATCTCATGTCGCTTTCAGCGCTTTCTTTTTCTTTAGCTATTTTTCCTTCTTCTTGTTCTTTAATTTGGGACAGTTGTCTTTAATGTGACCCTCTTTGTCACAATTGTATCACTTTATAGTTCGTCTCTTCCGAGATTTCTTCTTTCCCTGAAACTTTGAAAATTGATTAGATTTAACAAACTTTTTAAATTTCCTTACCAAGTATCCTTTTTCTTCTTCTTCATCATCCGAGGATACCGATCCTGGTACTGTTGTTTTCGCGTTCAGGGCTACACCATTCGTCTTTCGATTTGCTGCAATTCTCGATTCGTGAAGTTCAAATGTTGAAAATAAATTCTCGAGCAAAGTTGTCTTGAGATTTTTAGCAATAAAAAAAGAATCAACAAAAGACGTCCAATCGAAATTTCTCGGAAACGAATTAAGTCCGTACCTCAGTGAATCTCGGTTACTTACCTCTTCCCCGAGATTCGTAAGTTCCGTTAAGAAACCTTTTATTTTTGAGTGCAAATGTGCTACTGTTTGACCTTCTTACATGCGGAGGTTGGTCAGCTGGTTCTGGAGCTTCTCACTATAACCGATCAGGCTGGAGCCTGATAGGTCAGGAGGTGCTCTGATCGGTCCCCAGACCGATCAGTAGGCTTGGGCTAAGAAAGCTCGGGAATTCCTGTAAAGCTGTGGATCGGTCCAGTGACCGATCCACGTTCTATGATCGGTCAGGGTGACCGATCACAAGAAGGTCGCGATTCCTGGTTTCTCACCGAGGACCGATCAGGCTGGAGCCTGATCGGACTGGAACTGTCCTAATCGGTCTGGGGACCGATCAGGGCCTGAACTTTAATTCAAATTCACTATCAGACGCTCTGATCGCGTCTATTTTCTCTCCCGATTCACTGATACACAGCTGATATGGTTTGATATTCATTTGCTAAGGGTCTGCTAAGTGTGCAGGTGATACAGGAGGATTCAATCATTCAAGGAGGGTCAATGGGAGACTTTCCATTGAGCAGGTTTGTACGCATTCTCTTCTCAGGTTTCAACGGCTTCTGAGGTATGGCTGGCGATTGACGGAGGCTCAGCTGGAGAGGGTCTTCAGTGGACTGAGTGCTCAGGGAGGTCAGAGGGGTTCAGGCTGTGCTCAGTGGATGCTGGCGAAGCTTGGCGACGAGGAGAGGAAGCTTAAGACAAAGCTGGAAGCAGAGGAGCGGGAAAAAGAAAACAGACAGAAACTTGAGGAGTTTGGCTGGGCTGTGTCTAGGCTCTGATACCGCTTGTTGGTTGGGGTGGACCGGCTAGAGGGGGGGGGGGTGAATAGACAGTTATGAAAAATAATGGAGATAGCACTCGTCTAAAAAAAACTTGGTTGCAACTGGAACGTTGCTTCCAAGGCGATTAACGCTCAAGCAGAACTCTTTCAGGCGGAGAAGCCTTTACAGTTGTAGCACTGAAGACTTAGAGAGGTTACAATTAAATCGATTGAATTTAATTCAAAATTCTAGGCCTATTTATAGCCTAAGAGAATAAATCTAGATTGTTGATTGTTGAGGAATTTTCTCTTGGCCGTTGATCCATGGATGTAATCTGGATGGTTGATCTTGGATGGGATTAACCTGCATCCATTGGATCTGATTAAAGGATAAGGCTTTATCCTTTATGAGATAAAGGAATTTTTATCTTCTGCTCGAGATTGCTATTGTAATCTCCAAGTAAAAATATCAGCAAGAACAAACTATCTCCGACCTTTATCCCGATTGCTATGCTTGGCAGCCGCTGTTCTAGGGGTCTTGGGTTCAATTCCTGTTAGCAACAATTTAATCTTTCTTTTTCGGGTGACTAGCCTTTTGGTTCTTTTGCTCGCAACTGATAAATAACATTATCATTTGTTCGCAACAACTTTAATCACATATCCTCTTTATCCCAGTCAGTAAGGCTGGTGATATACGCAGGCGAGGTTGCTGTTTCGAATCTTCATAGCAACAAATAATTTTTTTTTTGTTTCAGGTGCCTGGTTTGACTTGGACAAACTGACCAGTCTTTTGGTTCATCTTCTGGGTGATTTCCGGCCAACCGGGGTTAGGCTCACCCAAACCCGACTCCGGCCTTTCGCCCCTCGAGCATCCTTCCTCCCGGCTTCTCGTCCCTCGGACACTGCGATTTGGATGAGCTTTTGACCGCTTATGAGGTGCCCCATAGCATCACGGGCGCCCTAGACAAGGCTATAAAAGGGGCGTCAACCCCTCAACTCAGAACACAACTTCCAAGATTCATTCTGAGTTTTCTAATTGACGACAAAGTGCTAACGACGAGGCTTTGCGACCAAGGAAGCTCCGGGAGGAAGTGTGCGACACTTCAGAGTTCCAGATCGGCTGAGTCTTCGACTCTTGTTGGTTTGAATTTATTTCCCGCAATTATTTTTATTTATCTTTGTGATTGTAATCGTGCACTGTAAGTCGGGTTTCTCTGCCTCCGGAAAGTCTGGAAAGGAGACCATTAGTGAATGGGTGTTCCCGTGCTTAGGCCTAGGATGTACTGACTCTGGGGATTGGGAACCAAGTAAATCCCGTATGCATTTTGTGTTGTCTTTATTTTTGTTCTTTCTATTTTTCGCTGCACTAACTCTGAGTCTAGAACGAAAGTCTATGAAAGACGAGTTTTTCTACGAAGTCTCCGCAAGATTTTTCCAAGTCAATATTCACCCCCCATATATCGACGACACCGGTCCCACAAGTGGTATCAGAGCCTGGACGCTCTTTACCGGACTAACAGCCGACGGAGCAAAGACGGCAGGAGTTGAGGGGGAGCCCAGGGGTGAATCAGGTACAATTTTCTATTATGGTCAATTTTAAATTTCATATTACGTGTTTCATGTGCAGGGAAAGAAGACACTACAAAAATCAGTGTCCTACTCATAAGACTCGGTCTACACCATCAGAAGCAAAGGAGGCCCCAGCGCTCGGAGTCCAGAGGGATAAAAGTCAAATACGATGCTTCAAATATGAAAAGTACGGACACTACAAGAATGAATGTCCGGCAAAGGTACGCAAAATTTACGTTCCGAAAAATTTTCAATTCCAGCATAATCGTATGATAAGTTAGATAATTTTTCAGACTAATTAATTTTACTGCATAGTCAAATTAATATTTTACATGCCCAATTAGATAATGTAGATATTGCTAAAATATTAGAAATTAATTGTTTAATACTTAATGTTAACTCAACAATCTCTGAAATTAATTTTGGTAAAATTATCTCTGAAATTAATTCTGATAAAATTATATCTGAAATTAATTCTGACAAAATTATCTTTGAAATTAATTCTGATAAAATTATCTCTGAAATTAATTCTGATAGAATTATCTCTGAAATTAATTGTGATAAAGTTACTTCAGAAATTAATTCTGATAAAATTATCTTTGAAATTAATTTTGATAAAATTATCTCTGAAATTAATTCTGATAAAATTATCTCTGAAATTAATTCTGATAATGTTACTTCTGAAATTAATTCTGATAAAATTATTTCTGAAATTAATCTTGAAATTAAATCTGATAATTTTAGGGATAATTTTGAAATTCTTAAGATTAATCCTGAAAATATTAAAAATATCTCTAAGGATAACAATGACATCATATCAGAAAATCTTAAGGATAACATTGAAAATATTTCTGATGATTGTTATGAGGATAATGAGGATAATTCCTAGGATAGTGGAGATAAAATCTTCTTAGATTATAATTCAATTTTCAAATTTTTAGATAATATTGAAGATTATTACAAAACATTAACTAGTGACCCAAATTACTCCACCTACTATGAAGATGTAGAAGGATGTGATTTTAATGACGAGGATGAGGAGGAAAATGAACTTTCTGAGATTAAGGCTATAGTTAATAAAATTCACAAAAAGTCAAACAAATCAAAATTGTTAGAAAAACTTGAAAAATTAGACAAAACTGAAATAGTAAATGAATCAGAAATTTTCAAAATAATGAAAATGATGAAGTTAAACACACAATTATTAATTAATCATTTTAACCATAATTATTCCAACCTTAATTAAATCTTAATTAATTCAACCTCAATCAATTAATTATTCCAACCTTAATTAAATCTTAATTAATTCTACCTCAATCAATTAATTATTCCAACCTTAATTAAATCTTAATTAATTCAACTCAATTAATTCTTAATTAATCTAATTGAACATTATTAATCTAATTAAATTCTAATTAATTCAACTTCAATTAATTAATTCTTTATCTAATTAAATCTTAATTAACTTAATAAATTCAAATTAATTCTTAATTAATTTAACCTCAATTAGTTTTTAATTAATTTAACTCTAAATAACTTAAACTCAAACTAAATAAAATCCTACCTAAATCGCAACAATAAATTTAATAAAAATTAAATATGTCAAAGTGGGTTGTCATATTCGTGGGTTCACACGACATATATCAAATCGGGAATTTGATACATTATTAGAAACTTAAATAAAATGATTTGAATTGTTTGACTCATGCATAACTGTCATGCCATGCATCTGCTATTTCTTTAAAATATATGTCATGTCAATCATATTTAAATTTATCCATGACTTAGAACGGTTATAAGAAAATAAATAGTTGAAACTTGAACAACCTAGTATTAGGTGGAGGTGAGATGATAGTACGTTAGGGAAGCCGTCTGGTGGAACTAGCCGAAGCTACCGATCCAAAACCTAAGCTAGTTAGACCAAAATTTTTTAAGAAGTAATTTGAAAATGAATTTTCGATAAAAGGCTTTGTCAAGGAAAGGGTTGTTGCTCCAATAAGGTTATGGCCAAAGAAGGCCTCTGTGCCTCGCCAAGACCTGGAAGCCGATTACCGAAAATCAAATTCATTCTACTATTTGATAAATTTGAATCTAACACAAGTTTTAATTAAATCTTAGACTTAACAATAAATTAAGAAAAATGATTCAAGCATCTCACAATTCACCCATAAGGCAACCATGCTTACTGTATTGAGACATCTAGAATGGGTGAGATGTTAAGGATTAATAAATTGAAAAATGTTTTACAAAATTATTTTCCAAAATTCTTAGAATATTTTTCTAAAAATCTATTTTCAAAATAGTGCCTTAACATAATAATGTTTTATGGATTTCATACCTGTCTGAGTGCTTATATATTGTACATTTTCAAAATTATATCTTTTTGAAAATTGTTTGACCTACACAATTAGACATAAGCCTCTTAGGTCAACACTAAAGTCCCATAAGGCACTTAGATAGAGTCAAACGGTACAGGGGGAGTGTTTTATTCTTTTAATTTTTTTTTTCAAAAATTGTGCTTGAAAAATCACTATCTTTTAAAATGTCTTTCAAAAATTGTGCTTGAAAAATCACTATCTTTTAAAATGTCCTTTGAAAACTGTGCCTTAATTACTATCACTTATGTTTTCGAAAAGGCTTATGCTTTAAAAATTATCTTGTTGAAAATTACCATACTCAAAATGTCAGTCAAAACTATTCTTTTGATTTTGATAAACCCTAAAGACACAGAGGAAAGCTTCTTTATGATCTACAAGGACTCCTAGGATGTGTCAAATATAGGGGGAGTCTAAGTCAAAAGAAGATTTTCTGACAAGTTTTTTCAAAAAATTTTTTTTTTCAATTTTTTTGAAATTATTAGATAATTCTTTTGGGCTAAAACCAAACCCTAAAGACTCAGAGGAAGAGTACTTGTGGTCAACAAGCTTCCTAGGATTGGGTCAAGTTTAGGGGGAGGTCAAACTGAAAGAATTATTAAACATTTCAAAATAATATGTTTTCATCCACTGTATTTTTAAAATCCTTTTGAAAACATAAGGAATTTTTTTAATACTGTCATCGGTTATTTTATGAAAATATGATACTATCACTTTCAAAAAAAATTTTAAAAAAAATCCTTTGGAAAATAATAGTTACTTGTGTTTGGAGAATTTTCAGGACAAATAGGGAAATGTCCTTGTAGTTAACAAGGTTTCCTAGGATTGTGTCAGATTGGAAAAGAAACCAAGTCAAGTAAAATATTATGTTTTGAAAACAATATTTTTCTAAGTACTTTCAAAATACAAGTCAAGTAATTTTTTCAAAAGAACTTATACTTTTTCAAAGAACTTATGTTTTTCTAAAATACTTATGTGTTTCAAACACATAATATTTGTCAAAAATAATGCATAATATGTTTCAAAAAGTACTTGCACTATTCAAAAGCTCAAATATTTTTCAAAAGTACTTGCAAAATATTCAAAATATTTTTCAAAATGGTTTCGAAAAGGCACCAATGTCCACAAAGTACAAATATTTTTCCAAAGTGCACACTACCTTTCCTAGTAAAATTATTTTTGGGTGCAATTTAAGTACTTAGTTTTATACTTTGGTTTCAAAAATTTATACTAAGTATTTTCAAAAGAACAAAACATTTTCATTGTTGGTGCAAGTGTTTTTGGTGATTTTTGATGTATGACAAAGGGGGAGAGTTAAGTTAGAGAATTTTTTTTTTCAAAGGATCTAAATGAAATCAAAATGCTTTTTCAAAAAGAGGCAGAGTGAACCTAAGTTAGAAATTTTTCCTATTTTTCCCCAAAGGATCAAAATGTATTTTCAAAACTTAGATCATTTTTTTTCATTTGATCCCAAGTATTATAATTTAGCCCTTTCAACCAATCTAACTTAAGATATTGTCAAACATCAAAAAGGGAGAGATTGTTGGTGCAAGATGCATCAGTGATGTCCTCCTCTAAGTGTTTCAATGTTTGACAATATGCTTAAGTCAGTGATACATTGAACAAAGGAAGGGTAAGTCATGAGAGGAGTACGAAAGTGAAAGAAAGTCCTAGTAAACCTAGGCAATAAGTCCTGGTTCGAAGAATTGGGCACTAAGTCTTGATCATGGATTGGGCACTAAGTCCTGGCCAAGGTCTGGGCACCTAAGACCTGACCGATGGTTGGGCACTAAGTCCTGGTTCGAGGAATTGGGCACTAAGTCCCGGCCGAGGGTTGGCCACCGAAGACCTGGTTCGAGGACACTAAGTCCTGGCTAAGGGTTGGGCACCGAAGTCTTGGTGCCAGGGATTGAGCAACTTAGCTGAGCGATGACTAAGGACAGAAGTAGAGACGGATCGAGGTTCGGACGTCTCGAGATCCGAGAGTATCGGAGGCTAAGCAAAAGTCCACATTAATCGACTGGGTGGCAACCATCTCCTGAGAGGAGTAGGTTGAAGGCGCATTCACGGGGGTGGGAGGCATCGGTTTGACCTAGGGTTTCATGAAAATTCGAAGTCAGAACCAAGTCCTTAACGCTAAGATTGTATATGTATTTGCCTTGTATTTATGTATCTTGCAGGTACCTAAAATTGAATAGAAAGCAGGCAAACAAACACAAAACTGCTGAAAAGCAGCTTCCCGTCGCCCCCATTGATACAGCGCCTCAATGAAGCTAGACGCCCCCATTAACTCAGGTGCCTAAATGAATCAGGCGCCCCTATCAATACAAGCGCCCAATATGGCAGTTTTTATCAGTTCG
This sequence comes from Boesenbergia rotunda, assembly GCA_024364735.1. Lineage (NCBI taxonomy): Eukaryota > Viridiplantae > Streptophyta > Magnoliopsida > Zingiberales > Zingiberaceae > Boesenbergia > Boesenbergia rotunda. The sequence goes on from JAGFNQ010001742.1 coordinate 277,978, forward strand.
CGAAGTTCGCGATTTGGATGAGCTTTTGACCGCTTATGAGGCGCCCCATAGCATCACGGGCGCCCTAGACAAGGCTATAAAAGGGGCGTCGACCCCTCAACTTAGAACTCAACTTCCAAGATTCATTTTGAGCTTTCTGATTGACGACAAAGTGCTAACGATGAGGCTCTGCGACTAAGGAAGCTCCGGGAGGAAGTGCGCGACACTTTGGAGTTCCAGATCGACCGAGTCTTCGACTCTTGTTGGTTTGAATTTATTTTCCACAATTATTTTTATTTATCTTTGTTATTGTAATCGTGCACTATAAGATGGGTTTCTCCACCTCCGAAAAGTCCGGAAAGGAGACTATTAGTGGACGGGCGTTCCCATGCTTAGGCCTTGGATGTACTGACCCTGGGGGGTTGGGAACCAAGTAAATCCCGTGTGCATTTTGTGTTGTCTTTATTTTCATTCTTTCTATTTTTCGCTGCACTAACTCTTAGTCTAGAACGAAGGTCTACGAAAGACGAGTTTTTCTATGAAGTCTCCGCATGATTTTTACAAGTCGATATTCACCCCCGCCCTCTATCGACGACACCGGTCCCACAGCTGTTGAGTTATGGTTTGGTTTTCTTTTTGGGGAGGGATATGCTAGTTTTTTGGATGTAGATCTTGTTTCTTGAGGGTGATCTATTCTGAGATTAATTTCATTTATTACATTGAGTTGTAGGTTTTGATGAGAACAATGGTTTCGATATAGATTTCGATGAGTTTAGTTAGCTTGAAGTTGGGTTAAGTCTAAACAAAATCAAATGTCGAGGATTCAGTTAATTGGAATGATCATGTTTAGTGTTGAGATTTAGTTAATTTATTATTCCCTGTTATAGTAGCTAAAATCTGTATTTTCTAACACAGGACATTGGATGGTTCGGTTATCTGGACGTTGGAGGGTCTTTCTTGGACACGGACTCCATATATAAAAGGTGGGTACTTCTCCTTTGTACTAGTGTAGTTCTTTTATCTTAAACCATCGTTGTTTATGTCTAAATAGGTTTCTTGACCTTGTTCTTTGCCATTGATTGTTTATTGTTGCCGTTGATACCTTTCTTCGATGAACTTTGAATTATTCAAAATGTCGTATCCGTACAGTCTCCCGTTAAATTTCTGTTCGGTAAAGTACCACTTGTACGTGAGTACTTAGGTTCATTAAACACAATTAGGTTTATTTGGCATTAGAAATATCCTACCTAGTAGTGTAGATACATAATCGTTGGTTTTTGATACTTGGTTGGTTGTATCGCTGCATTGATACATGTTGGATTTTGTTACATCATTGATTTTCGGTTATTCGTGCATCTTGTAGCATGCACCATACCTGCACCGTTGCATACTAACGACTATTGGCTTTCATTTGATTAAGTTGTGGTTATACATTTAGTTGCTCTGTTTACTCAACCACTTATTGTCTGGTAGTTGCTAGAGTGCGAGCAATTGTCCTGCTATGCCACACATGTTGCAGTTATAGGCAAGCAGTGACACCCTCACCGTTGTTTTCGAGGGATACTAGAGTTGTTGATAGCTCCCCCTTTATTCTCGGGGTTTGGAGCAGTTGACTCCCCAACATCCAGTCCACTCAACCACATGTGTTAGTGGTATTTGTTGGAGTGCATACAGTTGTCACAACCCTACCAACTCTGTCACATAGATGGGATGTGGTGATAGCTTGATTGGCGTCAGGGGTGACACATGTCATTGCATCATATGCATATATTGCATTTATGCATTTTCTTGTGGTTGTTGCATTTATATGAGCTATGTTTCCTGCATTTGGTTGACATGCATGTATGTTTTGATATTGTGATTTCATGAGGTTTTTCATATATGCTTGGTTGTTATTCGATTTTATTGTTGGATCGAGAGAACCGATAGAGGGGGGGGGGTGAATATCGGAAAACGTTCGGATTTAAAATAAGAGAAATTGTACAGCAGAAGATAAAAACACACAACGCAAACACAGTTATTTTTTACTTGGTTCGGAGGCTAAGTCGACTCCTACTCGAAGGCCCACGGTCGTTGATTATTTTCTGCGGGCAATTCTATAAGTTCGCAAATCAGTTTAGAGTATTGAGTTACAAATATAGCACAGTAAACTTAACAAATGAAAAGCTCTTCTTTTACCGACGTCCGATGTAGGTTATCTTTTTCGGAGCAGCGGGACGTCGTCGGCTCGAGTTGGGAGGTTTTCGGAGCTAGGCGCGAGAGCAGAAGAGCGTAGAAGCGTTGAATCGAAGTTGTTTCCGAAAGCCTTGGCGTGGGGTGCTATTTATAGCACCTCGGGGCGCCCTGGACGTCGGGGGCGCCCCCCCCACGTGTCACGCGATCCGAGCTTCGCTCGGTCAACCTCTATCCCACTCGAATAGGGATGAGGTTTGACACTGGGGGCGCCCTGGACGGTGGGGGCGCCCTGCTTGACTCCTTCAGCGCGGGCTTCTCGGTTGGATAAGGGAAATCAGCTTCGCTGGTGTAGGCGCGGGGCGCCCTGGGCACTGAGGGCGCCCCGGGCGTTCGGGGCGCACTGGCTGCTGAGGGCGCCCTGGCTGCTGGGGGCGCCCCGGCCAGTGGTTAGCCGAACCCTTTGTTGCTTCGCTTGTTTTATGTTGCCCCTGGGGGCGCCTGGGACAATGAGGGTACCCTGCTCAGCTACTTGCCTCTCTCCTTTGGGCATTCTGAGCTGCAGACTCACGTTCCTTTGGTCCTGCATCCAGGGTTACTCCAAAACAATATAAAACAATAGTGTATTATGTTTATACAGCCTTAGCTGTCTTGGTTCTGACTTTGGGCCTCCTAAATGGAGCCCTAGGTCGAACCGACGCCTACTGTTCCCTCGACGGAGAACGCGTCCTCACCTACTCCTCTCGGGAGAATGTACCTGATGCCAACCGCTCCTCTGGTTGGACTTTTGCCTGGTGGTCCGTTGCCAGGTCTTGGATATCGAGCTGTCCTTCGCCCGGTGCCTAGCATTCCTTCGCTAGGGCTTCAGTCCCAAGCTGTCCTTCACCTGGCGCCTAGCAGTCCTTCGCTAGGGCTTTTCACCCTGGCATTCCTTCGCCAGTGCCTAGCAGTCCTTCGCTAGGACTTTGTTTCCTGGCAGTCCTTCGCCAGTGCCTAGCAGCCCTTCGCTAGGACTTTGTTTCTTGGCAGTCCTTTGCCAGGTGCCTAGCAGTCCTTCGCTAGGACTTTGTTTCCTGGCAGTCCTTCGCTAGGTGCCTAGCAGCCCTTCGCCAGGTGCCTAGCAGCCCTTCGCTAGGACTTTTTCTGCACACTCAGTGAACAACGTTAGATCACAAATGGTACTTAACTTTGAATCCTTTGCCAATATCAAAACAAGGTTCGATATGGTGCTTCCTGCACCAACAATCTCCCCCATTTTAATTTATGGCAACACAATTCAAAGTTAAGTAAAAAGCATATACAGTTTAAGCAAAAAGATAAAAACACAATGAAGTATGAACAGAATAGATTTAAAAAAAAATCTTTATTTCTCATACTCCCCCTAAAACCCTGAATTCTTGTGTTAAAACACTTAGCTTTGACCTTTCCTCCCCCTTTAACATATATCAAAAACATACATGGGCGAAAAGGTTTCTAAAAGAGAGTTTTGAGTTTGTGTAAAACTTCTAAGTTTTTTGACAAAGTGTTTTAAAAAGCATTTGCATAAAAACTTTTTACACTTAGACAATTTTCCATTTTGCAAACCTAAATTTTGTTTAAAAAAAAAGCTTTTACTTACAAGGCTTTGAAAAAAGGAATTTTACTTAGGCCAAATTTTGAAGTCAAATTTAAAAAAAAAAAATCAACTTTGAGAATTGAAAAAAAAATTTGTTTTTAAAATAATTTGTGAATTTGCTTGGAAATACTTTATGTATTTTGAAAAACAAAATTTGTAAAGCTTCTAGACAAGTTTTTCACCAAAAAAAACTCTACTTAGAAACATTTGCCAAAATTTTCAACTAGTTTTTGCTCAGACAAATTTTGTTTAGTAAGAAGAATTTTACTTAAAAAAAACATGCACTTAAGAAATTTTGAAATGCTTAGAAATTTTTAAAGCACTTTTAAAGAAAATTAAACAAAATTTCCTTTCTCTCCCCCTTAATGTGAAATTCTTCTCCTTCTGTTTTAGACCATTTCTATGTTCAGTTTTGAAAAAGATATTTTGAAAAACTTCTGAGTATCATAAAGGAAATTCTTAGTTAAGAGCAACTCGAAGTTTTCAATAAATTTTCTTTAAAAAGGAAAAAGTTTAAGGAGAAAATTTGTGTATCAGAGCCTATGAGTTTTGAAAACATAAAAATACTTAGTATAATTCTTGAAAGCACAGCAAAAAGCTTAAATTTCTAGATTAAATCCATTTTGAAGAGTATTGTGAAGTTCTGAAAAATATTTTGTAAGAAAAAAAATTCCTACTTTTGAGATAAATTATGATTTGAAACACATAAGTACTTTTAGAAAAGTATTAGACTTTAAAAAATATGAGTAATTTTTGAAACGTATTAGACTTAAAAAAATATAAGTAATTTTTGAAACGTATTAGTCTTTGAAAAATATAATATTTTACTTGACTAGGTTTCTTTTCCAGTCTGATACAATCCTAGGAAGCCTTGTTGACTACAAGGATATTTTCCTAAGTGTCCTGAAAATTCTCCAACCCAAGTAAATATTATTTCAAAAATAATTTCATAAGCCACAACAATAATAGCATTTTGAAAGACTTATATTTTCAGCAAGGATTTCGAAGATATAGTTCATGAAAATATTGTTGGATCGATAGAACTGATAGAGGGGGGGGTGAATATCGGTATTCGTTTTTCAAAATTTAAGAGCAGGTGCACAGCGGAAAATAAGAAAAATAATAACACAGAGACGCAGTCATTTTTACTTGGTTCGGAGCCTGGGTCGACTCCTACTCCAAGGCCCACGATCGTTGATCGTTTACTTTGGGCAATTCTATATGAGCGCAAAATCAGTTTACAAGAATAGATTTACAAGTATAGCACCATAAACTTTTAATAAAAAGGAAGACTCTTCTTTTACCGACGTCCGGTTGTAGGTTGACTTTCCAGAGCAGCGGGACGTCGTAGGCTCGAGTTGGGCAGTTTCCGGAGCAAGGCGTGAGCACAGAAGAGCGTGGAAGCGTTGGTTCGAAGTTGTTGTTGAAGGCTTGGGCGTTGGGTGCTATTTATAGCACCTCGGGGCACCCTGGACGTCGGGGGCGCCCTGCCACGTGTCAAGCGATCCGCTTTTAGCTCGGTCAAACGTTATCCCATCCGAATAGGGATAAGTTTGACTCTGGGGGCGCCCTGGTCGCAGAGGGCGCCTTGGCTGACTTCTTCCGCGCAGAAATCTCGGTTGTGGATAAAGATGAAGCTTCGCAGACTTGGGCGCGGGGTGCCCTGGCTGCTTAGGGCGCCCTGGCTGCTAAGGGCGCCCTGCTCAGTAAGCAGCCGAAGCCCTTTTTGCTTCACTTGGTTCTGGTTCACCTTGGGGGCACCCTAGACACTCAGGGCGCCCTGCTCAGCTGCTACCTCACTCCTTTGAGGCTCTCTGAGTTGCAGACACACGTTCCTTCGGTCCTGCATCCAGGGTTAGTCCAAAACATAATAAAACAATTAATTATTAGTTTATACAGCCTTAGCTGTCTTGGTTCTGACATTGGTCTCCAAAATGGAGCCCTAGGTCGAACCGATGCCTACTGTTCCCTCGACAGGGAACGCGTCCTCACCTACTCCTCTCGGGAGAATGTACCTGATGCCAACCGCTCCTTTGGTTGGACTTTTGCCTGGCGGTCCTTTGCCAGGGCTTGGATGCCGAGCTGTCCTTTGCCCGGTGCCTAGCATTCCTTCGCTAGGGCTTTAGTCCCAAGCTGTCCTTCGCCTGGCGCCTAGCAGTCCTTCGCTAGGGCTTTAGTCCAAGCTGTCCTTCGCCTGGCGCCTAGCAGTCCTTCACTAGGGCTTTTTACCCTGGCATTCCTTTGCCAGGTGCCTAGCAATCCTTCGCTAGGGCTTTTGACTCTGGCATTCCCTCTCCAGTGCCTAGCAGTCCTTCGCTAGGGCTTTTCCTGTACACTAGAGTAACTTGTTAGAAAACAAGTAAGACTTAACTTTTGAACTCTGTTGCCATTATCAAAACATAGGTTTGACTTGGGTGCTTTTTGCACCAACAAATATGTTATTAAATAATTTCAAAACAGATAATTATTAATAAAATCTTTTCAGAAATTCTTCTTTTGATTCAGCCTCCTCCTAAATTTGACACATCCTAGGAGTCCTAGTAGATTATGTAGTGGACCTTCCTCTGTGTCTTTAGGGTTTACCAAAATCAAAAGAATACCTTTGAAGTATGATAATTTTTAAGTAGATAATTTTTGAAAACACAACTTGGAATGATAGCATAGTTTTCGAAAATCATTTTGAAATGATGATAATTTTTCAAAGAGATAGTAATATACGAGGGTTTTTGAAATTTTTTTTTTAAAACCTTATTTTGAGATGATAGTGAGTTTTAGAGCATAAGGTTTTTGAAAAAATCTGAATTTTTCGAAAAAAGAAACAAAAAACTCCCCCTGTATCTGACACTGTCTGACTTTATCTAAGTACCTTAAGGGACTTCAGTGTGGACCAGGTTTGACTATGTTGACTAGGGTTTGACTATGTTGACTATGTTTGACCAAACAATGACTGAATCAAACAAGCCCTAGATTCTCTTTAAAGCAAGTCTATTGTGATATTTAACATGAAATTCAATATTTTGAAAAAACTGTTAGAGTTGGAAAAGTAGGGTACAGTAAACTGAATTAATTTGAAAAAATAGAGATAATTTTGAATAACTTTTGAAACATTTTTTTTAAAAAGGATAATGAATTATGCTTTTAGGTCCTAGATGTCTCACCCAGTTCTACGTGGTCAAGCATGTTAACCTTATGGGTTGTGTGAGACAAATATTTTAATCTTGAAAATAGTTAAATTAATTTTGAAAAGCAATTGGTTTTGAATTTATTTTGAAAAAGAGTGTTTGAATCTACGATTAATTGAAATTTGTGTTAGATTTGAATTTGACAAGAAGTAACTTGAATTTGAATTTCAAAAATTTGCTTCCAGGTCTTGGCGAGGCACTAGACCTTCTTTGGCCGTAGCCTTATTGGATCATCAACCCTTTCCTTGACAAAGCCTTTTAGTGAAATTTCATTTTCAAAATTACTTTTTAAAAAATTCTGGTCTAACTAGTTTGGGTCTTGGATAGTAGCTTCGGCTAGTTCCACCATAAAGGTTTCCCTAACGTACTATCATCTCACCTCCACCCAATACAATGTTGTTCAAATTTCAGTTAAACCATTTTAGTCCTTAAACTAATCAATCCTAATTAAAAAAAATAGAATAAAATAAAAAGCAACACTCAATTAAAGCAAACAAGAAAAAAATGTTCAAAGTTATATCATAATCGAAATAAAACTCTGGATTTTCAAAAACAGCAATATTATGAATTAAATTTTCATATGAATTAAAGTTACCCATCTTTCTTTTTCTTGACTGATTTTTAGGTATTTTGTAGCGGTCGCGAGCCATTCGGACCTTCTTCCGATGATCCCCTTCTTCGTCGTCAAATTCTGAGTCTGAGTTGGACTTAGGTATTGGTTGAGGCCTCTTTTGCAGTTCTCTTGGAGTTTTTCCTGCAATAAAATCTATACCTTCCTCGACCATTGCAGTATCAGCTTGATTATTTAACCGTAATTTGGAAGAAAATGATTCAAAATTAGTTACCAACTTTGTCTCAGAAAACTCGTTGTCTGACTCAGGTTTGATTTCGACGTCGGGTGTCGAGTCTGACTCGGCTGTTTGTGCTTGGACCGAGACTGCAAGATAACTTTGGTAATCTTCTTCTTCATTTGATTCATCCGATGATTCAAACATCTCTCCTTCAAAGACCTCAATATCGGAGCTCTTTTCGTGTAGGTTGAGTAGCTTCTCCCACATCTCTTTAGCACATCCAAATGAACCGACTAGCTTGAGTTGTTCGTTGGTTAGACCGCATTGTATGATTACTGTTGCCTTAGCATCAGTCTCGATCTTCCTTAGAGTTGGTTCGTCCAGTTTGTCCCAAGTGATCGATGTTCCATCTTCTGTGGGGAATCTGAACCCCGTTTGGATTATCAACCATAAATCTAGATTAGCCTTCAGGTGGGATTCCATTTGACTTCTCCAGGAGTTGAAATTTTCGCCAGAGAAGAGCGGTGGACGAATGCTATTCCATTCTTGATTGTCCATTAAAAATGATCCTTGCACACAAAAGAAATAACAGAAATGTACCAAGACTTGGTCTTGGATTAGTAGTGCGGGAGAGAAACGATATAGCCCAAAAAATATTGCACGAATTTCGAGGCATAATAAACTAAAATAATGAAAATAATTTATGATAAATTTTTGAAAATGTTGATTTTCTCAATTCTGATTAATAATGAAAAAAAAAATTTTAATGTTTGAGAAAAATTTTTGCTCGAATTAAAGTAGCATGAATTTCGAGAAAAATATTAAAATAATAATAAAAAAAATTTATGACAAATTTTAAAAAATTGTTTGTTTTATCAATTTTGACTTATAGTGAAAAAATGAGAATTCAAAATTGAAAAAGGCTAGGGAATTGGAAGGAAGACCCTAGGGTCCCCACCGAAAATTCACTCTTTCCCTTTCCTTTTCATTTTTGAAAAGTAAACCCTAGGGTTCTAACCCTAGGGAATTGGAAGGAAGAAGACCATCCAAAGATCTTGCCCTCTACTAGGGCCAAAGGTTCTAGGGAAGTGCTAATAAGGAGAACACTCACCCTCCTTCAACCAAGGGTACTCTAAAGGTTTAGAGAAAGTGAAAGTCAAGCGAAAGGATGTAAGTATCCCCTCGCCTGCAGTGTAATAGTTGTGTGTGATTCTTTTGCTTTTGTGGTTTTCGAAAATGGGGGGTTTTCCCCTTTGTATGTTTCGGCCACCCCTTAAGGGGAGGCCTTGGTTACTCCTTGATACAAGAGAAGACCCCTTGAGACTTAGGGTATATATGTATGTGGATTTTCTTCATGATGTTATGAACACAAATTAGGGTTTTACCCTAGTGTAAGATTCGACCAAGGCAAGGAATTTAGGGGTTTAAGAGTTGAATTTCTCTAGGATGTATTTTATGTTTAGTGTATTATATGATAGCGTAGACAAGGTGTTTGTATAAATGTTTGGTTACAAAAACCCAACTTTTTCCCTACCCTACAAGTTTCGGCCAACCCTAGAGGGATTAGGGTTTAGGGTTGCATAATTATCCTATGATGTAATCTATGTTTAATAAGTGGCATGATATGTATGTGAGATGTTTGTGTAAATGCTTGTATGAAGGTTGATTCAAAAACCCTAATTTCCCCTACCCTACACATTCGGCCAACACCCTAGAGTTAGGGTTTGCGAAGGTTAAAATACCTATAGGATATGCTTATGTTTGGGGATAATGATACGTATATGCATGTGATGTTTAAATGGAAGGTTTGATTTGAAAACTAAGTTTTCCCCTAGCATGATTTTTGGCCAAGGCATGATATATTAGGTTAGTGAAAGTTGATTACCCCATGATGTATGCTATGCTTAGTATGATACATGATGTATATATATATGATGTTTGTATGGGATGTTTGATGTCAAAAACCTAAGCTACCTCTACCCTTGACTTTCGGCCAAGACCTTAGGTTTAGGGTTAAGAAGAACTCAATTAACTCATGAAGCATGCTACCACTTCCTATGACATGAATATGATTTATGTGACCAATCTTGTCATATATAAGTATGTGTAAGTGGTTGAAATATGATGTATGTATGAGCATGTTAATATAGCCCATGGGGTACCCTTTATGAATTGCATGTGATGTGTATGATAAAATGCTTGAAAGGATACTCCACTAAGTATGGGATCAAGAGCACCCCTTATGTTGTGTGGTGTGTCCCTACGGGATCATGAGCACCCTTGAAGAGTGGTGTGTCCCTTAAGAGTGGATTGGAGTACTCCTTAGCATATATGTAAAAGCATGATAAGTATTTTACTTTAGAAGTTGTGTACCCGACTCGGAAGGGGGGTCATTAAACAAATCCGGGGTGCATGTTAACGTAAGGTCATGGCTCCGGTAGGACGGAAGGGTCCTGCACTAATTGTTTGGTGGCTCGCTACCCCAATTCATTAGGGAACGCGGAATAGGTAACGCGCGATATGTGGTACACAACTGGGCCCTATATGATATGGATGTATTTTTAAGTAATACCTTTATGGAATTGTTTTGAAAACATTCATTGAAAACATTTATTATATGTGAAGGGTATGCTTAAGGTAATTTATACCGCATGCTTAGAAACTCGGTTGTTTTGTATGCTTTGATGAACTCATGCTTATGATTTGTTATGTGTACATGTTGTATTCTTTCGTATGGATTTTGCGAGTAGGACAGGATCCTTACTAAGCATTTGTGCTTACTAGTTTATGTGTTGTCTTATGCTGCAGATAAGGGTAAGGAACACTTAAACTAAAGGAAGAGGCAGGAGGCTGAAGATGTGTGGGGTGGTGGCTCGGGAAAGAAAGATTCTTATATCTACTTTATTATGCTTATGTTATGCTCCTTGACAATGAATGTTAGTGATTAGGATTGATATTGCATGATGGTGATTACACTTGGAATTTTCATATACTTGATTTTGTTTGGTTATATTATGGTTTGAAATAATATGTGAACCTATCATGTTATGGAATAACTCTTGATTAAAATATTTCAAATGATGTTCTAATGATTCAAGCATGATATTTAATTGACATGTACTGGCAAGTATACTTAGCACTTGTAAATATCACTTGATAGTTTTAGACAAGCATGCTCAGCACTTAGTCCTTGCACTTGTGTTTTATTTTATGTTAAAATTATATGATTGATTGTTACGTAACCCCGCCCCGAGAGTAGATAAAAGGGTGGGCGTTACAGGTTGGTATCAGAGCAGATTTCCCCTCCACCACACACACATCAAGCTTCATCCTGCCGCTTCCAAGTAAGAGATCCTAACCTCGCTTTATTTTGTTTCATGTACAGTAATGATTATATGGAAATGATTTATACTTGCATAACAAAGGAAAGCAGTGTAAATTCTTATGTTAGTTTATTTATCACCTGTACGATAGATATGGTTAGAAGACGTAGCAATCGGGGTAATGGGACCGTACCCCCACCCGATATGATGCAGGTGATGACAGACCTGCAGCGTCAGGTCACTGAACAACAACAGATAATAAACACTCTGATGACCCAACAGGGGAACACTGCAACCCCGCAGGGAAGTCAGAATGTGATACCTACTGAGCCTCCAACTGCACAAGCACCCCCGAACACTCCGGCCAGAGGAGTGCGACAGGAGGCCTATCTGGTTCAGTGGCAGAGACTGAAGCCGGAAAAGTTCTCTGGCACCTGCGAGCCCTGGGACGCCCAGGCCTGGCTCAAGATAGTTGAGAGCACAGTGGAATTATTAGACTGGCCCGAGCATGAGAAAATTAAATGTGTCTCGTTGTGTCTCACTGGCGACGCCAGGATGTGGTGGGAACGGGTAAAAGCTAGAAGGTCAGTGGATCAGAGGAAGTGGAAGGACTTCGAGTCCAAATTTCTGGAGGAATTCTTTAATATGCAAGATTATGATGTGATATTGGGCATGGATTTCTTGAACAAATATGGCGCCTCTATTGAGTGCCGTAAACGAAGGGTTATCTTCCGACCTGAGGCGGAAATTCTATTCGAATTTATCGGAGAGCCGAAGAAGAGGACAAGCAAATTCTTGTCGGCTCTGAAAGCAAGGAAGATGTTAGAAAAGGGGTGCTCTGGATTTCTAGCTCATGTGGTTGATACTAGTCCTATGGAGGGCCCGAAGCTAGAAGACGTCAAAGTCGTATGCAATTACCCAGAGGTATTTCCCGATGACTTACTAGGGTTAGCACCTGAACGAGATATAGAATTTGCAATTGGGTTGGTTCCTGGTACTAACCCCATTTCTAAGGCACCGTACCGTATGGCGCCGACGGAATTAAAGGAATTACAGGGACAGTTACAGGAGCTACTTGACAAGGGACTCATCCGCCCTAGTCATTCTCCCTGGGGAGCTCCCGTACTGTTCGTGAAAAAGAAGGATGGGTCGATGCGAATGTGTATCGACTATCGGGCGCTGAACAACGTGACGATCAAGAACAGGTACCCTCTACCCAGGATAGATGACCTGTTCGATCAACTGAAGGGAGCCACGGTTTTCTGTATGATTGACCTGAGATCTGGTTATCACCAAGTCAGGGTGAAAAAGGAGGATATACCGAAGACGGCTTTCCGAACCAGATACGGACATTATGAGTTCGTAGTTATGCCATTTGGAGTTACCAATGCTACAGCTATGTTTATAGATTTAATGAATCGGGTATTCTCGGCATTCCTCGACAGATTTGTCATCGTCTTTATCGACAATATCCTTATATATTCGAGAACTCCCGAAGAACATGCTGAGCACCTGAGTATAGTACTACAGATTCTTCGGAAGGAACAACTGTATGCTAAATTTTCCAAATGCGAGTTTTGGCTCGATCAAGTATCATTCTTGGGACATGTTATCTCCAAGGAAGGAGTAATGGTGGACCCAATTAAAATTGAAGCTGTGAGTAACTGGACCAGACCCAAGAATGCCAGTGAAATCAGAAGTTTCCTCGGGCTAGCAGGCTATTACAGAAAATTCGTAGAGAACTTCTCTCGGATTGCAGCCCCTATGACAGCTCTTACAAAGAAGGACAAGAAATATGTATGGACCGAGGAATGTGAAAAGAGCTTTACGGAACTGAAAAGGAGGCTGACTAGCGCTCCAATATTGACTCTTCCAGAGAGCGATATGGGTTTCGATATGTACAACGACGCATCCAAACTTGGACTCGGAGCTGTGCTTATGCAAAATGGGAAGGTAATTGCCTATGCCTCTAGGCAACTGAAGGAACATGAAAGAAATTACCCTACCCATGACTTAGAGTTAGCAGCGATGGTCTTTGCACTGAAAATATGGAGGCACTATCTATATGGAACCCAGTGTAAAGTTTATACAGATCACCAGAGTCTGCGATATTTCTTCACCCAGAAAGATCTGAATATGAGACATCGCAGATGGCTTGAATTGGTCAAGGATTATAATTGTGAGATCCTGTACCATCCGGGAAAAGCCAACAAGGTAGCCGATGCTCTCAATAGAAAATCATGTGATACTTTAATGTCTTTATCAGCTTTGTCACAACCCTTAGGGGAAGAAATTATGAATTACGGGATTGAAATCATATCAGGACAGTTGTCCACCCTGATGATTGCGCCAACATTATTCGACGATATTCTGGAAAAGCAGAATCATGATCCGAGTCTTCAGAGAATCAAGCAAGAAGTTCTCGAAGGCAAGGACGATGGATTTAGGATTTCGGACAGCGGAGTCTTATATCTTCGGGATCGATTATGTATTCCCGACGACTCCGACTTATGGACAAGGATTCTCGAGGAAGCTCACGGAACACCTTATGCGATGCATCCTGGGTCTACCAAGATGTATCAAGATCTGAAGAGCAAGTTTTGGTGGTCCGGTATGAAGTGAGATGTAGCCCACTATATCAGTATGTGTTTGACCTGCTAGAGGGTCAAAGCAGAACACCAGAGGCCTAGAGGAGTTTTGCAACCTCTGTCTATTCCCGAGTGGAAATGGGAAGACATCTCCATGGATTTCATCTCTGGGCTACCTAGAACGACGAATGGATATGATGGCATATGGGTTATTGTGGACAGACTCACCAAGTCTGCCCATTTTTTGGCCATCAGGATGACCCACTCAGTAGAGCAGTTGGCTCAACTGTACGTCAAGGAAATTATCCGACTGCACGGAGTTCCCAAGACCATTATCTCTAATAGGGATGGTCGATTTACTTCAGATTTTTGGGGACACGTGCAGAAGGCTCTTGGCACGAAGTTGAAATTCAGTACGGCCTTTCACCCCCAGACTGATGGGCAGACTGAAAGAGTGAATCAGATACTAGAGGACATGTTGCGAGCTTGTGCCTTGGATTTCAAGGGAAGCTGGTGTCGATACCTGAGCCTGGCAGAGTTTGCTTATAACAACAGTTATCAGGCTACTATTGGGATGGCACCGTACGAAGCACTATACGGAAGGAAATACAGATCTCCTATATGCTGGCTTGAGAGTGGTGAAAAGAAGGAGATGGGACTTCGGACTGATATTATAAATGAAACCACTCAGGCTATAAAGAATATCCGCCAGAGGATAGAGACTGCTCAGAGCCGGCAGAAAAGCTACGCTGACAAGCGACGCATACCACTAGAGTTTGAGGTTGGGGATTCAGTATTCCTGAAAGTGGCCCCTATGAAAGGGGTGATGAGATTCAGGAAGAAAGGGAAGCTGAGTCCGAGATATGTGGGACCGTATCAGATCCTGAGACGGGTAGGCAAAGTGGCCTACGAACTGGAGTTACCGCCAGAAATGTCGGCTATCCACAATGTCTTCCATGTATCAATGCTCAGGAAATGTATCTCTGATGTGAATCAGGTGATAGAGTCCCAACCAGTACAAGACCAAGAGAACCTAAGTTCCGAACGCCGACCTATTCAGATCCTAGATCGGGAAGTCAAAAAGCTAAGGAACAAGGAAGTACCCTTAGTAAAGGTTCTGTGGCGGAACGAACAATTCGAAGAAGTCACGTGGGAACGAGAGGAGGCAATACGATTAAAGTATCCGTAATTATTTTAAAGTTCGGGACGAACTTTTTATAAGGTATGGAGGATTGTAACACGCCAAAATTTCCCCCATATGAAATACTATGAATTCATGAAACATTTTTATGAAATGTTATGATGGGCGTGGCTTAATGGGCTTGGATGTGGATTAGTGCAAAATGTGATAAAAAGGAAATGTAGAAGGGAGGAAGCAAGGATTGAACCTTGAACCTCCTAGTTGCACTAATCATGTCATAACCAACGCACCAAGCCATGTTTCATGTAGAGAGAATAAGAAACATGCTTGTTAAAGCTAGGGAAGTGAAGAGACATGTCTCTTCATGAGAAAAGTATAAATAAGAGAAGGAGAGGTTGGAATAACTTCCTCTCTTCTTCTTCCTCACTCTCCCCACCGAAAATTCACTCTTTCCCTTTCCTTTTCATTTTTGAAAAGTAAACCCTAGGGTTCTAACCCTAGGGAATTGGAAGGAAGAAGACCATCCAAAGATCTTGCCCTCTACTAGGGCCAAAGGTTCTAGGGAAGTGCTAATAAGGAGAACACTCACCCTCCTTCAACCAAGGGTACTCTAAAGGTTTAGAGAAAGTGAAAGTCAAGCGAAAGGATGTAAGTATCCCCTCGCCTGCAGTGTAATAGTTGTGTGTGATTCTTTTGCTTTTGTGGTTTTCGAAAATGGGGGGTTTTCCCCTTTGTAAGTTTCGGCCACCCCTTAAGGGGAGGCCTTGGTTACTCCTTGATACAAGAGAAGACCCCTTGAGACTTAGGGTATATATGTATGTGGATTTTCTTCATGATGTTATGAACACAAATTAGGGTTTTACCCTTGTGTAAGTTTCGGCCAAGGCAAGGAATTTAGGGGTTTAAGAGTTGAATTCCTCTAGGATGTATTTTATGTTTAGTGTATTATATGATAGCGTAGACAAGGTGTTTGTATAAATGTTTGGTTACAAAAACCCAACTTTTTCCCTACCCTACAAGTTTCGGCCAACCCTAGAGGGATTAGGGTTTAGGGTTGCATAATTATCCTATGATGTAATCTATGTTTAATAAGTGACATGATATGTATGTGAGATGTTTGTATAAATGCTTGTATGAAGGTTGATTCAAAAACCCTAATTTCCCCTACCCTACACATTCGGCCAACACCCTAGAGTTAGGGTTTGCGAAGGTTAAAATACCTATAGGATATGCTTATGTTTGGGGATAATGATACGTATATGCATGTGATGTTTAAATGGAAGGTTTGATTTGAAAACTAAGTTTTCCCCTAGCATGATTTTTGGCCAAGGCATGATATATTAGGTTTGTGAAAGTTGATTACCCCATGATGTATGCTATGCTTAGTATGATACATGATGTATATATATATATGATGTTTGTATGGGATGTTTGATGTCAAAAACCTAAGCTACCTCTACCCTTGACTTTCGGCCAAGACCTTAGGTTTAGGGTTAAGAAGAACTCAATTAACTCATGAAGCATGCTACCACTTCCTATGACATGAATATGATTTATGTGACCAATCTTGTCATATATAAGTATGTGTAAGTGGTTGAAATATGATGTATGTATGAGCATGTTAATATAGCCCATGGGGCACCCTTTATGAATTGCATGTGATGTGTATGATAAAATGCTTGAAAGGATACTCCACTAAGTATGGGATCAAGAGCACCCCTTATGTTGTGTGGTGTGTCCCTACGGGATCATGAGCACCCTTGAAGAGTGGTGTGTCCCTTAAGAGTGGATTGGAGTACTCCTTAGCATATATGTAAAAGCATGATAAGTATTTTACTTTAGAAGTTGTGTACCCGACTCGGAAGGGGGGTCGTTAAACAAATCCGGGGTGCATGTTAACGTAAGGTCATGGCTCCGGTAGGACGGAAGGGTCCTGCTCTAATTGATTGGTGGCTCGCTACCCCAATTCATTAGGGAACGCGCAATAGGTAACGTGCGATATGTGGTACACAACTGGGCCCTATATGATATGGATGGATTTTTAAGTAATACCTTTATGGAATTGTTTTGAAAACATTCATTGAAAACATTTATTATATGTGAAGGGTATGCTTAAGGTACTTTATACCGCATGCTTAGAAACTCGGTTGTTTAGTATGCTTTGATGAACTCATGCTTATGATTTGTTATGTGTATATGTTGTATTCTTTCGTATGGATTTTGCGAGTAGGACAGGATCTTTACTAAGCATTTGTGCTTACTAGTTTATGTGTTGTCTTATGCTGCAGATAAGGGTAAGGAACACTTAAACTAAAGGAAGAGCCAGGAGGCTGAAGATGTGTGGGGTGGTGGCTCGGGAAAGAAAGATTCTTATATCTACTTTATTATGCTTATGTTATGCTCCTTGACAATTAATGTTAGTGATTAGGATTGATATTGCATGATGGTGATTACACTTGAAATTTTCATATACTTGATTTTGTTTGGTTATATTATGGTTTGAAATAATATGTGAACCTATCATGTTATGGAATAACTCTTGATTAAAATATTTCAAATGATGTTCTAATGATTCAAGCATGATATTTAATTGACATGTACTGGCAAGTACGCTTAGCACTTGTAAATTTCACTTGATAGTTTTAGACAAGCATGCTCAGCACTTAGTCCTTGCACTTGTGTTTTATTTTATGTTAAAATTATATGATTGATTGTTACGTAACCCCGCCCCGAGAATAGATATAAGGGCGGGCGTTACAACTTCATCAATGGTTGGAACCACACCAAGTTCTGAGACAAACTTCTTGATCCAGACTGCTTCCTTTGCTGCTTCCGAAGCTGCAATATATTCCGCTTCCATGGTAGAATCCACTACGGTGTCTTGTTTGGAACTCTTCCAACTTATTGCGCCTCCATTCAAAATAAATACGTATCCGGACTTAGATTTGGAGTCATCCTGATCTGTCTGGAAACTGGCATCTGTATACCCATGCGTATTACCATATCACCTTCTCCATATATTAGGAACACATCCTTAGTTCTTCTTAAGTACTTAAGGATTGTCTTGACAGCCGCCCAATGATCCATTCCCGGATCAGACTGATATCTGCTTGTGACGCTCAGAGCATACGATACATCGGGCCTAGTACATAATATAGCATACATGATAGAACCTATCGCGGATGCATAAGGAATCTTATTCATGCAAATCCTCTCGTCTTCTGTGCGCGGACATATAGACTTTGAAAGGTTGATCCCATGCTTGATGGGAAGGTAACCTTTCTTGGATTCCGACATGCTAAACCTTTTTAGCACTCGGTCTATATATGTAGACTGCGAAAGACCAAGCAATCTTTTTGATCTATCTCTATAGATTCTAATCCCAAGGATATAGGTTGCTTCTCCCAGGTCTTTCATGGAGAAAGTTTTAGACAACCAAATTTTAACCGACTGTAAGACGGATATATCGTTTCCTATAAGTAATATGTAATCGACATATAATACTAGGAATACGACTGCACTCCCACTAACCTTCTTGTACATACAAGGTTCGTCAGGATTTTGTGAGAAATCAAACTCTTTGATTGTCTCATCAAAACGGATGTTCCAACTCTTGGATGCTTGCTTCAGTCCATATATGGATCGCCGAAGCTTGCATATTTTGGTTTTGTCAACCGATGTGAAACCTTCAGGTTGTATCATGTATACATCCTCAAGCAGGTTTCCATTAAGGAAAGCTGTTTTCACATCCATTTGCCATATCTCATAATCATAATGAGCTGCTATGGCCAGGAGCATCCGAATGGATTTAAGCATAGCTACTGCGAATAGGTTTCGTCATACTCAATTCCTTGTTTCTGACGATATCCTTTTGCCACTAATCTAGCCTTAAAGGTAACAACATTACCTTCCATGTCGGTTTTCTTCTTGAAAACCCACTTGCACCCTATGGGTTTAATCCCTTCAGGTGGGTTAACCAAGTCTCATACTTGATTTTCGTACATGGAATCCATTTCCGACTTCATGGCTTCAAGCCATTTGTCCCTTTCTGAATTTTTCAGAACATCATCATAACTGATAGGTTCGTCGTTCGATTCACTTACGAGAAATCCGTATCTCTCTGGAATATTGCGTGTCTTATCAGATCTACGAAGAAGTGGTGTTGTTTTAGGTTCAACCGATAGCTCATCATTATGAGTTATTGGTTGTGGGTCTAGACTAGGTGTCTCTGTAATGTCTATTGGAGTTTCTTGAACTTCTTTAAGTTCAATACTACTCCCACTGTTTTCTTGTAAAAGAAATTCTTTTTCCAGAAATACAGCATGCCTTGAAACAAACACCTTTTGTTCCAAGGGATGATAGAATTGATAACCCTTTGTTTCCTTAGGGTATCCAATAAATAGACATTTATTAGACTTAGCATCCAATTTGTCTAATACAGTCCGCTTCACATAAGTAGGACAACCCCATATCTTAAGGTGAGTTAAGTGAGGTTTCTTACTATTCTACGTCTCATATGGAGTAGTAGAGAATACCTTGCTCGGGACTCTATTTAGCAAGTAAACAGTTGTCTTAAGCGCATAGCCCCAAAAGGATTTTGGAAGAGTTGCATGATTCATCATAGATCTAACCATGTCCATCAAGGTTCGATTACGCCTCTCAGATACACCATTATGCTATGGTGTATACGGTGGAGTCCATTGAGACAATATCCCATTGTCCCTAAGATAATCTTGAAACTCTTGACTTAAGTATTCACCACCCCGATCGGATCGAAGTATCTTAATACTTTTGCCAAGCTGTTTCTCTACTTTATTTCTGAGCTCTTTGAATTTCTCAAAAGCTTCAGATTTGTGTTTCATCAAGAACACATACCCGAATCGTGAGTGATCATCGATAAAGGTAATGAAGTAGCTATAGCCTCCTTGTGCAAGAGTTGACATTGGTCCACATACATCAGTATGTATTAGACCAAGCAATTCTCCCACTGGATTACCTTTTTCGGAAAAGGGTAATTTGGTCATCTTGCCTTTTAAGCATGATTCGCATGTATCAAATAAACCGGGTTCAAATGATTCCAGAATTCCACATCGGTGTAATTTGGTCATACATTTCTTACTTATATGGCCAGGACGACAATGCCACGTATAGGAGTCTATTTGATTATCTATTCGAGCACGTTTGTGGCTAACATCGATATTGAAAATGTCACCGGATAAATCTAACGTGTAGATACCATTGCACAAAGTTCCGGTCCCATAAAAAACACCATTTAAAGTTATGTAACAACAATTGTTACTAAAAGTTAAATGATAACCCTTTTCATTCAAGCATGAAATAGATACAATGTTCTTTATTAACGAAGGAACAAAATAATAATTATCCAATTCTAAGACAAGTCCAGTAGGGAGCTTTAGTAAATATATTCCGATGGCAACAGCAGCAATCTTTGCTCCATTTCCAACTCGCAAATTTGCTTCTCCCTTGACGAGTCTTCTTCTATTCCTTAGCCCCTGTATGTCATTACATATATGTGAGCTACACCCAGTATCAAGTACCCAGGTGGTTGAGGAAATAGAGTGACATTTAATAACGAAGATACCTGAAGAGGATGGGGCATCAGATGCCTTCTTCTTCAAGGACTCAAGATAAACCTTGCAGTTTCTTCGCCAGTGACCCTCCTTGCCACAGTGATGGCAAGTGCCTTTTGGGGTCTTTTCAATCTTTTTGGCCTTTTTCTTCTTTCCCTTATTCTGTTCTTTGGCCTTCCTCTTAGAGCCTTTCTTTGAGGAACCAACTAACAGTACCGTCTTCTGATCCTGCTTCACAGAAGGCTCTATAGTCTTCAGCAGGTTGAGCAACTCAGGAATGGTAGTCTCTAGCTTGTTCATCCGATAGTTCATCACAAATTGTGTATAACTTTTGGGCAAACAATGCAGAATTAAGTCAATACTTAGTTCATGATCCATTGCAAATCCGAGTGTGCTTAGTCAATCAATGTACCCCAACATCTTCAACACAAACTGTGAGACATAAGTGCCTTCCTGCATCTTAGAGGTGAAGAGGAGTCTGGAGACCTCGAACCTTTCGGATCTCGCCTGCTCGTCAAACAGCTCATGAAGATGGAAGATGATGGTATAAGCATCTATATGCTCATGCTGCTTTTGTAGCTCAGGTACCATAGCGGCTAGCATAATGCAACTCGTAAGTTCAGAATCGGTCACATGTTTCTGATAGGTCACTAACTGGTCTGGAGTTGCATTTTCGGGAGGACGATTGGGAATTTGATCTTCAAGGACATAAGCAAGCTTTTCTGCCTTGAGAACTATCCTCAGGTTTCGAAGTCAGTCCATGAAGTTTGGCCCAGTCAGCTTATTGGTGTCCAAAATGGAACGCAAATTCAGAGAAGACATGATCAAGTGATTATCCTAGAAATACCAATTGAGCTTATGTGAGAAGAATGATAAAGAATGCATCAACATACATTAATTAAATCCTATTTATTTTTATCAATTCGGGAGATCATAGGAACATCTCCAAATAGGTTGATATCTAACCATAGATAAGAACAACCATGGCTGCGGCCATTAAGTTATTCTTAGCTATGAAGGTAGGTAATTATACCGATTACATATCACATATATGTAACTATCACTTTATGCTATCAACTAATTGAATGTTTGCATAAATCATTAGGTTGTTAACTCATTAACAAGTATGCAACAATATACATAGCACCCAACTGCACCTCTCTTTACATTGACCTTGGCTGTGGCACAACAAATCGATGCTCCAAGCTTAAGGCTGACCCATTAATCAAGAAATAGTTTTAATATGGTTGGAGCTCATTCAACCGTTTAGTCAGGCTTGGATGTGTCCAACAACCAAAACTAAGGATTGACCTCTGACTCCAACTATATTAATCATAAACTAATTCCATGGTTTGAACATGTTGAGGTTCAAGCCGGGCATGGATGTGTCCATCAACCCAAACGAGAAACAAAACTCCGGTTCTGACCATATTAATGGAAGTTGTTGGCCTTAATATTTTGTAAGGGGTTTTGGGTCTCATCCTTTTCTTTCTAAGCACATTCATGACATATAATTATGTCATGTACTAACGATTTCCTTAGTAATGTATGTATATGACTTAATTTATCAAGTCTCATTAATTGAATTAGGAACCGGATTTTCTAATTCTAATTTCATACTTTATTTAAGGAATTGTTTTGTGAAACAATTTCCTAAATTGTCATAATCAATTTCGGAAATAATATGTTTAAGACTTTGATTTCTCTAAATCAAATCTTATTAAATTAAGAGACAGATTCCCTTAATTCAACCACATATTATTTTCATGAAAATCTTATTTAAGGAAATAAACTCTATAGGAAACAATTTTCCTAATTAATTTTGGAGACAATAAAATGTAAGAAATCAAATAAGGAAATTATCGTTTGAGAATCACCTCAAAAATTTCCAAGATTTGATCACATATTTTATTTATGGACTAATTAATTACAACAAATTATTTTCTTTGGGTGGCTCCCCGAGGCTTAGATACCCAAAGAAAAGAAATTTGTCGTAAATCTAATTTGGCCCGCTCCCCGAGGCGTAGCCAAATTAAACTTGACAATTCTTATTCAAAATAGGAAATTAAATTACAACAACTAACTTTAATTTGAGTGGCTCCCCGAGGCACTCCCCAAAGTAAAG
The DNA here is from genome assembly GCA_024364735.1 of Boesenbergia rotunda. Lineage (NCBI taxonomy): Eukaryota > Viridiplantae > Streptophyta > Magnoliopsida > Zingiberales > Zingiberaceae > Boesenbergia > Boesenbergia rotunda. The sequence goes on from JAGFNQ010001742.1 coordinate 300,485, forward strand.
AATTTTGTTAATAATTTAAAACCAATTCGAATTTAATTGTCAATTAATGATCCATAACTTTGTCTAGACTTTCTTGAAAGAAAGTGCCTAAAATTGCGAGCTTTCCATAAAGGTTTTCAGAATAATTGTAAGTTTCTGGTACAAAGAAAACTTACATATTTCCAAAATTGAAAATTTCCAAAATAGGAAATTTCCAAAATTGGAAAGTTTCCAAAAATGGGAAGTTTTCACAATTATCATAAAATTTCAGAAACTAGGATATTTCAAAAGTTTACGAAATTTCATGAGGATTTCCAAACTTTGAAATTCCTAAATCTAAAATTTATCATAATTGGAAAGTTTCCATAATTGAAAAATTTTCCAAAATTGAGATCATGACAAAGTTTTCTGCAAAACAATTATATGATTATGTCGAACACTAACCGGGTCTGATACCACTGTTGGGATCGGGTGCATGTTGACATGGATGCGGGTTCGTAATTTTAAAATTTATTACGTGCAGCGGAAGATTTAGCATAAAAATTTCTCAAATTATTTAACCATACATCTAAGCATGCAACCTTATATTGTGTAGACATGATCATATATTAAAATTTTGCAGAAAGTAAACTAATTTACTTAATACCTCGCGTAACTCAAAGGAAGGGACAAGATCCAACCGTAAGCGTCCCTTGGAAGCTCCGCCTCTATTCGCGTCCACGCCGAGTTTTCTTCGGGATGACTTCGTAAAGCCACAAGTTTCGTGCCGACATGAACTACTAGATTCTCTAAAGGCACGACAAGAATACCAAGAGAGAGATGGGAAGACTAACCACCAAACGAAGAACGGAATCAAGATTCCGGGAGGAAGGAAGGAGTTGCGCCCGCTTCTTCTTCTTCTTCGGCAGCTGCTTGGTGGATGAAGCTCACGGTAACAAAGGGGTCCTCCTTTTAGGGCCGGCGGCACTAGAGGAGGGAGAGGGAGAGAAGGAGAGAGAGAGAGGGCTTATTTCTAGATCTCTTAGATTAATTTCCAAGCCTTGCCTTAGTTCCTTTATATAGTAGCCTCTCAATCGCCAAGTCTCCTTTTTATGGAATAAATTTTCATAAGAAATTTATCATATAAATTTTTCTATGAATTATTCCATCATGCCAAGTTTTTATCATAATTTAATTTATAATAAAAACAACCATGTCTCCCTTTTATTATGGAATACATTTTCACAAGAAATTTATTATATAAATTTTTCTTATCATGGAAAAATCAATTCATAATTGATTTTATAAAATAAAATAAACTATTCAAAGTTTATTTTAATTTCCATGAAAATAATAAACCAAACTTCGGTTTATGAAAATTTATATATATTATCCATAATTTTATAAAACAAACCACGCTCGATTTATTTTATAATTTGAACCAAACAATTTGGTTCTCCCCTTTTAATGTGGCCGGCCAAACAAAGAGGGTGGGGACCCTCTTTGGCCGGCCAAACCCAAGCCTATACCATACGAATTAAACTCATTTAATTCGTCTAATAAGTCTTCAAAAGACTTAGCCATTTTATGCTTCCGATGCGTCTCTGAAAAATTCAGATTCGACTTTTCTCTCTGGATCGGAAAATCTAATTTTCAACTCGTTTTAAATCCCTCGGATTACTCGTAGTGCGTGTGACTAAATAGGCTTTCGATTTATGTTGGCCGTCTATAATTAACTAATTATAGAACGATCATGAGTGACACCTAGTAGTACATCATGATCCCCAATTAATCGAAAGATCAACGGTTGACCTCAGAAATTATTCTGAAACCCTTCAGCAGCTATAATGAATCGTGCCCCATTCCCATCACCATCTTATACCCACTTGGTTCAGGACACGGTCTATGTGTGTCAGTCCCTACTAGGCTGACTACGTCACACCTAGCCCAAACAATGTTTTTCTCGTCCTACGGATTCTAGTTACCCAACCATCCTGGGTCCACACCTCCTTAGAGATGCTTGCTTAAGATGTCAAAGTATAAGTCTCCATGACCAAGATGACTTGAACACCGCAAGTCAAAGGAACATCGCACTTAAGCTGCAGTAAGAACTTCATTGACATATCTATATGTAGATTACCATATGAAGTTTTACAGCCAGTCACTCCAATGAACTAGTTCCCTTAACTAGCATTCATGTTTATCTCCGGACATCCCAATGTCACCAGCCAGTGAGAATCAGCTGATTAGAGAATAACCCATGCTAGTCTCAACAGAATTGATAGTGTCCGTATTTATCAATTCATCGACTAGGGACAATTTCAATACTTCACAATCGCACATGTAGAGATAATCACTAGTTGTGAATTCATCACAAATTCTCTCATGCTGTGAATTGTATTGCGGACATTCAGTAAATGAGTTTAAGATCTCAATCAAATACACAAACATGTATACTCAAATAGTGAATATTCATTTATTAAAATAAATGATTACATTCATAAGGCGATTGTCTTAGGACACTTCTCTCACAATACTAACACCCTGGATGCAGGACCGAAGGAACGAGTGTCTGCAGCTCAGAGAGCCTCAAAGGAGTGAGACAGCAGTTGAGTAGGGCGCCCGGAGTGTCCCGGGCGCCCCCAAGGTTAATACAAAATAGGTGAAGCAAAAGAAGTAATTCGGCAGCTTATGGGCGGGGCGCCCCCGTGCTCCCGGGCGCTCCCCATGCTCCCGGGCGCCCCCAGCGTCCCGGACGCCCCCAACTTAAGCTAACGAAGCAGAAGCCAACGAAGCCAAATGGATAAGAGGTGACCCAGTCAACCCACGCGCCCCCAGCGTCCCGGGCGCCCCCGTCAAAGCCTGATCCCGAGATTGAAGGGATCAGAGGTGACCGTGAGGAACTCGGATCAGCTGACACGTGGGGGGGGCGCCCCCGACGTTCCGGGCGCCCCCAGGGGCTATAAAAAGGCCCTCGACCCCAAGGCTTCAAGCAATCAATTCTTCCAACTCATTCACGCTCTTCTACTCCCGCGCTCTGCTCCGAAAACCTCCCGACTCGAGATACAAGCGCCGACGATGTCCCTCTGCTCAGAAAATACAATCTACACTGGACGTCGGTAACGAAGAGCCACTTTTATGTTTACTGTACCATTTCCTGTAATACATTTTGTAAACTGGTTTTGCGCACATATAGAATTGCCCTCAGTAAACGGTCAACGACCGTGGGCCTTGGAGTAGGAGCCGACCGCGACTCCGAACCAAGTAAAACTGCTTGCATCTTTGTGTTGTGATTTAATTTTCCGCTGCGTATGCTCTTATTTTTAATCCGAAAACGATTTACGATATTCACCCCCCTCTATCGTTTCTCTCGATCCAACAAAAAATGTATCCATCCCTCTTACACTCTTGTCGCTCGACCACCTCTGGTTCACTGGAAGTTGTTTTTTTTTTCTTTCACACCAGTGGATCGATTAATTGCTTTTCTGCAGTGGGTGGTTAAAGTCGTTAGATTTCCCATCATATGTCTGATTGGTTGCTTTCCAGCTGTTATGTTAAACAACTCTTGCAATTTCAGTGTAGTTCATTGCCGAAAGCTATCTAACGAAGGGTTGTCCTTTTTGTTGGCCTCTCGTTATGTTTGAACGGCTTTAGCAATTAATTCTTTTGCTTCTAACAATTGCTGTGTGATTCCCACGTGATAGCTCTCTAGGTTCACTCGGTGGAAGAAAAAAGCATAGACACCTGCTACTATTTTAGATTAGATGATATAGTTCAATATGCACCGTACATGAATTTTAGCTATGCTTCTTTTTGTTTACATTAGCAATCCAGTCTGTTCATATTTGTCTTCAAGATATTGCTTAGCCTGAATTACTTACTTGCTAATTGACAGCATTTTGCATTATAACTGGAGTTAATTGTAATATATTATCATACATTCACTTTGATATATCTCATTTGATTGTACTGTAATTTGTTTTCAAGACATTGGTCATTAATATTGAAATTTTCTGCCTAGTAGTTTTGAATAGCATTCTTATGGTTTCATTTTGCAATTGCACTGCAACATAAAGTTCCTATCTTGATTTCTCTTTTTGAAGTTATGATATAGCGCTGTTTAAGTTCTTGTCTTTGATTATATTTTAGCTAACCTTTTGGTTAATTCATGGAAATAATTATTCAATACATTATAGTATTAGTTAATCAGGATACTTCCAATATGTCTTTTCTTGCCGGGCCAACACCATGCTGCCCGAGTCGGAGGAAGCTGCCAAGTATACATATAAATTCTCATTCGGCTCCGGTCGGGCGAGTGTCGGTAGCTCAGACAGATAAGCTTTCAGCTCCTCGAAGGCCCTGTCACATTCTTCGTCCCACTGAAATTTGGTGGCCCGGCGTAATGTCTTGAAGAATGGCAGACCCCGTTCGGCTGATCGGGAAATGAATCTGGACAGGGCGGTTATCCGCCCGGTCAGCCGCTGAGCTTCCTTGAGATTTCGTGGGGCCGGCATCTCTAGAATGGCCTTTACTTTGCCCGGATTTGCTTCGATTCCCCGCTCGGTGACTATATAACCGAGGAACTTCCCGCTTCGAGCTCCGAATAAACATTTGGCCGGATTAAGCTTCAGGCCAAACCGCCGCAGAGTTTGCCAAGTTTCTTCAATGTCGGGGATTAGTTCTTCCGCCCGGGCAGTCTTGATCAGAATATCGTCGACGTATACTTCGACGTTACGCCCCATTTGCGACCGGAACACCTTGTTCATCATTCTTTGGTAGGTGGCGCCCGCATTCTTGAGGCCGAACGGCATGACAGTGTAGCAGTAGGTGCCGTCAGCCGTAACAAAGCTAACCTTCTCCTGGTCGGCAGCAGCCAGTGGGACTTGGTGGTATCCCTGGTACGCATCCAGCATCGATATGAACTCGCTGCCAGCCGTCGAGTCTACCATTTGATCGATCCATGGAAGTGGGTAGCAATCTTTTGGGCATGCACGGTTGAGGTCTCGGAAATCAATGCATACCCGCCACTTGTCGTTGGGTTTGGACACCAGCACCACATTCGCCAGCCAGGCCGGGAACTGAACTTCCCGGATGTGTCCTGCTTCCAGCAGTCTTTCTACTTCCGCCCGGATGACTTGATTCTGCGCAGCGCTGCGATCCCTTTTCCGTTGCTTTACTGGCCGCGCGCCCGGGTAAACATGGAGCTGGTGTTCCGCGACTTCCGGTCGGACCCCCTTCAAATCTTTCGCCGACCAGGCGAATACGTCTTGATTTCGAGCGAGGGCGTCGATTAGGGATTGCTTCAGCTCCTCCGGAAGTCCTGTAGCAATTTGTATCTTGGTATCTTCCTTACCGGGCAAAAGTTGTACCTCCTCTTTGTCCTCCTGCAATTCTGCCCAAGGGGAGGCTTGCACCATGTTGCAGCCGCTACCTGTCCGCCTTGCCTTTTGTCCTCCCGAGCGGACATCATCAGCATAGCAGCGCCGGGCCACGGTCTGATTGCCCTTCACCTCGCCGACTCTGTCGCCGACCGGAAACTTCACCTTGAGGTAGTAGGTGGAGACTACCGCTTTAAATTCGTTGAGAGCCGGTCGACCGAGAATGGCGTTGTAGGCAGCTGGGGCATCCACAATCAGAAATGTGGTCCATCGTGTTCTCTTGAGTGGCTCCTCTCCAAGTGAGACGGCCAGCCGTATCTGTCCGATCGGCTGTACTTCGTTCCCCGTAAATCCGAACAGGGGAGTAGCCACCAACTCTAGCTGCGATAATTCAATTTGCAGTTGATCGAAAGCTCGTTTATATAAAATGTTTACCGAGCTGCCGGTGTCCACAATGGTGCGGTGGACTTCGTAGTTGGCGATGACAGCCGTGATGACCAGCGGGTCATCGTGCGGCACCTCCAATCCTTGCAAATCCTGTGGCCCCCAGCTGATTTGGGGCCCTTGAGCTTGAGAGGTGCTGACTCCGACTTGGTGAATTTCCAGTCGGCGCACCTGCGTCTTTCTGGCTCGGTTGGAGTCGCCGCCGGTCGGACCGCCGGAAATCACATTGACGCCTCCTCGGACGGCGTTCTGGTGATTAGCTTGATCTTCGTCAAGTTCCTCCACCTCTTCCTGCTCGGGCCGAGGAAACAATTGCCGGGCGGCGGGGGCATCCCGCCTTTGTCCTTGTTGGGCTGTGGCACCCTGACCATGCCCGCGTCCCTGCGGGGTTTGTCGTCCTTGACCCCTGCCGAGTGGGGTCCGAGCTCTGCCGCCTGCTCGGCAGTCCTCAGTGTTGTGCTTATTACACTGGTGAAACGCACAATACGGTGCCCATCTGTTGGGCCAATTCCCCTGTGCCACCTGCACTTGCTGGGGTCTCATTCCGGGCCGATCGGCCGGTCGGGGACTGCGAATCGGTCCTCCTGGCGATTTGTTATGTTGAGGTGCGGGCTGTGGGCTAACCATTACTTCCTTCCTCCAGGCGGCTTGCGCTTCCTCTACATTGATATACTTGACAGCCTTCCCGAGCAGGCTGTCGAAATCCTTCGGTGGTTTCCTGATCAGGGATCGGAAGAAATCACCCTCTTGGAGCCCTTGTGAGAAGGCGGTGACCAGTACTTCAGGCGTGGTGTTGGGCACCTCTATAGCTACTCCATTGAACCTCTGGATGTAGGCCCGGAGTGACTCTTTCGGACCTTGCTTCAGAGCGAACAAATTGAGGCTGGTCTTATGGTGCCTCCGACTGCTTGCAAAATGTTGCAGAAACAGCCGCTTTACCTCTGCAAAACTCCCAACTGATCCACCCGGGAGCCCGCCAAACCATCGTTGGGCCTGCCCGGAGAGGGTTGTCAGGAAAGCGCGGCATTTGACGCCCTCCGGGTATTGGTGCAACTGGGCAGAGCTTTCAAATTTCATGACGTGCTCCTCGGGGTCACTGGCCCCCGAGTACTCAGGCATGGTGAAGAATCGTAGATTCTTGGGAACGGGATCCCCAAGAATTTGTGAGGAGAAAGGGCTGCGAGTCGGACAGGCCGCGGCGGGGTCAGCTAAACCTTTCCCTTTATCTGGGCGTGTCTGGTGCGCCAGGCTGGACGCTGAAGCTTCGGTCGGGGCTTCTGAATTTCCCCGTATAGAGGGACCAGGGGGCCGGGCCCCTTGACTACCGGTCGGCGGATGCGATTGTTGTGCCTTCTGCGTCCGGACAGACATCAGCATTTCATATTCTTCTGGCGAAAGAGTAACCGTCAGTGGATTGGGGTTTTCCATTCTTCGCTCTCGATCAGGCAGAAAGCCCTCCTTCTAGCGCCAAATTTGATCCTGTCGCCGAGCGTAGTGGAGCCGCAACCGGATGACGGTGTAGCGATGGGTGACGTGGATGCCGACGGGATGTCCTCGCGCAGAATGACGGCGTCGTAGGGGGTGTCCTCCGACGGAACGGCAGCGGATGTCGCCTGATGACCGGCTGGCTGGCTGGAGGTGGACCTGCTGAGGAAGATGACCGTCGGAGTGCCTTGCCGGGACGTCTCCCGGCTAGGTTACTAACGGTCATCTTCCTCAGCAGGTCCACCTCCAGCCAGCCAGCCGGTCATCAGGCGACATCCGCTGCCGTTCCGTCGGAGGACACCCCCTACGACGCCGTCATTCTGCGCGAGGACATCCCGTCGGCATCCACGTCACCCATCGCTACACCGTCATCCGGTTGCGGCTCCACTACGCTCGGCGACAGGATCAATGTCATATTGATTTGGAGAGAATTATGTGAGATGTCTTCAAGAACTATGAAAATTAAATCTTGTGAACAAAAATAAACTATCCTAAATCAATCTTCTTAGGTTTTATGTAGTTTGGGGGGCTTGAATTATATTACTATATACAAAGTGGATCCTTTCTATTTGATTTTGTGTTAGCTATCTATATAGGTACTCCTTTGGTTAAATTTTACAAACTTTCTCTACCCAACTAGATTTAACTCTGTTTAGTTTGGTCGTAGATCTTCCTTCTATGATTTTTCAAGGTTAGAAAATGAATTAATAGTGATTCCCATACTAGGTTATTTTGTCCCATATTTTTTCTGGTAAAAAATATTTTAAGTGAGTCCTTTTAACCCTTTGTAATTGATGTGGAGCAAGATAAACCAATAAATACCAATGCTTACATGATCCCCAACCAAATTCATTGATGTAATCATGTTAAAACCTGCTTTCTATTGTGTGATTTCAGAATAATTGGATTTGTTTTGCGAGCTTTGTTCATTGCAAGATTATTTGATTCTTCAGAATTTTGCATCTCGCAGCCATATGTTGGACCTTGGATGGCTAGAGAGGGGGGTGTCACACTTAAAAACCTTGGCTCTTTTTCGTTTCTGTGATTAGGGTTAGCAGCGGAAGATAAATAGTCAGAAATAAAGACAACCCAAACAGAAAGGATATGCCAATAGAAAGACAGAGATAAACCAATCGCTAACAAGGAGGGTTTACAAGGTTCAGGGATAACATGCCCCTACTCCTTGGCGTACCCGTGAGGTGGGTGATCCCTTGATCGTCGGCAGATCAAGCCCCAGAAATCCAGATAAAACAATCTCCTTCTCGGTGGAGAAACCTCTCCACAACAGTCTCAAAAATATATGATTAAGCACAGAGACTTGAGGAATCTTACAGAGCGCAAGCAAAGCACAAAGAAGATAACACTTCACCGAGCACAGCACAACACCACCAACACAAGAACCTTCAGCTCTTCGTGTCTGCCTGCTGATCGACTCGCAACATTCTCAACAGATTCAAGGTTCTACCTCTCTTCTTCGCCAACCTTCTCTTAAGCCTCTGCTTATCACCGTGCGTCTGCAACCACTGAACACAGCTCCGTTATCACTGACCTCTACTGGGCTCAGTCCACTGAAAACTCTTCAGCCGAGCCTCAGGTCAGTAGTCAGCTCCCGTAAGACAGTTGCCAGCCCGCGCCAGAAGCCGTTGAATCCTGGGAATGGAAAACAGACAAACCTGCCAGAAGAGAAAGTCGCCAATTGACCCTCCTTCTTGGTTTGTGTCATCCCTGTATCACCTACACACTCATCAGAGGATTAGCACAGCAAATCAAAAAGAAATCAGTAGGTATCAGAAAGAAATCAGAGCGAAATCAGAAGTTTAACAATGATTCAAATTAAAGTTATGAGACACTGATCGGTCACCCTGACCAATCAGTTAACCTTCTCACCGATCAGGTCACTTCCTGATCGATCCAGTAACAATCTGATCAGTCTCCTTGACCGATTAGTGAGCAGGGATCGGTCACCAGACCGATCAGTGATCAGGGATCGGTCACTAGACCGGTCCTGAACTTCTTCAGGGTTTAGCTTCAAGAATCAAGCCACGGCCTGATCGGTTCACTGACCGATCAGGCCACAGCCTGATCTCTCAACTCAAAACCCCTGATCGGTCACTTGACCGATCAGGTCACTTCCTGATCGATCAGGAACACTCCTGATCGGTCCAGGATGGCCCTGATCGGTCAGCCTGACCGATCAGGGTTTATACCTAAACCTTTTGTTCTCTTTCTGACTGTTCACCAAAACGATCAGAAACCACACAGAAGCTTTCTGTTCTCCTTCTGATCGTTCACCAGAATGATCAGACTCCCTGGATCGGTCACCAGACCGATCCACAACCGTTGGAGTTAGTGCCAACTCCCTGATCGAACTCCAGACCGATCCATAACCGCAGGAGTTAGTGCCAACTCCCTGATCGGACTCCAGACCGATCCACAACTGCAGGACTTAGTGCCAACTCCCTGATCGGACTCCAGACCGATCTAGCTCCGACCATTTTCGACCCTAAGTCTAGAGAATAGGCTCTCTTGCCTTCTCTGACTCATTCTGGTCCCGGGGAAAGAGCTCACATGCCCTCTCTGACTAGTACACTCAATGCTCAGTCTCCCAGACCAAGACTTCGTGCCCAGCATCACTCACCGGGACTTTGTTCAACCTAGCATCCCTCGCTAGGACCTGGCTTCACTCACCAGGGTTTCCTTCACCTAGCTTCACTTGCTAGGACCTGGCTTCACTCACCGGGGTTTCCTTCCACCTAGCTTCACTCACTAGGACCCAGCTTCACTCACAGGGGTTTTCGTCACCCGGCTTCACTCACCAGGACCCGACTTCACTCTCCGCGGTTTCCGTCATCCGTCTTCAGTCACCGGGATTTCCGTCACCCATCTTCACTCACCGGGACCCGGCTTCACTCACCAAAGTTTCGTTCACCTAGCTTCACTCACTAGGATTTACTTCACTCGGCTTCACTCACCGGAACTTGTGCCTAGTCCCCGACCAGGACTTAAGCCGAATTTATCTTACTCACCGATACTTAAATCAGTGTCAACACCAAAACATCAATCAGGTCAGACTGCATCAACAATCTCCCCCTTTTTGTTGTTTGACAACCCGATTCTATGATTAGGTATCAGAAGTCAAATGAAATCAAATTTCACTATTGCAAGGGAATCAGAGTCCTCCCCCTACAATAGTTATATTCGTAATAACCCTAAACATAACTAACCAATCTCTCCCCCTTTGTCAAACACCGAAAAGGGTCTGGTTATTAAGTTTAAACAACTCTCCCTTAAACGAGGGTCTCCCCTCAAAACAAACAAGAGATAATAAATGGAAAGCATATGAAAAGCATATGAAATAAATACAACAAGACAAGATATCTATATGCATCATATGAAAGTAAACATGGACTATAGAAATCCATCAGAATGTCATCACACATAATGTCATGAAATAGTAATCATAATCAGAATACAACAAACAGTATCACTCCTGATCAGGGGAATCATCAAACTGCATCGAATCGAACGAGGTGTCATCGACAAGTAGGAAGCTCCCCGGAGCAGTGTTGCTGGATGGCGGAAATCCAGGAAATGTTTACTGTGGCTGATGACCAGCCATCCAAGTGTGCCACTCAGCGAACATCTCCCTCTGATCGGCACACATCCCAGAAATCTCAGACCGGATGTTAGACTGAAACTCCTGCTGACCGGCACACAACCTAGAAATCTCAGACCGAATCTCAGACTGAAACTCCTACTGCCCGAGCTCCAACATGTGAAATCTATAGTCGAACGTCTGCTCGAGCTCGGCGATCTGCCATCTGAGATCTGGGTCCGCCTCGTAGTCATCCTCTGTTGCAGCGGGCACACCCTGATGTCCAACTGGAGCTGCTGCTACCTGAATATGGGCCACCGGTGGTAGCTCCCCCAGACCCCTCCCATCCTTCCACCTAAGGCCATGAGGATTGGCAATAACGCCAGACTTGGCAAATGCACGTCTCCCAAGTCTGCAGTCTTGCCGAACCATTAGCACAGTCCTGACCTTGGACACATCAATACAGACTGACTGGAGCCAGTCAGTAATAATGTGTCTGAAAGGCATATAGACTATATGACGGCGGGCCCCACTGTAGAAGTAAATAGAACCAAAAACACTCGCCAAGATATCAAAGTCAAGATGGCGACGCATCCCATATAGCATCAGGCAATGATAGGGATGAATTTCAGCGAGGGTTTTGAAGTGATGGGTAGGATGCAGTTTGTGATGATCTTGAACAAAACATAGTCAGAGGGAGAGAGATGTAGGGCAACAAAGGTAGGAAACTCACTAGCATCAAGCTCATCATCCCCACTAGGTCTGGATGTCCGAAAACGTACTCATAAATAGAGTCCGAAGTAACACCTTCGAACGGAAGTGGTAAAGGATCTGGAAGAGTAGGGAAGATCGAGTAGTGATTTGGTGATCTACGACAGCCAAGATACTCAGAAAACAGGTCATAATTGAAGTCTAGGTTTGTCTTGGCTACCCTAGTCTTACACCCCATACCTTCTGCATTCGATTGCAGATTATTATAAAATTCAGAGACCAGATCAATGTTTATGGTTTGTTCTATACAAACAAGAGTTTCAAGATTGTAAAACTCAATGATCTGTTTTACCGAGGGACAGTAGTCATCGACAAAAGAATGGTCCAAAGATCGATAAGGAAGAAGTTTGAAGGTAGAATTTTGAAATGCTTCTTCGAAGTATTTACTAGGAAATCTCGGATTAGAGGAGGGTTGGGTTCTAGAGGAGGATGAAGGAGCTTTCGACTTCGAGGTACCCTCAATAGGGGCCTTACCCTTGGAAGACTTCCTAATGATTGGAAATAGGTCATGACACAATGATTGAATTGATCAAATGAAGGTCACAACACACAAAAAAAATGAACAAGTGCGGATCGGTTTGATCAGTGAGGGTCAGAGCACAAACATGGTTTAATGACACGGCACAAGCATGACAAATAGTGATTAGTTCCTCAAAATAACTGGGTATAAAACAAATAGGATGGAAAAACAAAACCACAAGAACATCTTACTTAGGTACCATTGTCGTTGTCGGTTGGGAAGAACACTTCAAGGAGGTTGCTCAAGAGGATGGAAGAAACCTTCAGAGAGGTTGCACAAGCAAGAAGATGCAAAGAATGGAGCTCCGAGAGAAACATCAGAGAGACCACTCAGAGGTGGCACTTCACAGATCGCGGCTCGTAATTGAGAACTTCAGAGAACTCACTCAAAGGATGTAACGACCCACCTTCTGGTACTAAGCTTTAAGGCAGATCGCTACTAACTAACTGACTGGCTGACTAATTAGTGATTTTTGATAATGCTGAACCAACTGGGAGAATTTAAAATTTCTTATTTCGCTATTTAGTAAACTAACAATTCATAAACATATTGAAAGTACTAACTAGCCCAAAATAAAGCAAAACTTTTATTTTATTATCTTGGCAAGAATCGATCCCCCAACCTCTGCATTGCATGACTCAAGCACTAACCAGCTGCTCTATATCACTTCTGTTTTACACAGTACCAGTCGACTGCTATGTAACGCCCCGAATTTTCCTCAAGAAAGATAATGTAAGAAGGGGAACATGCCCAAATTTATAAATAAAAGAATACGAAGTACCTTTATGTAAAAGTACTATTATATTCATAAAATATAATAAAATGAGATTTAATATCATTTTGATATTATGAATGAAATGTGTGAATATGAGCATCCCTAGACAGGCATTGGTTATGTGGGCTTAAGGAAAGAAATAAAATAAAAAGGAAAATGAAGCAGAAAGGGGGGTGCCAAGGATCGAACCTTGAACCTCATGAAGAACCAAACCTTAAGTATGCCCATGTAACCAATTCACCCAGCAGGGGAGTGCTGAGAAAAGGAGAAGGGAAATGCTAGTTAAGGGGAAATTAGGGGAAGAGACTCATGAAGATGAAGAGTCACCAACGGAGAGACACATGCCTCTTCGTTCGCTATAAAAGAATAGGAGAAGTGACGAAGGGAGTTTTTTCGGCAAGGAACGAGACTTTCGATTCCCTTCCACCAAAACTTAGGGTTTCCTTCAGAACCCTAAGAACCCAGTTCTTTGAGAAGTCAGGAAAGAAAGAAGGAAGGAGCAGAACGAGAGGAAGAGCTTTCTTCTCCAAAAGCCGAACACTCCTTGGAACTTAAGCGTAAGAAGTAAGTCTCCTCGCCTGTAACATAATCGTTACGAGTGTTCGTAAATGTTCTGTTCGTAGATGTTATCATGATTGTTCGTAAATGTTCTGTTCGTAGATGTTCTTACGATTGTTCGTAAATATTCTGTGTTCATGGAAAAGGTTACAATGTTACTGTGCTTTACGATTCAGGCTACACAGACCGATCAGGGAGTACCTGATCGGTCAGAGGGGCATCCTGATCGGTCTCCCAGACCGATCAAGCTACACCCTGATCGGTCACCGAGACCGATCAGGCCATGCCCTGATCGGTCTGGAGACCGATCAGGGGAGCGTACAGAACCTTCTGTGTGCCCATCCATGTATACCCTGATCGATCACAGACCGATCAAACTACACCTTGATCGGTCTGGGGACCGATCAGGTGAGTGTACAGGTCGATGAAACTTTCTGTAGTTGCCCTGATCGATCACCAGACCGATCGGGCTACAGATCAGGTGTAAGTACAAGTTATGAACCACAGAAATGAAGAAAGGTTTCTCATGCTATGTATGTTTTACCTCCATGTTGTATGAATGCTATGCTATATATGTTGTATGCTATGGATTCCTTATGAAAGTAGGAAAAGTCATGTTACGGAATCATGCTTATGAATGAATAAACTTTACCTCCATGTTGTATGAATGCCATACTATATATGTTGTATACTATGCATTCCTTATGAAAGTAGGAAAGATTATGTATGGATTCATGATTATGAATAAATGAAATGTCTGCATTCTTTATGAAAGAAAGAAAGAATATGTGAATACCTATAGTACGTTCAATAAGAAAGAAAGAAAGGAAAGAAAAGAAGAATGACTGAACGTCTATAGAATATTCATCAAGAAAGAAAGAAAAGAATGCATGTAAGTATTTTATTTTAAAGAATGGCAAGTACCGGATCCCGAAAGGGATCCACGGTTCCGGACTACCGCAGCTGTCCCTAGGCTGAACGAGAGTAAGCCTAGCAAGAGGGCCCTGTAGGTCGGGATTAGCTACCTCGCATCCTACTAGGGTATGCGCGCAAATACAAGGGTACAAGCCAGGGATCCCACAAGCAAGAATGTATTTTTAAGTATTATGTATTAAGTTTTCCAAAAGAGCATCCTTATGTCTTGTGCATTCCACTCATGCATTCATTCATATTATGCACTTAAGAATGTCATGTTAAGAAAGTTCAAGTTAAGAAGATTTATATGCTGATGATATGTTCATTTCATGACTATGTTTGTGTCCATGCCATGCTATGCAAGATAAGTATGTATGCCTAAGAAATTCATGCTATGCTATATGTTAATATGTATGAATGTGATACCCTGCATGATATGAGCTATATGAATGATATGCCATGAATGTTATGTTGTATGATTTGCTATGATGTACGGATTTAGCGAGTAGGAAAGAGACTTACTAAGTGTATACTTATAGGATGTTTGCTTATGTTACAGATCAACCCAGATCGTACTAAAAGAAGGGAAGCTGCAGGAGGCTTGGATGTGTGTGATGGTGACTTGGCCGTCGATAGATTATCATGAATAAGAAAGCATGTTATAACTTGACTGGTCACTTAGTCGAATATGTTAAGACACGAATATTAAGAAAGGTTAATGTTTTATATACCTACTATTCCTTGTGTCATGATGTTTCCGCTGCCATGTACTATAAGTTAGACCAAGTAGGAATAGTAAGGATAGGAAGAAGAATATAAGTAACGCACTACTCTGAAAAAAAAAAAAAAAAAAAACACGGGCGTTACATGCTATATGCTAGTCGACTGGTCGGGCCACAGAATGTTTCTGTGCCCGATACCAGTCGACTGGTGTTTTCCCAGTTGACTGGTAGTTCTGAAATTCCAGCTTTCAGATTTCCAGAATTTATCAAACTTGAGCCACAATATACCAAAATCATATCTAACAAGCAGAATGACATAAATAAAGTTCCACAACCATTCCAGGGCATTTATTACATGTTTTTGGAGGGTTTCTAGCATGTATAGCAACTTAGAAATCACAAAAACAAAATGTAGAAACATAACATGAATGTGCCAAGTTCGTATCAACTTCTTATTAAAACTATTCAGTATTCTTATCTAAAGGCATCCTTAGCTACTACATGTCATTCCATATGGTGCATTAATCTTAGAACAAGCATATCTTAAGTATTTAGCATGTAGATCAAAAGTATCAAGTTCTTACTCCTAAAGCGTAAACATGGGTCTAAATTACTCTATCACAAGTAAATGACTCATGACATTCAAGCATTCACAAATCCAATATTAAGTCAGGTAAGTAAACTACTTCAAGCATACTAGGCACCACGAATACAAGGCTAATTATGTTTATACATGGTTCACATAATATATTGCGAAATAACTAAAGAAGCATAAAAAGGATTATTTCTATGCTTTGCAAGTTCCGAAGACTTTTATTCCAACTCCACCATCACACACACTTTGCATCAAGCCCGCCACCTCCGCTACTAGTGCTTTCCTTTATCTGTATCTGTAGTATAAGGAAATGCAAACTAATAAGCATAAAGCTTAGTAAGTACCATCTAGCATCACAAAACTATGAAAACTCGAATTATACTTTTGTAAAACATGCTATGCACATACATGCTCATATCCATAAGTAATCATGCTAGGCTCATGCTAAAATACATATCATAGAATGTCATGGCATATAACTGAGACATGGCACATACTAAACTAAAACTGAAAAGTAAGCTATAGCATGACATACATATCTGAACTGGAACTGAAACTAACTAACATAAAACTAATTATTAAATTCACCACGTGCTAATATGAATTTCTGAAAACTAAATACATATAGTAGGTGAAAGTAATAATCAACTGCTGTGGGCCCGGCAATGTACCAACTGTGCGCGCATCCCTAATAAACCCGAGGTAGCAAATCCCGAATCCATTAGGGTTCTACTAGGTTATCTAAACCTAGGGGCAACTAGGAGCCCATCCCATACTAGGTTATCTAAACCTAGAGGCAACTTGGAGCCTATCCCTGGACCAGAGTCCGGTACAATGCCACTGACAATAAAATAGTCCTTTATACTTTTCTTTCCTTTCCTGATTCTTGCTTTTACTAGGTTATCTAAACCTAGGGGCAACTAGGAGCCTATCTCGTTGGACCTTGGTCCCAATCATAAACTGGAGCAAGAATTTCTATTCTTTAATGCTTTCTATAGCATTAACTGAACTGAACATTTTAACAAACACCTAACGTGCGTGCTTGTTTATAATTTACGATTTCTAATCGTAGAACATGCATATAAGGAGATAAAGCATACGGAAAATCGACCGAAACTACTTATACTGCAGGTGAGGGGTACTTACATCCTACGCTAGGTTTTCTTACGAAAAAAAATCTGAAATTCCTGAGGGAACGTCGAACTACAACGTTCTTCTTGCTTCTTGGCGTTCTCCTCGCGTCTACGAGGGTCCCCGTAGAGAATAGGGCCTCTTGAGACCTTCCCTTGGCTTCCCCTTTGTCTTGGGCGGCAAGAGAAGTGGAGAAGAGGAAGAAAATCGCGAGAGGGAGAGAGGGAGTCGGCGGTGAGAAGATGTGAGGGAAAAGAATGAATATAAAAACCCTAAGTTTCCCTTTTATACTTATGGAAAAATTTAACTAACTTTACCTTATCCCTATTTCCCTCTATTCTATACAAATTAAAACAGATTAGCCCACTTGGTAAGTCTATTCTCTTCTCAAGTTATAGGTCTTGGGTTCAAACCCCATTATAATAATTTTACTGCGCATTTTATTTTTATTCATTTTTGCCTTATTTGTCCATGGAAAAATTCAATAAAAATATCCATAAATTCAGAATTAATTCTAGGATATTTCTAAATTTAGGTTTGAGAATTTTCGGGTGTTACAATCCCCCATACCTTATAAAAAGTTTGTCCTCGAACTTAAAACAACTCTGGGTATTTCTGTCTCATGCTGTCCTCTGGTTCCCATGTTGCCTCTTCTACTCTGTGATTTTGCCATATGACTTTCACTAATGGTACCTTCTTGTTTCACAATTTCTTAACTGCTCGGTCTATTATCTGAATAGGCCGACTATCATAACTGAGATCTTCGCGAACTTGTACCGTCTGTGGCTCTATCACCTGGGTGGCATCTGGGATATGCTTCTTCAGCATGGAAACATGAAATACATTGTGGATAGCTGACATCTCCTGAGGTAGCTCCAACTCATAAGCTACTTTGCCAACTCTTCTAGTGATGGGGTATGGTCCTACATATCTAGGACTTAGCTTGCCCTTCTTCCCAAAATGCATTACTCCCTTCATGGGAGCCACTCTGAGGAACACTGAATCCCCAACTTCAAACTCTAATGGTCTGCGCCGTGTATCAGCATAGTTCTTCTTGCGGCTTTGAGCTGTTCCTATTCTCTGGCGGATCTGCTGTATGGCTACGGTGGTATCATCTATAAGATCTGTCTGTAGGCCTAACTCTTGCCTCTCACCACCCTCGTACCAGCAAATAGGAGATCTACACCTCCGCCCATATAAAGCATCATAGGGTGCCATGCCGATAGTGGCCTGATAACTATTGTTGTAGGCGAATTCTGCTAAGCACAGGTATCTGCACCAACTGCCCTTGAAATCTAGAGCACAAGCTCTGAGCATATCTTCTAGTACTTGATTAACTCTCTCTGTCTGACCATCTGTCTGAGGATGGAAAGCTGTGCTAAACCTCAGTTTGGTGCCTAGTGCTGTCTGTACGCACTCCCAGAAGTGTGAAGTGAACCTACTGTCCCTATCTGAGATGATAGTCCTAGGGACCCCATGTAGTCTGACGATCTCCTTGAGGTATAACTGAGCTAGCTGTTCCATGGAATAGGAGATCCTGATAGCTAGGAAGTGGGCAGACTTAGTCAATCTGTCTACTATTACCCAGATTGCATCATGTCCATTCGTTGTTCTGGGTAGTCCCACTATAAAATCCATGGAAATATCTTCCCATTTCCATTCTAGAATCTGAATAGGTTGCAGAACTCCACCTGGTCTCTGATGTTCTGCCTTGACTCTTTGGCATGTCAGACAGGTACTGACATATCTGGCGATGTCTCTCTTCATCCCAGGCCACCAAAAACGTCCTCTGAGGTCTTGGTACATTTTGGTGGAACCAGGATGCATTGCATAAGGAGATCCATGTGCGTCCTCTAGGATCTTCCTTCGGAGCTCTTCTTGGTTCGGAACACATAAGCGGTCACCATAGTACAGTGTCCCATTATCTGATAGGCGAAATTCTCCATTTTCGGCTTCTGCTATCCCCTGCTTGATTTTCTGAAGGTCAGGATCTTGATCCTGTGCTGTCTGTATGTCTTCAATCAGGGTTGACACTAATGTCAAAGTGGAGAGCTGCCCAACTAAAATTTCCAGTCCGAACTCTGATAACTCCTTCCGAAGGGGCTGTGACATCGTGGACAAAGCTAGTAGGGTGACACTAGATTTTCTGCTAAGTGCATCTGCCACCTTATTAGTTTTACCTGGATGGTAGAGGATGTCAATGTCATAATCCTTGACTAGCTCAAGCCACCTGCGTTGTCTCATGTTCAGATCCTTCTGAGTAAAGAAATACTTTAGACTCTGATGATCTGTGAAAATCCTACACTGAGCTCCGTATAAGTAATGCCTCTAAATATTGAGATCGAACACTACTGCAGCTAGCTCAAGGTCATGGGTAGGGTAATTCTTCTCATAATTCTTGAGTTGTCTAGAGGCATAGGCAATAACCTTGCCATTCTGCATCAGCACTGCTCCAAGTCCTAATTTAGATGCATCGCTACATATGTCAAAGCTGTCAGTGGTCTCTGGAAGAGTCAGGATGGGAGCACTAGTCAATCTTCTCTTTAATTCTGTAAAACTGTTCTCGCAGTCCTCTGTCCACTGAAACGTTCTGTTCATTCTGGTAAGAGCTGTCAGTGGGGAGGCTATTCTAGAGAAATTCTCTACGAACTTCCTGTAGTAACCGGCTAGACCCAGAAAACTTCTGATCTCACTGGCATTCATCGGTCTGATCCAGTTACTTACTGTTTCTATTTTGCTGGGGTCTACCATCACCCCTTCCTTGGAGATGATGTGACCTAAAAAAGACACCTGATCGAGCCAGAATTCACATTTTGAGAATTTTGCATACAACTGGCTCTGCTGAAGAATCTGCAATACTGTCCTGAGATGCTCAGCATGTTCCTCCTGAGTTCCTGAGTAGATAAGAATGTCATCAATAAAGACGATGACAAACTTATCTAAGTACTCCCTGAATACTCTGTTCATGAGGTCCATAAATGTCGCTGGAGCATTTGTGACCCCAAAAGGCATGACTACAAACTCGTAGTGCCCATATCTAGTTCTGAAAGCTGTCTTGGGAATATCACCCTCTCTAACTTTGACCTGGTGATAGCCGGATCTCAAATTTATCTTTGAGAAGACTGTGGATCCCTTTAGTTGATCGAACAAATCATCGATCCTGGGTAGAGGGTACCGGTTCTTAATGGTGACTTGATTCAAAGCTCCGTAATCTATACACAGGCGCATGGACCCATCTTTCTTCTTCACGAACAACACTGGAGCTCCCCATGGTGAATAACTAGGGCGGATGAAGCCCTTGTCGAGTAACTCCTGTAGTTTCTCCTGAAGTTCTTTCAATTCTGCTGGAGCCATACGGTATGGTGCTTTTGAGATCGGATTTGTACCTAGAACGAGTTCGATCTCAAATTCAATCTCTCTGTCTGGTGCTAGGCCTGGTAGCTCATCAGGGAAAACTGCTGGGTAGTCGCATACCACTCGGACCTCTTCTAGCTTTCGGTCCTTCTCTTGCGTGGTATTGACTACATATGCTAGAAATTTAGTACATCCAGTATTCAGCAGTTTCTGTGCTTTCATGGCTGAGAGAAATTTCCTGGCCTTCTTCTTCGGTTCTCCGATGTATTCAAACCGCTCTCCTGCCTCCGGTTGAAATACGACTTTCCTTTTTCGGCACTCTATAGAAGCGCCGTATTTGCTCAGGAAGTCCATCCCAAAAATGACATCATAGTCGGATATATTCAGTATTACCAGATCACAGTAAAGCTCTCTGTCTGAAATGCTGACTGGTATGGCACGGAGCCAGAGCGTAGATGCCATGATGTCTCCGGAGGGCAGAGTAGTCAGGAACTGACCACTAAGTACATCTGGAGGTACTGCTAGTTTTTCGGACGAATGTCCTGGATACATATGAATGGGTTGCCCCAATATCGAAAAGTACAGATGCATGCAGGTTTAAAATGCTAATCTGACCTGTAACAACTGTAGAGGCAGTGGCTACATCCTCTCTGGTCAGTGAGAAAACCCGTGCATTGGTAGTAGTTGGTGGAGCTTCTAATCTGCCTTGACTGATCTGAGGACCCTCTTGTGCAGTCTGCATCAGGTGTAGCTGGGCCGGCTTACCTCCATACTGAATAGGCTGTGGGGGAGGTACGTTGACCTTGTTAGGGCATTGCTTGGCCATATGTCCTTCCTAACCACAGGTGTAGCACCCTCGTGTGCCTAGACGGCAGACTCCTGAGTGTTGTCTACCACACGTGGAACAGGTGGGATACTTGGTTTGCTTGTTGGCTAGCTCCCTTTTCGTATTGTTCCACTGCTTTCTTTTGCCTTGACTCTTTCCTTTCCAGTTAGAGTTGGAGCCCTGGGGTTTTTGAGTTGCTGAACTGCCTTGGCCTTTACTTTCTGTCATGACTGTCTTCTGCTGCCGCATGCTGTTCAGGTAATGCTCGGTGATCAGAGCACTGCTCACTAGTTCTTCTGGGTTTGCGGCCTATGGATGCCGTTGGCCACATTCAATGCTATCTCTGGCCTTAGCATTTTGAGCATTAGCCTAACTCGCTCTCGTTCGGTGCTGACTAATTCAGGACATAGACGCGCCAACCTATTGAATCTCTTCACGGCTTCCTCTACTGATAGGTTGCCATGCCGAAATTCTGTGAACTCGTCGTAGTGGCGGTNTCAAAGCTGTCAGTGGTCTCTGGAAGAGTCAGGATGGGAGCACTAGTCAATCTTCTCTTTAATTCTGTAAAACTGTTCTCGCAGTCCTCTGTCCACTGAAACGTTCTGTTCATTCTGGTAAGAGCTGTCAGTGGGGAGGCTATTCTAGAGAAATTCTCTACGAACTTCCTGTAGTAACCGGCTAGACCCAGAAAACTTCTGATCTCACTGGCATTCATCGGTCTGATCCAGTTACTTACTGTTTCTATTTTGCTGGGGTCTACCATCACCCCTTCCTTGGAGATGATGTGACCTAAAAAAGACACCTGATCGAGCCAGAATTCACATTTTGAGAATTTTGCATACAACTGGCTCTGCTGAAGAATCTGCAATACTGTCCTGAGATGCTCAGCATGTTCCTCCTGAGTTCCTGAGTAGATAAGAATGTCATCAATAAAGACGATGACAAACTTATCTAAGTACTCCCTGAATACTCTGTTCATGAGGTCCATAAATGTCGCTGGAGCATTTGTGACCCCAAAAGGCATGACTACAAACTCGTAGTGCCCATATCTGGTTCTGAAAGCTGTCTTGGGAATATCACCCTCTCTAACTTTGACCTGGTGATAGCCGGATCTCAAATTTATCTTTGAGAAGACTGTGGATCCCTTTAGTTGATCGAACAAATCATCGATCCTGGGTAGAGGGTACCGGTTCTTAATGGTGACTTGATTCAAAGCTCCGTAATCTATACACAGGCGCATGGACCCATCTTTCTTCTTCACGAACAACACTGGAGCTCCCCATGGTGAATAACTAGGGCGGATGAAGCCCTTGTCGAGTAACTCCTGTAGTTTCTCCTGAAGTTCTTTCAATTCTGCTGGAGCCATACGGTATGGTGCTTTTGAGATCGGATTTGTACCTAGAACGAGTTCGATCTCAAATTCAATCTCTCTGTCTGGTGCTAGGCCTGGTAGCTCATCAGGGAAAACTGCTGGGTAGTCGCATACCACTCGGACCTCTTCTAGCTTTCGGTCCTTCTCTTGCGTGGTATTGACTACATATGCTAGAAATTCAGTACATCCAGTATTCAGCAGTTTCTGTGCTTTCATGGCTGAGAGAAATTTCCTGGCCTTCTTCTTCGGTTCTCCGATGTATTCAAACCGCTCTCCTGCCTCCGGTTGAAATACGACTTTCCTTTTTCGGCACTCTATAGAAGCGCCGTATTTGCTCAGGAAGTCCATCCCAAAAATGACATCATAGTCGGATATATTCAGTATTACCAGATCACAGTAAAGCTCTCTGTCTGAAATGCTGACTGGTATGGCACGGAGCCAGAGCGTAGATGCCATGATGTCTCCGGAGGGCAGAGTAGTCAGGAACTGACCACTAAGTACATCTGGAGGTACTGCTAGTTTTTCGACGAATGTCCTGGATACATATGAATGGGTTGCCCCAATATCGAAAAGTACAGATGCATGCAGGTTTAAAATGCTAATCTGACCTGTAACAACTGTAGAGGCAGTGGCTACATCCTCTCTGGTCAGTGAGAAAACCCGTGCATTGGTAGTAGTTGGTGGAGCTTCTAATCTGCCTTGACTGATCTGAGGACCCTCTTGTGCAGTCTGCATCAGGTGTAGCTGGGCCGGCTTACCTCCATACTGAATAGGCTGTGGGGGAGGTACGTTGACCTTGTTAGGGCATTGCTTGGCCATATGTCCTTCCTAACCACAGGTGTAGCACCCTCGTGTGCCTAGACGGCAGACTCCTGAGTGTTGTCTACCACACGTGGAACAGGTGGGATACTTGGTTTGCTTGTTGGCTAGCTCCCTTTCGGATTGTTCCACTGCTTTCTTTTGCCTTGACTCTTTCCTTTCCAGTTAGAGTTGGAGCCCTGGGGTTTTTGAGTTGCTGAACTGCCTTGGCCTTTACTTTCTGTCATGACTGTCTTCTGCTGCCGCATGCTGTTCAGGTAATGCTCGGTGATCAGAGCACTGCTCACTAGTTCTTCTGGGTTTGCGGCCTATGGATGCCGTTGGCCACATTCAATGCTATCTCTGGCCTTAGCATTTTGAGCATTAGCCTAACTCGCTCTCGTTCGGTGCTGACTAATTCAGGACATAGACGCGCCAACCTATTGAATCTCTTCACGGCTTCCTCTACTGATAGGTTGCCATGCCGAAATTCTGTGAACTCGTCGTAGTGGCGGTTTGTGACCCGCATGTGGAAGAATTCTTCAAAGAACTCTTCTTCAAAGCTAGCCCAGGTCATCTGATTGACTGGGCGTTTTATCTTGATACGCTCCCACCACATACGTGCGTCTCTGGCTAGGCAGAAGGAGGTGCACTTCACTTTCTCATGCTCTGGCCAGTCTAGGAGCTCCATGGTTCTCTCTAGGGTCTTGAACCAAGCTTGGGCATCCCATGGTTCACTGGTGCTTGAGAAGGTCTCTGGCTTGATCTTCTGCCACTGGATCAGATAAGCTTCCCTTTTTGCCCCTGTTGCTGGGGCTACTGGCATGTCTGGTGGGACCGGCGCCACAGGTGGAACCTCCGTCACTATCGGCGTCTCCACCTGGGGCTCTGGGGTAACAGTGGGAGTAGCCTGCTGATTAGCTGTTAGAGCAGCAATTACTTACTGCTGTTCCGCTACTTGTCTCTGTAGTTGTGCTACTACTCTGTTAGGTCCGCTGGAGGCACTGGGTGGTCTGCCTCCTGCTGAGGTTCAGTAACTGGTGCTCTCCTAGCTGAGCGTCCTCTTGCCATTATCTAAAATAGAAGAGGGTCCTACAGTTCATATTTTAATTCTAAAAACATGCTATCAGATATAAACTGAGGTATTAAACATGCTTCCGTTAAATGCAAACAAAACTGACCAAAAAACAGATAGCATGAATAACATGTAAATACTATAATTCTGAAAGCAAGAAAATATAGTAATGTGAGAGATACTCTTACTTAGAAGCTGCAGGTCTGATGCTGATGTGTGTGAGGAGGGAAGATGGAACTTGCTCTGATACCACTCTGTAACGACCCGCCTTCTGGTACTAAGCTTTAAGGCGGATCGCTACTAACTAACTGGCTGGCTGACTAATTAGTGATTTCTGATAATGCTGAACCAATTGGGAGAATTTAAAATTTCTTATTTCGCTATTTACTGAACTAACAATTCATAAACATGTTGAAAGTACTAACTAGCCCAAAATAAAGCAAAACTTTTATTTTATTATCTTGGCAGGATTCGATCCCCCAACCTCTGCATTGCATGACTCAAGCACTAACCAGCTGCTCTATATCACTTCTGTTTTACACAGTACCAGTTGACTGCTATATGCCAATCGACTGGTCGGGCCACAGAATGTTTCTGTGCCCGATACCAGTCGACTGGTGTTTTCCCAGTTGACTGGTAGTTCTGAAATTCCAACTTTCAGATTTCCAGAATTTATCAAACTTGAGCCACAATGTACCAAAATCATATCTAACAAGCAGAATGACATAAATAAAGTTCCACAACCATTCCAGGGCATTTATTACACGTTTTTGGAGGGTTTCTAGCATGTATAGCAACTTAGAAATCACAAAAATGACATGTAGAAGCATAACATGAATGTGCCAAGTTCGTATCAACTTCTTATTAAAACTATTCAGTATTCCTATCTAAAGGCATCCTTAGCTACTATATGTCATTCCATATGGTGCATTAATCTTAGAACAAGCATATCTTAAGTATTTAGCATGTAGATCAAAAGTATCAAGTTCTTACTCCTAAAGCGTAAACATGGGTCTAAATTACTCTATCACAAGTAAATGACTCATGACATTCAAGCATTCACAAATCCAATATTAAGTCAGGTAAGTAAACTACTTCAAGCATACTAGGCACCACGAATACAAGTCTAATTAAGTTTATGCATGGTTCACATAATATATTGCGGAATAACTAAAGAAGCATAAAAAAGATTATTTCTATGCTTTGCAAGTTCCGAAGACTTTTATTCCAACTCCACCATCACACACACTTTGCATCAAGCCCGCCGCCTCCGCTACTAGTGCTTTCCTTTACCTGTATCTGCAGTATAAGGAAATGCAAACTAATAAACATAAAGCTTAGTAAGTACCATCTAGCCTAACAAAACTATGAAAACTCGAATTATGCTTTTGTAAAACATGCTATACACATACATGCTCATATCCATAAGTAATCATGCTAGGCTCATGCTAATATACATATCATAGAATGTCATGGCATATAACTGAGACATGACACATACTGAACTAAAACTGAAAAGTAAGCTATAGCATGGCATACATATCTGAACTGGAACTGAAACTAACTAACATAAAACTAATTATTAAATTCACCACGTGCTAATATGAATTTCTGAAAACTAAATACATATAATAGGTGAAAGTAATAATCAACTGCTGTGGGCCCGGCAATGTACCAACTGTGCGCGCATCCCTAATAAACCCGAGGTAGCAAATCCCGAATCCATTAGGGTTCTACTAGATTATCTAAACCTAGGGGTAACTAGGAGCCCATCTCATACTAGGTTATCTAAACCTAGAGGCAAATTGGAGCCAATCCCTGGACCGGAGTCCGGTACAATGCCACTGAAAATAAAATAGTCCTTTATACTTTTCTTTCCTTTTCTGATTCTTGCTTTTACTAGGTTATCTAAACCTAGGGGTAACTAGGAGCCCATC
Organism: Boesenbergia rotunda; assembly: GCA_024364735.1. Classification (NCBI taxonomy): domain Eukaryota; kingdom Viridiplantae; phylum Streptophyta; class Magnoliopsida; order Zingiberales; family Zingiberaceae; genus Boesenbergia; species Boesenbergia rotunda. Next base: position 326,694 of record JAGFNQ010001742.1, read on the forward strand.
CCGTTGGACCTTGGTCCCAATCATAAACTGGAGCAAGAATTTCTATTCTTTAATGCTTTCTATAGCATTAACTGAACTGAACATTTTAACAAACACCTAACGTGCGTGCTTGTTCATAATTTACGATTTCTAATCGTAGAACATGCATATAAGGAGATAAAGCATACGGAAAATCGACCGAAACTACTTATACTGCAGGTGAGGGGTACTTACATCCTGCGCTAGGTTTTTTTATGAAAAAAAATCTGAAATTCCTGAGGGAACGTCGAACTACAACGTTCTTCTTGCTTCTTGGCGTTCTCCTCGCGTCTACGAGGGTCCCCGTAGAGAATAGGGCCTCTTGAGACCTTCCCTTTGCTTCCCCTTTGTCTTGGGCGGCAAGAGAAGTGGAGAAGAGGAAGAAAATCGCGAGAGGGAGTCGGCGGTGAGAAGATGTGAGGGAAAAGAATGAATATAAAAACCCTAAGTTTCCCTTTTATACTTATGGAAAAATTTAACTAACTTTACCTTATCCCTATTTCCCTCTATTCTATACAAATTAAAACAGATTAGCCCACTTGGTAAGTCTATTCTCTTCTCATGGTATAGGTCTTGGGTTTAAACCCCATTATAATATTTTTACTACGCATTCTATTTTTATTCATTTTTGTCTTATTTGTCCATGGAAAAATTCTATAAAAATATCCATAAATTCAGAATTAATTCTAGGATATTTCTAAATTTAGGTTTGAGAATTTTTGGGCGTTACAAAGGAAGCAGATCGCATAGGAAGAGGACGAAGAGGAGGGGAATTTGGCGCCTAGGGTTGGAGAAGTTAAGGGAAGAGGGATTTAATAGGTTGGTGGACCGATCACCAACCGAAATCAATGCTGCTGATCGGATCGACCGTCCGATCTAAAGTACCCAGACCGATCAGGAGACCTCCTGATCGGTCAGATTAGGTTCTGATCGGTCTGCGTGACCAATCAGGGAAGTCCCTGATCAGTCTGCAGATCGATCAGAGAATTGAACAGAAGATTCTGTGAGCTTTCTGATCGGTTAGTGGACCGATCAGAAGCATCCCTGATCGGTCTGCCTGACCTATCAGGAATAGCCTGATCGGTCGGTGGACCGATCAGGTCCGATACATAGGCTTTCTGTGGATTTCTTATTGAAACTTCCTGATCGGTCTACTGACCGATCAGAATTAGCTCTGATCAGTCTGCCTGACCGATCAGGAACAGCCTGATCGGTTGATGGACCGATTAGGTTTGGTTTATTAAGAGGTTTTGATCGATACAGAAGTATTTTGAGGGGATATCTGATCGGTCTATGGACCGATCAGATTTCAGATTGGTTTCTGAAACTCTGATGCGTTTCAGAAACTCTCGTTTCAAACATCCCTAAACCTTAGATTGTTTCAAACACCCCATGAATCAAGTGAGAACTGTTTCTTTATGAGTTCAACAACCCTTATCAAGTTTGTATTAAGCAATGTTACAATCAATTGAATTCAGCCGAAAACTCATGAGATTGATAAAAGCCAACTCAAGTTCGAAATCGGTATCAGGCAATGCTCCAATCAATTTTACTTGATTGGAATGTCCAAATATGTTCTTGGAACCAAATACACATGTATTATGCATTGGTTTTCCCCATACTTGGTCAACTTAATGATTTTTGTCTCTTTAACCTAATTGCTCAAGGGATGCATGAACATTTTGAGTAATTAGGTTGATCCTAACATCTCACCCCATTTCTAGCAATCAAAAACATTTTGTTAACCCTTATAGTTTATGTGAGATGTCCCCAAGTTGTCCAACAATTCGAAATGACCATGAAGAGTTTTTACAATCCTATTGAGCACGGCACATCCCAACTCCCTCCTTAGGAAACTAAATTTATTTTCGGGGAGTGGTTTAGTGAAAATGCCAGCTAGATTAGATTTTGACTCCACATGTGAGAGTACAATATCTACTCTAGCAACATGACCCCTAATGAAGTGGTGACGTACTTCAATGTGTTTGGTTCTTGAATGATGGACAAGATTCTTTGTAAGGTTTATTGTGCTTATGTTGTCACACAACACTTGCACACCCTTGTAAGACAATCCATAGTCTTCTAATGTGTGTACCATCCACAACAATTATGATACACTCTCTCTCATGGCAATATACTCCGCCTCGGTCGTGGAGAGAGCAACACAATGTTACTTCCGACTTGACCAACTCACTAAGGATGACCCTAAATATTGACAACCCCCACTTGTGCTTTTCCGATCCAACTTGCACCCAGCATAGTCAGAATTGGTATAGCCAATCAAGTCAAACGACTCAGTACGGGGGTACCAAAGACCGACTCCAATTGTGCCCTTAAGGTATCTCAAAATTCTCTTAACAACAATTAAATGAGATTCCTTGGCATAGACTTGGTATCTAGCACACATACCCACAACAAAAAGGATATCCGGGCGACTAGCTGTGAGGTATAGCAAACTACCTATCATACTCCTATATTGGGTTAAGTCAACGGGCTTCCCACTCTCATTATTATCTAATCGTGTATTAGTCTCCATGGGAGTGGTTACCTCCTTAGAGTCACTCATGTTGAATTTTTTGAGCATCTCTTGTGTATATTTAGATTGATGCACATGGATCCCATCTTGAGTTTGTTTGATCTCAAATCTAAGGAAGAAAGTCAATTCTCCTACTAGACTCATCTCAAACTAACTCTCCATGTGTCCAATAAACTCATTCAAATAACCCTTGTTGTTAGAGCCACAAATTATGTCATCGACATATACATGGGCTACAAATATATTATCATCATCTCTTTGTAGAAATAGTGTAAGGACTATTTGTCCTCTGACGAAGCCTTTATCAATTAAAAATGCTAACAACCGTTGATACCAAGCCTGATGTGCTTGTTTTAGGCCGTAAAGAGCCATCTTGAGCTTAAACACGTGGTTTGGAAATTCAGAATTTTTAAACCCTGGTAGTTGTTCAACATAGACTTCTTCTCTAATGAAACCATTTAAGAAGGCCGATTTTACATCTATTTGATAGAGTTTGAGACCTCTATGTGCTGCAAATGCAAGCATCAACCGAATGGATTCCAATCGTGCTACAGGGGCATAGGTCTCATCGTAATCAAGACCTTCAACTTGACTATAGCCCTTGGCTACTAAGCATACCTTGTTTCTTACGATTTCTCCCTTATGGTTTAATTTATTTTTGAAGACCCATTTAGTTCCAATAATTGTGGTCTTCTTAGGTCTAGGAACTATATCCCAAACTTGGCTTCTCTCAAATTGACCTAACTCTTCTTGCATAGCGATAATCCAATCGGGATCATGCAATGCCTCGTCAACTATCCTAGGTTCAATTTCTGAAATTAAGGCAACCTCATTAGCCTCATTCCTAAAGAATGATCTAGTTCTAACCCCATGATGGATATCTCCAACAATTTGGTCTTGGGGATGACTAGAGACTAACCTAGTTTGCCTTGGTGTTGGAGGTGCTTCCTGGATGGTTTCACTAGACACAGGCTCAGACGCAGGGTCCGGCTGAGCTCCATGTTGTCTAGGCTCACCATCATCAAATTCATCTGCACCATCTCCAACACTCGGACTCTCAACCAAACCTAGTCTCCTAAGTTCGAATTGAACTCCATCTACATCTTCTGATTAATCAATCGCTTTTGGAATTTCCTCAAATACAACATCAGAAGAATCTTCAACTAACCTAGATTTCTTGTTGTAGACTCGGTAAACTTTGCTGACAAGGGAATACCCGACCAGTATCCCTTCATCAGCTTTTGCTGTGAACTTTTCATGATGATCCTTGGTGTTTAGAATGAATACCTTACACCCAAACACCCGGAGATGTTTAACTGTAGGTGGTCTTCCAAACCAAAGTTCACCCGGTGTACATCGACGGTCGACGACCCACAAAAAAATAAGGGGTCGCCGAATGGGCCGCCGAATGGGCCGCCAAATGGGCTGGGTCGTTACAATAAAAAATAAAAAGGCGCCTTTTTATCTAACGACCCGACCCATTTGGCGGCCCATTCGGTGGCCCATTCGGCGACCCCTTATTTTTCTGTGGGTTGTCGACCGTCGACCGTGTCGTTACCATACTAGGTCTTCCCACCGCCTGGTCGGTGGATTTTTGCCTTCCCAGGATTCGAACCATAGACCCAGGCTTAAGTCTAGTTCTTTATGAATCCTGGTATCCAATTGAGATCCTTTTAAATAGTTAGAAGAAATATGTAACGGCCCTGCCCATTTGGCGGCCCATTCGGCGACCCCTTATTTTTTTGTGGGTCGTCGACTGTCGACCGTCGACCGTGTCATTACCATACTAGGTTTTCCCACCACCTGGTCGGTGGATTTTTGCCTTCCCAGGATTTGAACCCTAGACCCAGGCTTAAGTCTAGTTCTTTATGAATCCTGGTAACTAATTGAGCTAACGACTCGACCCATTTGGCGGCCCATTCGGCAGCCCATTTGGTGGCCCCTTATTTTTCTGTGGGTCGTCGACCATCGACCGTCGATCGTCAACCGTGTCGTTACCATACTAGGTCTTTCCACCGCCTGGTCGCTGGATTCTTGCCTTCCTAGGATTCGAACCCTAGACCCAGGCTTAAGTCTAGTTCTTTATGAATCCTGGTAACCAATTGAGCCTAGCTCAATTGGTTACCAGGATTCATAAAGAAATAGACTTAAGCCTAGGCTCAATTGGTTACCAGGATTCATAAAGAACTAGACTTAAGCTTGGGTCTAGGGTTCGAATCCTGGGAAGGCAAAAATCCAACGACCAGGCAGTGGGAAGACCTAGTATGGTAACGACACGGTTGACGGTCGACGACCCATAGAAAAATAAGGGGTCACCGAATGGGCCGCCAAATGGGCCGGGTCATTACAAAGGGAGTCTGTTCTTTGCTGGTTTTCGAGCTAGAGGGTTTCTAGCTAGGCTATTGTGTGACGGCAAGAGAAAATCTTGGCAAGGGATTGGTTTGATGTTTAATTTAGGAAAATTTCGTTTCCAAACACTTGTTTTCTTTGTGGTTTTAGTTTGAATCAATTTACATCACAGATATGTTTCATAAGCATGCTTTGTTCTAGTTGTCATAATTCTTCAATTTAGCTATAGATCTTATGTTTTCCTACATTGAATATTAGTTCTTGAATTGCAAACTCATAGTTTTGAAGTGAATTGCTTAGTTTTCAAATAGGATAAGTGTAGTTTCCGCAAATTTCGAATTAGTTTCTGAATTAGCCGAGTTTAATTTGTTTCTACTGTAATTTCATTCATTATCGCAAAACAAAACCCATTTCACTTGAAAACCCACAACAGAAACGACAAAATCTAGCTTGAGTTAAGCATTCTTAACTAGTCCTTGGAAAAATACGACTTGAGGCCCATATACTACACTTAGTTTTGTGAGCTAAGGGTTTTCAATTTATAAATTCAAATTTGAGGCTCATCGTGTCACTCGTTGTGGGCTAACCATTCAATATGCCAATAGAATGACAGAGATAAACCAGTCGCTAATAAGGAGGGTTTACAAGGTTCGGGGATAACATGCCCCTACTCCTTGGCGTGCCCGTGAGGTGGGTGATCCCTTGATCGTCGGCAGATCAAGCCCCAGAAATCCGGATAAAACAATCTCCTTCTCGGTGGAGAAATCTCTCCACAACAGTCTCAAGAATATATGATTAAGCATAGAGACTTGAGGAATCTTACAAAGTGCGAGCAAAGCACAAAGAAGAGAACACTTCACCGAGCACAACACAGCACCACCAACGCAAGAACCTTCAGCTCTTCGTGTCTGCTTGCTGATCGACTCGCAATGTTCTCAACAGATTCAAGGTTCTACCTCTCTTCTTCGCCAGCCTTCTCTTAAGCCTCTGCTCATCACCGCGCGTCTGCAACCACTGAACACAGCTCCGTCATCACTGACCCACTGACCTCTACTGGGCTCAGTCCACTGAAACCTCTTCAGCCGAGCCTCAGGTCAGTCGTCAGCTCCCGCTAGACAGTTGCCAGCCCGCGCCAGAAGCCGTTGAATCCTGGGAATGGAAAACAGACAAACCTGCCCGAAGCGAAAGTCGTTAATTGACCCTCCTTCTTGGTTTGTGTCATCCCTGTATCACCTGCACACTCATCAGAGGATTTGCTCAACAAATCAAAAAGAAATTAGTAGGTATCAGAAAGATAACAGAGCGAAATCTGAAGTTTGACAATGATTCAAATTAAAGTTATGAAACACTGATCGGTCATCCTGACCGATCAGTTAACCTTCTGTCTGATCAGGTCATTTCCTGATTGATCCAGTAACAATCTGATCAGTCTCCTTGACCGATCAGTGATCAGGGATCGGTCACCACTTCAGGGTTTAGCTTCAAGAATCAAGCCACAGCCTGATCGGTTCACTGACCGATCAGGTCACAACCTGATCTCTCAACTCAAACCCCCTGATCAGTCACTTGATTGATCAGGTTAGATCCTGATCGGTCAAGGTGACCGATCAGGTCACTTCCTGACCGATCAGAAACACTCTTGATCGGTCTAGGATGGCCGTGATCGGTCAGCCTGACCGATCAGGGTGTATACCTAAACCTTCTGTTCTCCTTCTAACCGTTCACCAGAACGATCAAAAACCATACAGAAGGTTTCTGTTCTCCTTCTGATCGTTCACCAGAACGATCAGACTCCCTGGATAGGTCACCAGACCGATCCACAACTGCTGGAGTTAGTGCCAACTCCCTGATCGAACTATTGACCGATCCACAACCGCAGGAGTTAGTGTCAACTCCCTGATCGGACTCCAGACCGATCCACAACTGCAGGAGTTAGTGCCAACTCCCTGATCGAACTCCAGACCGATCCAGCTCCGACCATTTCGACCCTAAGTCTAGAGAACAGGCTCCCTTGCCTTATCTGACTCATTCTGGTCCCGGAGAAAGAGCTCACGTGCCCTCTCCGACCAGTACACTCAATGCTTAGTCCCCCGGACCAAGACTTCGTGCCCAGCATCACTCACCAGTTCTTTGTTCAACCTAGCATCACTCGCTAGGACCTGGCTTCACTCACCAGGGTTTCCTTCACCTAGCTTCACTCGCTAGGACTCGGCTTCACTCACCGGGGTTTCCTTCCACCTAGCTTCACTCACTAGGACCCGGCTTCACTCACCTGGGTTTCCGTCACCCGGCTTCACTCACCGGGGTTTCCGTCACCCGGCTTCACTCACCGGGATTTTCATCACCCGGCTTCACTCACCGGGACCCAGCTTCACTCACCAGGGTTTCATTCACCTAGCTTCACTCACTAGGGTTTCCTTCACCCGGCTTCACTCACCGGGATTTCTGTCACCCGACTTCACTCACCAGGACCCAACTTCACTCACCAGGGTTTCGTTCACCTAGCTTCACTCACTAGGGTTTCCTTCACTCGACTTCACTCACCGGAACTCGTGCCCAGTCCCCGACCAGGATTTAAGCTGAACTTATCTTACTCACCTAAACTTAAATCGGTGTCAACACCAAAACAACAATCAGGTCAGACTGCATCAACAATGTTATATCATGCAACTTTAACAAACATACCTAGGGATGTTGTTTTTGAATCATCTTGACTCTATTCAGGGAGTGTCTTCCTTTATCATCTAGTGTGATTTTTGTTTAGCTTTCACGAGGTGGCAGTAATTATCTAAATACAAATTCATATGCACCTATCCTTTCACTATTTGCTCAAGCTTTTGAGACATAAAGAACAATATGATGCTTTGTTAATATATGATGTTGTCTGTTAACTTGAGCTTGCTGTCCATCTGTGACGATTATGGTGAAGGCTGAGCTTCAGAGACTTGTTGAGCTACTTCAGAAAATCCCTATTCTCGAGGGGAAATGGTAGTACATCACGATAGACTTCATTGTGAGTTTATTGAGGACCCAGTGATGACACGACGTGATTTGGTTAATCGTTGACCGATTAACCAAATCTCTACATTTTATAGTGATGCGGAGAACAGATCTACTAGACAGATTGATAGAGTTGTACTCCTGAGAGATTATCAAATTACATGGTAATCCGATGAGTATCCAGTGAGATGCAGAGCTAGTCTGTATTATTAGACGCAGGATATCAAAGGCTTAGGATCATTAGAAGAGTATGCAGATCGGAGATGCAGGTCCTTGGAGTTCTCTGTGAGCGACCTCGTATTCTTACGAGTATCACTCACTAAAGGGCTGACAAGGTTTGGTTTGCATGGTAAGCTAGCTCCATGCTACATTAGGCCTTTCCAAAATTTGGAGCGGATTAGAGCAGTAACTTACCCTCTGGCATTACCGCCGTCTCTCATTAGAGTTCACGATGAGTTCCATGCTTTCATGCTGAGGAAATATGTACACTATCCTACTCATGTCTTATCGGAGGTGCCGATCACACTTCAGTCAGACGCGACCTACAAGGAGGTACCTATGCGAATTCTGGACCGCAAGGAGCATCAGTTGAGGAACAAGATAGTCCGGTTGGTCAAAGTTGGTTGGTAGCACTACTCTAATGAGCAAGCTACTTGGGAGCTTGAGGATACAATCAGAGCTCACTACCCTCATCTATTTACTTGAGGTGCGTATGGTTGGGTTGCATTCTAAGTTGCATTCCATATTTATATTATATTTGAGGTGTTGATACCTGTTGTGGTTGACAGTACCTGTTGTGCTTTACTTGCGGAATTTGGGGACCAAATTTTTATTAGTGGGGGAGAATGTCAAATAGTGAAAATTTGGAGGGCTTAAACGAGTAAAATAAAAAATTAGGGAGGAGGTCAAAGTTAATAGGATTTGAAGGGCCTTTTTGCAAAAATGCCAATACTAATAATTTTGCCCTAAATTTTGGTTGTTTCTCTTCGACGCCGCATGCACACGTCCCCGTGGTTCTTCCTCCCCTGCGATCTCCCTGCCAACTCTTCACGCGAGTTCTTCCTTCTCCACTTCTCCCGTTCTCTGTCGCAAACCTTACGATTTTCTTTCCCCTCTCCACTTCGTCAACTCCTCGATGTCGTAGCCTTTCCCATGAAGCCCTAATCGTGCCTTTTTCCTCTTCCCTTCCTTCTTTGCTCCACACGTGTCGTTGGTGGTTCCCTGCTCTCGATCGGAATTTCATTCCCTCGATGTCCCCTAAGCAATCGCTACTCTCGTTGGGCAGGGTTGAGTGTGGTGTCGTCGGAGTCGAGCCAACCATCAACGACCCCCCCCCCCCCCCACTCGGGGTCTAACAACGACGATCTAATTTTGCTACCTGTCTACAATGGGGGAGTTGCTTCGAGTTGAGTGTTGTTTTTTGGGTTTTTCTTCGCTAGTCCCTGAAGTAGCCGAAGTTCATCAGATCGGAGCAGAGGGATCCCCTATGCATGCGCGATTGGGTAAGTTTCTATTCTGCTTGTGCTGTTCTTGTTGGAATCACTCATAGGCTCGTAGATTTGTTATATGAGTGGTGACATCTATTCAGATTTGGATTTTGTTGTTCGTATTTTGTTTTAATGAAACGATCAATAGGGATGGGTTGTTGTTTCGCTTTGAATTTTAGGTTTTGGAGTAGGAATTTCGTAAGGAAATTGGATTATAGTTGGTGTTTTAAACCAATTGTAGCCCTTCTGTTTTGAAAAGAGTATTTAGCGTGATTCTTATGATTTGGGAATGATGATGTCGTGAGTTACAGGGTGGCTGTTGAGTAATGGTTTGGTTTTCTTTTTGGGGAGTGATAAGCTAGTCTTTTGGATGTAGATCTTGTTTCTTGAGGGTGATCTATTGTGAGAGTTAATTTCATGTATTACATTGAGTTGTAGGTTTTGATGAGAACAATGGTTTGGATATAGATTTCGTTGAAACAATGGGTTGGATATAGATTTCGATGAGTTTGGTTATCTTGAAGTTGGGTTAAGTCTAAACAAAATCTAATGTCGAGGATTCAGTTAATTGGAATGATCATGTTTAGGTTTGAGATTTAGTTAATTTATTATTCCCTGTTATAGTAGCTAAAATTTGTAATTTCTAACACAGGACAATGGTTGGTTCGGTTATCTGGACGTTGGAGGGTCTTTTTTGGACACGGACTCCATATATAAAAGGCGTGTAATTCTCCTTTGTACTCGTGTAATTCTTTTATCTTAAAACATGGTTGTTTATGTCTAAATAGGTTGCTTGACCTTGTTCTTTTGCCGTTGATTGTTTATTGTCGCCGTTGATACCTTTCTTCATTGATCTTTGAATTATTCAAAATTTCGTATTTGTATAGTCTCTCGTTGAATATCTATTCTATAATGTACCGCTTGTACGCGAGTACTTAGAGGTTCATTAAACACAATTAAGTTTATTTGACATTAGAAATATCCTACCTAGTAGTATAGATACATAATTGTTGGTTTTTGATACTTGGTTGGTTGTATCACTGCATCATTGATACTTGTTGGATTTTGTTGCATCATTGATTTTCGGTTATTCGTGCATCTCATAGCATGCACTATACCTGCACCGTTGCATACTAATGACTATTGGCTTTCATTTGATTAAGTCGTCGTTAGTCATTTAGTTGATATGTTTATTCAACCACTTGTTGTCGTGGTAGTTGCTAGAGTGCAAGCAAATGTTCTGTTATGTCAGACATGTTGCAGCTGTATGCAAGCAGTGATTGTTGGACCGGTGTCGTCGATAGAAGGGGGGTGAATATCGACCATAAAATTCTCGCGAAAACATTGTAGAAAAACTCGTCTTTCGGATCTTCATTCTAGACTCAGAGTTAGTGCAGCAGAAAATAGAAAGAACGAAGAAAACAGCGAGACTTGTATACACGGGATTTACATGGTTCCCAACCCCCCAGGGTCAGTACATCCAAGGCCTAAGCACGGGAACACCCGTCCACTAATGGTCTCCTTTCCGGACTTTCCGGAGACGGAGAAACCCGTCTTACAGTGTATGATTTACAATCAAATTATTAAATAAATTTAAGTGTGGAAAGTAAATCAAACCAAATGAAAAGATTCGAAGACTCGACCAATCTGGATCTCCGAAGTGCCGCGTACTTTCTCCCGGAGCCTCCTTGGTCGCAGAGCATCGTCGTTAGCGTATTTCTTCTGTTCAGAGTGCTCTAAATGATTTTGGAAGTTGTGTCTGGAGTTGAGGGGTCGAAGCCCCTTTTATAGGCTTTATTGGGGTGCCTCATAGGGCTTGGTCAAAGCTTATCTCTGCGCCGAACTCTCCGCATTCGATAATTCCATCGACCAGGGCACCCTGGACATGCAGGGGGCCTCATTGAACACAAGCGCCTCCTTCAATGAGGCGCCTGTTTCCATTAGGGGTTGTCCTTTAATGGGGGCGCCCAGGAGCCTTTTTTCGGCCGCGTTATTTGGTGTATTCCTGCTTTGTCTTCTATTTTAGGTACCTACAAGATACATAAATACAAGGCAAACATGCAGATAATCTTATCCTTAACGAGTTGGTTCTGACTTCGAATTTTCATGAAACCCTAGGTCGTATCGACGCCTAAGTTCCCACCCCCGGGAATGCACCTTTAACCTACACCTCTCAGGAGACAGTTGCCACCCAATCCATTCGGGTGGACTTTTGCTTAGCCTCCGATACTCTCGGATCTCGAGACGTCTGAACATCGACCCATCTCTACTTCTGCCTTTAATCATCGCTCAGCTAAGTTGCTCAATCCCTCGGACCAAGACTTTGTGGCCAAACCCTAGGTCTAGGACTTCGGTGCCCAACCCTCGGCTAGGACTTAGTGCCCAATTCCTCAAACCAGGTATTCGGTGCCCAACCCTCGGCCAGGACTTAGTGCCCAATTTCTTGAAACAGGACTTAGTGCCCAGCTTCACTCACTAGGTTTTAGTGCCCAACCCTCGGTCATGTCTTAGGTGCCCAGCCCTCGGCCAGGACTTAATGCCTAGTTTAACTAGGACTTTTGCTCACTTTGGTATTCTTTTCATGACTCACCCTTCCCTTGTTCAATGTATCACTGACTTATGTATATTGTCAAACATTGAAACACTTAGAGGAGGACATCACTGATGCAACTTATACCAACAATCTCCCCCTTTTTGATGTTTGACAATATCTTAAGTTAGATTGGATAAACGGGCTAAACCTTGGGATAAAATGAAAAAAATTGAACTAAGTTTTGAAAACCCATTTTGATCTTTTGGGGAAAAATTCTAACTTTAGCTCACTCTCACCTTCTTGAAAAAAACATTTTGATTTGATCCTTTGGTAAAAAAAAAATTAAACTAAGTTTTGAAGACCCATTTTTGATCCTTCTGGAAGACGAAATTTTTTTTTTCTAACTTAAGCTCACTCTCCCCCTTTGTCATACATCAAAAATGACAAAAACAGCCTTGCACCAACAATGAAAAATACTTTTCCTTAAGTTGCTTCAAAAAAATTCCGCTTTGAAAAAGTATTGTGCAATTTGAAAAAAAAATATTTGTCTTTGTAGGAAAATATTTGGAACTTAGAGGATTCTCACACTTAGAAAGACTTTCATTTAGAAAGGATTTTTCAAAAAAATTGCACTCATAAAATGATTTTCGTTTAACAAATAATGCATTTCGAAGTATACTTTGAAGAAAATATTGAAAAGAATTTGAAAGATATTGTACACTTAACACATTTTCACTTTGAAAAAGATTGGACAAAATTGTACTTTGAAAAATATTAGTATTTTGAAAAATATCTACACTCTTTAAAAAATTACCTTGAAAAATGTCTGTACTTTTGAAAAAATATATTGAGCTTTGAAAAATGCAAGTACTTTTAAAAAAAAATATATTGAGCCCTTTTTAAAGAATATATGAACTTTTTGAAACTTATAAGTGCTTGAAAAATATTATGAATTTGAAACACATAAGTACTTTGAAAGATATAATGAATTTGAAAAACATAGTACTTTAGAAAAATATTATGAATTTGAAAAACATAAGTACTTTGAAAAAATATTATGAATTTGAAAAACATAAGTACTTTAGAAAATTATTATGAATTTGAAAATACTTATATTTTTACTTGACGTGGTTTTTAAAACTATTACTTGACTTATATTTTGAAAGTACTTAGAAAAATATTATTTTTAAAACATAATATTTTACTTGACTTGGTTTCTTTTCCAGTCAAACACAATCCTAGAAAACCTTATTAACTATAAGGACATTTCCCTAAGTGTCCTAGAATTCTCCAAACTCATGTAAATATTATTTCAAAAAGTATTTCATATTAATTTTATAAGCCGCAAAAATTTTGAAAAACAAAGTAATAGTATTTTGAAAGACAAATTACTTATGTTTTCAACAGGATTTTGAAAATGTAGTGCACGAAAATATATTATTTTGAAATGTTTAATAACTCTTTTAATTTGACCTCCCCTAAACTTGACCCTGTCCTAGGAAGCATGTTGACCACAAGTACTCTTCCTTTGAGTCTTTAGGGTTTGGTTCAGATCAAAAGAATAATTTAATAATTTCAAAAATAATTGCCAGAAAAAAATTTAGAAAAATACTTGTTAGAAAGTTTTCTTTTGACTTAGACTCCCACTAAATTTGACACATCCTAGGAGTATTTGTAGATCATGAAGATGATTTCCTCTGTGTCTTTAGGGTTTATCAAAATCAAAAGAACTGCTTTGAATGACAGTATGGTAATTTTTTAGAAAATTCAATTTGGAATGAGAATAATTTTTGAAGCATAAGCTTTTTCGAAAACATACGTGATAGTGATTTAAAGCACCATTTTTGAAAAACATTTTGAAGTGATAATGATGTTTAAGGCATACTTTTCAAAAAAACACACTTTGAAATGATAGTGGTTTTAATGCACAATTTTCGGAAGATCCAAAATAAAAAACTCCCCTTGACACAACATCGCCTGACTCTATCTAAGTGCCTTAAGGGACTTTAGTGTTGACCTAAGTGGCTTGTGTCTTATTGTGTAGGTCAAATAATTTTTCAAAAAGATATAATTTTGAAAATGTATAATATAGATAAGCACTCAAACAAGCATGAAATATATAAAAATATTATTATGTTAAAGCACTATTTTGAAAATAAATTTTTAGAAAAATATTCTAAGAAATTTGAAAAATGTTTTTGAAAATTATTTTTTAATTTATTAGTCCTTAACATCTCACCCATTCTAGATGTCTTAATACAAAGAAGCATGGTTGTCTTATGGGTGCATTATGAGATGCTTGTATCATTTTTCTTAATTTATTGTTAAATCTAAGATTTAATTGAAACTTGTGTTAGATTCAAATTTATCAAATAGTAAAGTGAATTTGATTTTCGGTAATCGGCTTCCAGGTCTTGGCGAGGCACAGAGGCCTTGTTTGGCCGTAGCCTTATTGGAGCAACAACCCTTTCCTTGACAAAGCCTTTTACCGAAAATTCATTTTCAAATTACTTCTTGAAAATTTTGGTCTAACTAGCTTAGGTTTTGGATCGGTAGCTTCGACTAGTTCCACCAGACGGCATCCCTAACGTACTATCATCTCACCTCCACCTAATACTAGGTTGTTCAAGTTTCAACTAGTCTTTTTCCTATAACCGTTCTAAATCATGCATAAAATTAAACATGAATGACATGACATAAATTTTAAATAAATAGCAGATGCATGTACATGGCATTGATGCATGATTCAAACACGTCAAGGCATTTAATTAAGTTCCTAAAAATGTATCAAATTCCCGATTTGATACATGTCATGTGAACTCGCGAAAATATCAACCCACTTTGACATATTTAATTTTATTAATTGTTGCAATTTGGGTAAGATTTTATTTATTTCGAGTTTAAGTTATTTAAGAATTAATTAGGGTTAAATTAATTAAGGATTAATTGAAGTTGAATTAATTAAGAATTAATTAAAATTGAATTAATTAAGAACTAAATTAAAATTAATTAAGGATTAATTAATTAAGGTTTAAAATTAAAAAAAATTAATTATAGTTTTTAAGATTTAAGTTTAAGTTATTTAGAGTTAAATTAAAAACAATTAATTATGAATTAATTAAAGTTAAATTAATTAAGGATTAGTTAAGGTTAAATTGATTAGGGATTAATTAAAGTTAAAGTAACAATTAAGATCTAATTAAGGTTGCATAAAGGATTAAATTAAGATTAAAAGTTAAAATTAAAGCTTTTAAGATTTAACTTGATTTAAGTTTCAAAACTTCTGGGTTGGTTAAAAGTTGTGGATTTAATTTCATCATTTTCATTATTTCGAAAATATCTGATTCCTTTACTATTTTAGTTTTGTCTAATTTTTCAAGTTTTTCTAATAATTTTGATTTGTTTGACTTTTTGTGAACTTTATCCACTATAGCTTTAATTGTGGAAAATTCAACTTCCTCCTCATCCTCATCATTAAAATCACATCCTTCAATATCCTCATAGTAGGTGGAATAATTCGGGCCACTAGTTAATGTTTTGTAATAATCTTCAACATTATCTGAAAATTTGATAATTAAATTATCATCTATGAAGATTTCATTTCCACTATCCTCAGAATATCCTTAGAATTAATTTTAGAATTATCCTCAAGAAAATTATCATCAATACTTTCAAAATTATCCTTAATAATTTTAGAGTTTATTTCAGGATCATCCTTTAGAATTTAAGAGTTAATATCAGGATTATCCTTAATAATTTCAAAATTAATTTCAGGATTATCCTTAAGAATTTCAAAATTAATTTCAGGATTATACTTAAGAATTTCAAAATTAATTTCAAGATTATCCTTAAGAATTTCAAAATTATCCTTAACATTTTCAAATTTATTTTCAGACTTATCAGGAAAATTATCAGATATAATTTCCGAATTAATTTTATCAGAATTAATTTTAGAAATTGTTGAATTAACATTAAGGATTAAATAGTTAATTTCTAATATTTTAGCAATATCTACATTTTCTAACTGGGCATGCAAAATGTTAATTTGACTATGCAGAAAATTTAATTTTTCAAAAAAAAAATTCCTAACTTATCATATGACATTGCAGGAATTTGAAAATTTTTCGGAACGTAAATTTTGCGTACCTTTGCCGGACACTTATTTTTGTAGTGTACATACTTTTCACTTTTGAAGCACCGTATTTGACTTTTATCCCTCCGGACTCGGGGCGCTGGTGCCTCCTTTGCTTCCGGTGGTATAGATCGAGTCTTACGAGTAGGACATTGATTTTTGTAGTGTCCTCTCTCCCTGCACTTGAAGCATGTAATATGAAACTTAAAAATTGACATTAAAAATAAAATGTACCTGATTCACCCCTGGGCCCCCCCTCAACTCCTGGCGTCTTTGCTCTATCGGCGGTTAGTCCGGTGAAGAATGATCTGGCTCTGATACCACTTGTTGGACCGGTGCCGTCAATAGAAGGGGGGGGTGAATATCGACCATAAAAATCTCTCGGAAACTGTAGAAAAACTCATCTTTCAGATCTTCATTCTAGACTCAGAGTTAGTGCAATGGAAAATAGAAAGAATGAAGAAAACAACGAGACTTGTACACACAGGATTTACTTGGTTCCCAACCTCCCAGGGTCAGTACATCCAAGGCGTAAGCACGGGAATGCCCATCCACTAATGGTCTCCTTTTTGGACTTTCTGGAGATGGAGAAACCCGTCATATAGTGTATGATTTACAATCAAATTATTAAATAAATTTAAGTGCGGAAAGTAAATCAAACCAAATGAAAGCATTCGAAGACTCGATTGATCTGGATCTCCGAAGTGCTGCGCACATCCTCCCGGAGACTCCTTGGTCATAGAGCTTCGTCGTTAGCGCGTTTCTTCTGTTCGGAGTGCTCAAAATGATTTTGGAAGTTGTGTCTGGAGTTGAGGGGTGGGTCGAAGCCCCTTTTATAGGATTCATTGGGGCGTCTCACAGGGCTTGGTCAAAGCTTAACTTTGCGCCAAACTCTCCGCAGCCGATAATGCCTTCGACCAGGGCACCATGGACATACAGAGCGCCTCATTGAACACAGACGCCTCCTTCAATGAGGTGTCTGGTTCTATTAGGGCGCGCCCTTCAATGGGGGTGCCCAGGAGCCTTTTTCCAGCCGCGTTGTTTGGTGTTTGCCTGCTTTGTCTTCCATTTTAGGTACCTACAAGATACATAAATACAAGGCAAACATGCAGATAATCTTAACCTTAACGAGTTGGTTCTGACTTCGGATTTTCACAAAATCCTAGGTCGAACTGACGCCTAAGTTACCACCCCCGGGAGTGCGCCTTCAACCTACTCCTCTCAGGAGACGGTTGCCACCCAGTCCATTCGGGTGGACTTTTGCTTAGCCTCCGACACTCTCGGGTCTCGAGACGTCCGAACCTCGACCCGTCTCTACTTCTATCCTTTATCATCACTCAGCTAAGTTGCTCAATCCCTCGGACCATGACTTCGTGCCCAAACCCTAGGTCCAGGACTTCGGTGCCCAACCCTCGGCCAGGACTTAGTGACCAATTCCTCGAATCAGTTCTTCGGTGCCCAACTCTCGGCCAGGACTTAGTGCCCAATTCCTCGAACTAGGACTTAGTGCCCAGCTTCACTCACCAGGTCTTAGTGCCCAACCCTCGGTCAGGTCTTAGGTGCCCAGCCCTCGGCCAGGAGTTAGTGCCTAGTTTAACTATGACTTTTGCTCACTTTGGTATTCTTTTCTTGACTCACCCTTCCCTTATTCAATGTATCACTGACTTAAGTATATTGTCAAATATTGAAACACTTAGAGGAGGACATCACCGATGCATCTTGCACCAACAGTGACACCCTCATCGTTGTTTTTGAGGGATACTAGAGTTGTTGATAGTTCCCCCTTTATTCCCGAGGTTTAGAGCAGTTGACTTCCCAACATCCTATCTACTCAACCACATGTATTAGTGGTATTTGTTGGAGTTCATACAGTTGTTACAACCCTACGCATTCAGTCACACAGATGGGATATGTTGGTGGCTTGACTGGCGTCAGGGGTGACACATGTGTGAGATCGTTTAGAATCGATCGAGGGGGTGGGGGTGAATATCGATAAAATCTTTTCAGATTAAAAATAAAAGCAATTACGCAGCGGAAAATTCACAACAATGCAAACACGGTTTTCTTTTACTTGGTTCGGAGTCTAGATCGGCTCCTACTCCAAGGCCCACGGTCCTTGACCGTTTACGTTGGGAATTCTATATTTCACAAAACAGTTACAAGTTTGAAGTTTGAATACAGAATTTAAGTACAACAATTAATTAAAAAGAATACCGACGACCGGAGAAGATTCGAAGATCGGAGCCGCGGGTCTTCGTTGGCGCTCGAGACTTGAGCACAGAGCGTTTGGAGCAGAGCACTTGATCATTTTCGTTGGAAGCAATTGCTTTTGGAAGCAAGGGGGTGAACCTCTTTATATAAGGTCCTCTTGGGCGCCTGTGTTGAAGGGGGCACCTGACACGTGACCCTTTCTACGCGAATCCTCATCCGCAGACTTGGCCAGTGCTTATCCCTTCAACTGGGGCACTTGAGTCGACTGGGGTGCCTGTATCAACACAGGCTCCTCCTTTGCTGATGTGGAGGCTCTGCTTCGAGACTGCTGGAAAACCCTCATCTGGGGCGCCTGTATCAACACAGGCGCTTGTATGATCAGGCGTCTGACTGGAGTCAGGCGCCTGGGAAGCAGAACACTTCACCCTTTGTTCCTGGAACAAGGGTTAGTTCCAAAATACAAACAATATATATGTTAAGTCCAGAAAACAACCAGAGCTATCTTGGTTCTGACTTTGGGCTTCCAAAATGGAACTCTAGGTCGAACCGACGCCTAATGTTTCCTCTTACGGGGAACGCGTCCTCACCTACTCCTCTTAGGAGAATTTACCTTTTTGCCAACCGGCTCCTCCGGTTGGACTTTTGCCCAATCTTTCGGATCAGGTCTTCGTGCCTAGTCCGCGACCAGGACTTATTGCCCATCCCCCGGTCAGGTCTTCGGTGCCCAGTCCTCGGCTAGGATTTTTTACCCAATTCCTCGAATCAGGACTTCGTGCCCAATCCGCAACTAGGACTTATTGCCCAACCCTATGTTAGGACTTAGGTGCCCATCCCTCGGGCAGGACTTATTGCACAATTCCTTGAATCAAGACTTCGTGCCTAGTTTACCTAGGATTTTTCCTACGCACTTAAATAAGCTTCATTAGATCACGAGGTAACCTTAACTTATGAACCCTTTGCCATTATCAAAACTTAGGTTTGATCTTGGTGCTGCCAGCACCAACAATCTCCCCCTTTTTGATTTATGGCAACCTGGTTCAAAAAGATAAATTTAAAACATGTAAAGTGTTGGTGCCGGAAGCACCAAAGTTGATCCTATGTTTTGATAATGGCAAAGGGTTCAAAAGTTAAGATTTGGTTGTGATCTAACAAAGTTACTAAGTGTGCAGGAAAGTTCTAGGTACATTAGGCACTAAGTTCTGGTTCTTTGAATTGGGCACTAAGTCCTGGCCATGGGCTGGGCAACTAAGTCCTGACGTAAAGTTGGGCAATAAGACCTGGTGAGTGAAGCTGGGCACTAAGACCTGGTGAGTGAAGCTGGGCACTAAGACCAGGTCGAGGATTGGGTACCGAAGACCTGGTGAGTGAAGCTGTGCACTAAGACCTGGTCGAGGACTAGGCACCGAAGACTTGGTGAGTGAAGTTGGGCAAAAGTCCAACTAGAGGAGCTGGTTGGCAAAAAGGTAAATTCTCCCCCGTGATCACTTCTATGTCTTTTAATCTTAGTATCATTTTGATTTTCAATTATTATGCATAATTCAATAAATGAGTTCAGGGTTTCATCCTTAGTTTTTAGGAACCTAACCCAGGTGAACCTAGAGTAATCATCGATAATTACTAATCAGTACCGATTCTCGCTTAGTGACTTAGCTCCGTGTGAATCAAATAGGTCAAGGTGCAGGAGCTCAAGTGTGGTTTGGGTTAAGTCTGATTGAATTGGTTTGTGAGTAGACTTAGTTTGTTTGCCTTGGTTACATGAGTCACAGATTGGGTTTTCAAAGTTCTTAATTTTTGGTATACCTTTAATTAAACCAAGTTGGGTAATTTTAGAAATTAGTTTAACACAAGTGTGACCTAATCTCCTATGTCAGAGGTTGGATTCTTCTAATTGAGTCAAGAAGCATTTTGGTACTAAAGGTAAATTAATGGTATAAACGTTGTTTTTCCTAGTACCCTTAAGCATAACTTCTAAGTCTTGAAGGTTTCTAATCAGGTAGTCAGAGTTGGTAAATGTAACTACGTAGCCAGTATCACATAGTTGACTTATACTAAGCAAATTGAATTTAAAATTTTTAACTAAGAGTACTTTTTTAATCACAAAATCAGACTTGAGTTCAATGTTATCTGACTCAATGACTTTGAGTGTAGCATTGTTGCCAAATGCTACTGAGCCTAGGTTCTTGAACTTGATTTTGGTGAATTTCAATTTGTCTCTAGTCATGTGTCTGGAGCATCCACTATCCAACATCCATTGGTCCAAATCTTTATGTTCTAACAAATAATGTATTTATAGATTTGGATCCAATTAGAGTTAGGGATAGCTTAAAATTGATTTTCACAACCTAGTCTGTCTCACCTATTCTAGTGTTATCAATCACGTTAACCTTATGCGTTTTGTGAGACAGGTTTTCAAAAATAAAGATTTCAATTTTGAAAAGCATGGTTAATTTTGAAGACATTGAATTAATTTTGAAAATTTTATAAATTTTATGTTTATTTTGAAAAAATGTGTTGAATCTAGGATTAATTGGAATTTATGTTAGATTCAAATTTAACAAGTAGTAAAGTGAATTTGATTTTCAGTAATTGGCTTCTAGGTCTTGACGAGGCACAAGGACTTTATTGGTCATAGCCTTATTGGAGCAACAACCCTTTCCTTGACAAAGCCTTTTACTGAAAATTCATCTTCAAGTTACTTCTTGAAAGATTTTGGTCTAACTAGTTTGGGTCTTGGATCGGAAGCTTCGGCTAGTTCCACCAGAATGACTTCCCTAAAGTACTATCATCTCCCCTCCACCCAATACTATGTTGTTCAAATTTCAATTGAATCTTTTGTCCTTAGTCTAAACAATCCTAAGTCTAAGCATGATAATTAAAATTACAAAAGAAAAATAAACAAGCAAGCAAGCAAAATAAAAAATTATCTAATTATAAATATGGTCTTTATATTGGTTCCCCATGGACTATAGCCTCTATAAGAGTTAGGCAAGATGTGAATCTTATCCTTGGGGATCCAATACTGGTTTGGTCTAGCTTGTTTACTTAAACATAGCTTGGGGACCCATGCTTGGACTTGGGTTCTAGATTGGTTCAGTACAGAATAATATGCACGTTGTCTCGACTTAGTTCGATAGCCTAATCCGGATCAGTTAAGAACGGACTTCTGCTTTCCAAGGATCATGTCAAGACCCTTGGAACCTGAATAGAACCGTTCTAAGGCTACTCTGAGCCCCTTGACTTGAGTTTTCAAGGAGAAATTCTCTTCCTCAAGCTTTTTAACTTGAGTTGATTTTCCTTCTTGAATTTGCTCGGTCAAGGACCTCGAGTCGGCTTCCTCTTTCAGGCGTTTTACTTCCTATCAGAGGGGCTCGGTCCAGATTTTAGATTATGCTAAGTTACGAGACAAATAAGAGATTAGACAGTTCATATTCTGAGTAACCTCTTACCGTGATTTGCCCGTTCTCCGAGATTGTAAGTCTTCCATCATTTGGTTCCGACTCTGATCCGGAGTCGACGTTTTCCGAGGCGGTTAGGGCGAGGAGATTTGCATGCGGGACTTCTTCTTCTTCTTCGGAAGAGGATTCGTCCCAGGTGGCTTGGATAGCCTTCTTTCTTCGCGCGTTCTTCGTTTCCTTCAGGTTGGGGCAATCTGACTTGAAATGTCCCTTTTTGTTGCATTCGTAGCAGGTAACGTTGGCCTTGCTCATCAAGCTTGTTGAAGGTTCTGCTGGATCTTCCTTTCTTCGGCATGCTTTCTTCTTGCTCGTTTGGTGCTTTAGTTCTTTGTAGTAGTCCCTGTTGGTGCAGGCAGCACCTAAGTCGAACCTGGGTTTTGATATTGGAAAAGGGTTCAAAAGTTAAGATGTTATTTTGGTCTAATATGCTCACTAAGTGTGCAGGAAAGAAGCCCTAGGTACAGTAGGCACGAAGTCCTGGTCGAGGACTGGGCATGAAGCCCTGGCAAGGAGCTGGGCACCGAAGACCTACTGGAAGGTGGGCACGAAGTCTTGGTCGAGGACTTGGCACGAAGCCCTGGAAAGGAGCTGGGCACCGAAGACTTGCTTGGAAGGTGGGCACGAAGACCTGGTCAGGTGCATCGGGCAAAAATCCAACCGGAGGAGCCGGTTGGCAAAAGGTAAATTCTCCTGAGAGGAGTAGGTGAGGACGCGTTCCCCATAGAGGGAACAGTAGGTGTCGGCTCGACCTAGGGTTCCATTTAGGAGACCCGTAGTCAGAACCAAGACAGCTACGGCTGTAAAAACCTAACATTTCTTGCCTTGTTTGTTGTGGAACTAACCTTGGATGTAGGGACCAAAGGAACGTGTTTCTGCAGCTCAGAACTGTTGGTGCAGACAGCACCCAAGTCGAACTTGTGTTTTGATAATGGCAAAAGGGTTCAAAAGTTAAGATGTTATGTTTATCTAACATGCTACTTGAGTGTCCAGATTGAAAGTCCTAGCGAAGGACTGCTTGGCACCTAGCGAAGGACTGCTAGGCAACGGAACCCAAGACCTGGCGAAGGGCTGCTGGGCACCTAGCGAAGGGCTGCTAGGAGTCAAAGACCTAGCAAAGGACAGCTAGGCACCAGGCGAAGAACTACATGGAACCCAAGACATGGTGAAGGACAGCTGGGCATCTAGCGAAGGACTGCTAGGAGTCGAAGACCTAGCGAAGGACTGCTTGGTACTCAAGACCTGGCGAAGGACAGCTAGGCACCTGGCGAAGGACTGCTGGGCAAAAGTCCAACCGGAGGAGCCGGTTGGCATCAGGTAAATTCTCCTGAGAGGAGTAGGTGAGGACGCGTTCCCCATCGAGGGAACAGTAGGCGTCGACTCGACCTAGGGCTCCATTTTGGAGACCCAAAGTTAGAACCAAGACAGCTAAGGCTGTATAAACCTAATACTCTATTGCTTTATGTTGTTTTGGACTAACCCTGGATGCAGGACCGATGGAACGTCTTTCTGCAGCTCAGAATGCCCAATGGAGAGAGGCAAGCAGCTGAGCAGGGCGCCCCCATTGTCCCGGGCATCCCCAAGGCCAATACAAAACAAGTTAAGCAAAGAAGTGCTTCGGTAGCTCACTGGGCGGGGCGCCCCCATGCTCCCGGGCGCCCCCAGCGTCCCGGGCGCCCCCAACGTCCCGGGCGCCCCCAGTGCCCAGGGCGCCCCGGGCTCAAGCTAACAAAGTGGATCAAGTCAAGCCAGCGATAAGCCAGCGGATCGAGTCAACCCAACGTTCCGGGCGCCCCAGGAGGCTATAAATAGCCCCTCGACCCCATGGCTTCAAACAACACTTCTTCCAACGCCAATACGCTCTTCTGCTCAAGCGCTCTGCTCCGGATCCCTCCCAACTCGAGATACAAGCGCCGACGACGTCCCTCTACTCCTAAGTATAATCCACACCGGACGTCGGTAACGAAGAGTCAATTTTTAATTGTATTTTTACTGCACTTACTACTTTACAACTGTTTGTAAGATTTTGCGCGATTATAGTATTGCCCGCAGTAAACGGTCAACGACCGTGGGCCTTGGAGTAGGAGCCGACCGCAACTTCGAACTAAGTAAAATCTTGGTGTCTGTGTGTTGTGTTTTAATTTCTCCGCTGCGTATTCTCTTTTTCAATCCGAAAACGATTTACGATATTCACCCCCTCTATCGTTTCTCTCGATCCAACAAGTGGTATCAGAGCGGGGAAGCTCAAATTTGGTGCAACCACCAATTTGAGAATTTTTCGGATTTTTACGAAATCTTTTTAATTTTTTTTCGTTCGAAATTTTTCACGTTAATCGAGGTTGGTGCAACACCCCTCGATAAATATTTTTCTTTTACTTCCCGCACTACTAATCCAAGATCAAGTCTTGGGATATCTCTTTCCTTTTTCTTTTAGTTTCAGATAAATGGCCATGCAAGAAGGCTTCAGCACCGCAAGACCGCCGCTCTTCAGTGGGGAGGACTTCTCCTACTGGAAGAGCAGAATGGAGGTCCACCTGAAAACTCAGGTGGACATGTGGATAATCATCTAGTCCGGACTGGAGATACCAAGAAATGCCGACGGAGTACAACAACCCTACACTGAATGGGAGGCTGCACTCAAAAAGAAAATTGAAGCCGATGCCAAAGCGACCCAAACCCTCCAATGTGGCTTAACAAAAGAGGAGCTGAACCGGGTGTGTCCATTCAACAGCACCAAAGAACTCTAGGGTAAGCTGATTGAACTACACGAAGGAACCTCCGACACCCGAATCAGTAAAAGGGATCTTCTCCTGAACAAGCTGTACATGATCAAGATGAACGACAACGAAATAGCAGCTCAGTTCCATGCCAGAATTCAGGAGCTAATGAACGGTCTACACACCATTGGTCACAAGGTAGTAAACCGTGATCTAATAAGGTATGCCCATAACACTTTCCCAAGAAACATCTTGTGGGCATCTATGGTAGATGCTTACAAAGTTTCTAGGGATTTTTCCAAAATCAAGTTAGATGAAATTTTTTCTGAACTCGAATTACATGAGCAAACTAACTACAATCTGGCCGAGAAAGGTATTGCCTTTGTTGTAGGTAAAGCTGGAAAGACAATCAAGAAGAAGCCTCAACCTACACCCGAGTCTGATTCAGATTCAGACTTAGAAGAAAGTGAGGGAAATCGGCCTAAGTTGGTTCGGCTAGCCCGGGACTACTACAAAGAGCTAAAAAACCAGACCAACAGAAGAAAAGTCAGCCGAAGAAAGGAAGAACCAGTTGAACCCTCAAATGAAAAGAACAAACCTAATGTGACCTGTTACGAGTGCAAGAAGAAGGGCCACTACAAGACTGAATGCCCCAACCTGAAGGAAACAAAGAAGACAAGAAAGAAGAAGGCACTTCAGGCAACGTGGGACGAGTCCTCCTCCTCCTCCGAAGAAGAAGTCCCACAGTCGAACCTGCTCGCACTAACCGCCTCAAAAGAAATCGAGATCGAGTCAGATTCAGAACCAGATGATGGCAAACTCACCTTTTCAGAAAATGGTGAAATAACTGTAAGTGGTTTTACTAGAATTCAATTATGCGAATTAATTTCTTATCTTTCTCGAGATTTGGCAAAAGCCAAAATCCGAGTCGAGTCTCTCAGATAGGAAGTAAAACTCCTAAAAGAGAGAGCACACTGTGAACCCTTAACTGAGAAGGTTCAAGAAGGAACCTCTGCTCAAGTTGAAAAACTTGAATCAGAGAACTCTTTCTTGAAAACTCAAGTTAAGGATCTTAGAGCTGCCTTAGAACGATTCACTTCTCGCTCCAAGGGTCTTGACATGATTCTTGGAAAACAGAAGTCGGTTCTAAATTGATCCGGATTAGGCTATAGAACCAAATCTAGACAAAGATCCTACTGTGCTGTACTGAACCAGTCCAGACCTAAAGTTCAGGCATGGGTACCCAAACTGTGCCTGAACAAACAAACTGGATCAAATCAGTATTGGATCCCTAAGGACAAGATTCACATCTTGCCAAACCATTATCGTGGCTTTAGTCCAGGGGGAGCCAAATTAAAAACAATATTTATTGTTAGATAAAATTCAATCTTTGTTTGCAAATTGCATGATTGCTTGTTTATTTAATTCCTGCAATTTACCATGCTTAGACTTAGGAATGATTAGTTTAAGGATTGAACCAACTTAACTGAAATTTGAATAACATAGTATTGGGTGGCGGTGAGATGATAGTACGTTAGGGAAGCCAATTCTAATAAGGTCAAGTATTCTCTACTTGGTCTCTTTAGACTGGTGAAACTAGCCGAAGCTACCGATCCAAGATCCAAAATAGTTAGACTAGAATTTTTCAAAAAATAATTTTGAAAATGAAATTTCATTAAAAGGCTTTGTCAAGGAAAGGGTTGATGATCCAATAAGGCTACGGCCAAAGATGGCCTAGTGCCTCGCCAAGACCTGGAAGCCAATTTTTGAAATTCAAATTCAAATTATTCTTTGTCAAATCGAATCTAACACAAATTTTCAATTAATTATAGATTCAAACATTTTTTTTACTCAAAATCAAACGGTTTCCAAAATTAATTCAATTTTTTTTCAAAATAAATCATAATTTTTCAAAATAACTCTATCTACCAAAACCTGTCTCACAAAACCCATAAGGCAAATGTGATTGATAACCTTAGATTGGGTGAGACAGACTAGGCTATGAAAATCAATTTAGGCTATTCCTGATTTTAATTGGATCAAAATCAACAAAACTCTTTATGTGTAGGAACATAAAGATTTGGACCAATGGATGTTGGATAGCGGTTGCTCCAGACACATGACTGGAGATAAATTGAAATTTTCCAAACTCAAGTTCAAGAACCTAGGCTCAGTGGCATTTGGCAATAATGCTACACTCAAGGTAATTGGGTCAGGTAATATTGAACTTAAATATGACTTTATTATTTAAAAAAGTTCTTTTGGTTGAAAATTTTAAATTTAACATGCTTAGCATAAGTCAGTTATGTGATTCTGGTTATGTAGTTACCTTCAACAATTCTAACTGCCTGATTAGAAACCTGCAAGACTCAGAAATCATGCAACTAGGAAAAATAATGTTTACACTATAAACCTACCCCTAGTACCTTAATGCATGTTAACTCAGTTAGAACAATCAAACCTCTGGCATAGGAGATTAGGTCACACTAATCTGAGAATTATTTCAAAAATCACCCAACTTGGCCTAATTAAAGGTATCCCTAAAATTAAAAATCATGAAAACTTAATATGTGAATCATGTAATCAAGGTAATCAAACCAGGTCTAATCACAAACTAATCCAATCTGATCAAACTCAAACCATACGTGAGCTCCTTCACCTTGACCTATTTGATTCACATGGAGCCAAGTCACTAAGCGAAAACCGATACTACTTAGTAATAGTTGATGATTACTCTAGGTTTACCTGGGTTAGGTTTCTAAAGACCAAAGATGAAACCCTAAACCTATTCAGTGACTTTTGTAAATTAATTGAAAATCAAAACGATTCTAAAATCAAAAGACTTAGGAGTGACCACGGGGGAGAGTTTGAAAATCAACGATTCGAGGAATTTTGTAACGTAAATGGGTATATAAACGAATTTTCGTGTCCTAGAACCCCCCAGCAAAATAGGATAGTCGAAAGAAAAAATAGAACCCTATAGGAAGCCGCTAGGGCTATGCTTAATGAATTCAACTTAGCTAACCAATATTGGGTAGAAGCAATTAGTACGGCTAGCTACATCCAAAATAGGGTATTGATTAACAAGCGACACAACAAAACACCCTATGAATTATACTACCATAAACTACCAAACCTACACTACCAAAGGGTCTTTGGGTGCAAAGTCTATATCCTAAACACCAAGGACTATCTAGGTAAATTCCAGTCTAAGTCAACCCCAGGCATCTTCTTAGGATACTCAACAACAAGTAGATCCTATAGGGTTTACAACAAACAAACTAAGAAAATTGAAGAAACAACCAATCTAATATTTGATGAAGAAATTAACTCAAAATCTAATAATCCAAATCTAACTTCATCAAATACTGATCAAGAAGATAATGAACAAGCGGTTGAATCCTTAATTGAACCAATAAATGAACTAACTATTGAAACAACTAATGAGTCAATTGAACCAACTATTGAACCAATAATTGAACCAACTCAAATAGTTGAATCAAATAGTGAACCAAACCGACCAGCCAGACCTGAGGCTGAGCCAAGTTCTAGAAAAACCAAGAAACCCAGACTCAGTCACCCAACAGATCAAATTGTGGGTGATCCAACTCTAGGAGTCAGAACTAGGTCTTCCTATAGAAACCTTAGTCAGATAGCAATGATTTCAAAAATAGAACCTAAGACTATAGAGGAAGCCTTACCTGATCCTGATTGGATAATAGCTATGCAAGAAGAGTTAGCCCAATTTGAGAGGAACCAAGTTTGGGAACTAGTACCGAAACCTAAAGGCAAATCCATCATTGACACTAAGTGGGTTTTTAGGAATAAGCTAAATGATCAAGGAGAAATTGTCAGAAATAAAGCCCGCTTAGTAGCGAAAGAATTCAGCCAAGTAGAAGGGTTAGATTATGATGAAACATATGCCCCAGTAGCTAGACTTGAGTCCATTAGGATGTTATTAGCCTTTGCATCCCATAAAGAATTCAAACTATACCAAATGGATGTAAAATCAGCCTTTTTAAATGGATTCATTAAGGAAGAAGCCTATGTAGGACAACCCACTGGTTTTGAGGACTTAGAAAGACCTGACCATGTTTACAAACTCACTAAAGCACTTTATGGACTAAAACAAGCACCTAGGGCCTGGTATGAACGCTTATCAACTTACCTAATTTCTAAAGAATTTAAACAAGGACAAATTGACTCAACCCTATTTATTAAAATGTTAGGAAAAGAAATCCTTATTGCCCAAATCTACGTCGATGACATAATCTTTGGGTCAACCAACTCTAATTTTTTAAAAGAATTCATGAAAATAATGGAAAATGAGTTTGAAATGAGCCTAGTTGGTGAGCTCAACTTTTTCCTAGGGTTACAAATTAAACAAACTAGGGATGGAAACTATGTCCACCAATTCAAATATGCTAAAGAGTTAATAAAGAAATTTAAAATGGATAACTCTAAAAGCATAAGTACCCCCATGGCCACAAATGTAAAAATAGATAGTGACCCTGATGGTAAACCAGTAGACCTTAAGCTCTATAGAAGTATGATTGGAAGTCTACTGTACCTTACAGCCAGCAGACCTGATATCCATTTTGCTGTAGGAATGTGTGCTAGATACCAAACCTGTGCTAAGGAAACGCACTTAGCAACCCTAAAAAGAATACTAAGATATGTTAAGGGCACCCTAAATGTAGGGATTTGGTATCCTAGGACCTCAACCTTTGAATTGTCAGGATACTCGGATTCTGACTACGCTGGTTTAAATTAGATAGAAATAGCACAAGTGGAAGCTGCCAACTGTTAGGAAATAGTCTAGTAAGTTGGTGCAGCAGAAAACAACACTGTGTAGCTCTATCCACAACTGAAGCTGAGTATGTTGCCTTAGGAGAGTGTGTAGCACAACTTTTATGGATGATGCACACTCTTAAGGACTTTCAGCTCAACTACACCCAAACTCAGGTCTTCATTGAAAATATAAGCTCAATTAATCTAACTAAGAACCCAATCCAACATTCCAGAACTAAACACATAGAAGTTAAACACCACTTTGTAAGAGATCATGTAGCCAGAGGTGAGATAGTCCTTAAGCATGTAGACTCTAAATCTAACTTAGCTGACATATTCACCAAACCTCTACCTGATTCTGAGTTCAGCTCACTAAGAAGGCAGTTAGGATTATGCTTAGTAGAATAGGTTAACTCTACTTTTGTTTCTTACTGCTTTACTTGATTTAAAATCAGTTTCTAAAAAGAATTTTAAAAAAACTGCTTTACTTGATTTCAAAATCAGCTGTTACTTAGTTTGAAAATTTTTTTAAAATAAAATTTTCGACTTAGTTTTATTTTAAAAACTATCCCCTTTCAAAACTAGGGCTTTTTCTCAAATGGACTTAGCTTAGGCCCTAACCCTAGAACTGCATGCACCTATAGATTTAGAAGCTAGCATCTCACAAGCACCTTAGGGTACTTTTGATTGATAACCTAGAAAGGGTTGAGATGCTTAGGTCTTTGCCTTAATTCAAGATGTAGATCAGTGCATCTGCAGTAATTGGGGCACTAAATACAACTTAAACAGTAATCAAGTTAAGTGTCAAGTTTAGAAAATCTAACTTGAACAGAACACCTAACTTGACTAACCCTAGCGAAAACAACTATTTATAACAGTTAGTAAGTAGCTAATTGGGTTAGATAGGACCCTAAAAGAGATAATTGAAATTGCTTTGGTTTAGTTTATAGCTTGAACTAGTTCAGTACAACACATTGATGTTATCCTTATGCAATTTATTTATTTTTTTGCTATATTGCTTTGTTTTTGATATATGGCAAAGGGGGAGAGATGGGAAAGGAGAGAAGCTTTAAAATTTTTTCAAAATTCAAAATTTCAAAATTTAAAATTTCAAAACTTTATCCTTTCTTCAAAAAGTACTTAATCTATTTGCTTTTAACTGTTGCAAAAGTACTTAATCTATTTTCAAAAGTACTAAGGTTTTCTTCAAAATTTTACTAAGTTAAGCTGTTTTCAAAAATCATTAAAGTACTAAAATTTAAGTTGTGTTCAAAAATCTTTTTAAGTACTTAAATATAAGTTGTTTTCAAAAATCTTTAAAGTACTAAAATTTAAGCTGTGTTCAAAAATCTTTTTAAGTACTTAAATTTAAGCTGTGTTCAAAAATCTTTTTAAGTACTTAAATTTAAGCTGTGTTCAAAAATCTTTTTAAGTACTTAAGCTGGTTGTCAAAATTTTTCTAAGTACTTAACCTTAAGCTGATTGTCAAAATTTTTCTAAGTACTTAAACTCAAGCTGTTGTTCAAAAATTTTTGGTAAGTACTCATCTTAAACTTAAGCTATGGTTCTAAGAATTTAAAACTTCATAAGATGTTTCTTTTCTACTGACTTGAAATTTGTTTTAAGTGTAAACTTTCAAAAGTGAACAACCATTTTTTTGGAAAATATGTGTCTAAAGTTTTTTTGAAAATTTTTCTAAGTGTTTAAAATTAATTCCAACTTTAGACATAGAAAGCTTTCAAATCCCACGAACTTTTGGAAAACCTAGGGGAGATTCCTTCCAAGGGGAGGAAACCAAACTCTTATATCATCTGTTCTGATTAACTTAGCTTTTTGAACCGGGTTGTCATAAATCAAAAAGGGGGAGATTGTTGGTGCAGACAGCACCCAAGTCAAACCTGTGTTTTGATAATGGCAAAAGGGTTCAAAAGTTAAGATGTTATGTTTATCTAACATGCTACTTGAGTGTGCAGATTGAAAGTCCTAGCGAAGGACTGCTAGGCACCTAGCGAAGGACTGCTAGGCAACGGAACCCAAGACCTGGCGAAGGGCTGCTAGGCACCTAGCGAAGGGCTGCTAGGAGTTAAAGTCCTAGCGAAGGACGGCTAGGCACCAGGCGAAGGACTACCTGGAACCCAATACTTGGCGAAGGACAGCTGGGCACCTAGCGAAGGACTGCTAGGAGTCGAAGACCTAGCGAAGGACTGCTAGGAGTCGAAGACCTAGCGAAGGACTGCTAGGCACCAGACGAAGGACTGCTTGGTACTGAAGACCTGGCGAAGGATAGCTAGGCACTTGGCGAATGACTACTGGGAAAAAGTCCAACTGGAGGAGCCTGTTGGCATCAGGTAAATTCTCCTGAGAGGAGTAGGTGAGGACGCGTTCCCCATTGAGGGAACAGTAGGCGTCGGCTCGACCTAGGGCTCCATTTTGGAGACCCAAAGTCAGAACCAGGACAGCTAAGGCTGTATAAACCTAATACTCTATTGCTTTATGTTGTTTTGGACTAACCCTGGATGCAGGACCGAAGGAACGTGTTTCTGTAGCTCAGAATGCCCAAAGGAGAGAGGCAAGTAGCTGAGCAGGGCGCCCCCAGTGTCCCGGGCGCCCCCAAGGCCAATACAAAACAAGTTAAGGAAAGAAGTGCTTCGGTAGCTCACTGGGCGGGGCGCCCCCATGCTCCCGGGCGCCCCCAGTATCCCGGGCGCCCCCAGTGCCCAGGGCACCCAAGGCTCAAGCTAACGAAGTCGATCAACTCAGGCCAGCGAGAAGCCAGCGGATCGACTCAACCCGGGCTCCCCCAGCGTCCCGGGTGCCCCCAGCGTCCAGGGTGCCCCCAGTCAATCCTCAGCCCGATCCTGGAGGGATAACGGCTGACCGAGAGTTGCTCGGATCGATTGACACGTGGGTGGGCGCCCCCAAAGTTCCGGGCTCCCCAGGAGGCTATAAATAGCCCCTCGACTCCAAGGCTTCAAACAACACTTCTTCCAACGGTAATACGCTCTTCTGCTCAAGCGCTCTGCTCCAGAAACCTCCCAACTCGAGATACAAGCACCGACGACATCCCTCTGCTCCTAAGTACAATCCACACCGGACGTCGGTAACGAAGAGTCAATTTTTAATTGTATTCTTACTGCACTTACTACTGTACAACTGTTTGTACGATTTTGCGCAATTATAGAATTGTCCGCAGTAAACAGTCAACGACCGTGGGCCTTGGAGTAGGAGCCGACTGCGACTCCGAACCAAGTAAAATCTTGGTGTCTTTGTGTTGTGTTTTTATTTCTCCGGTGCGTATTCTCTTATTCAATCCGAAAATGATATACGATATTCACCCCTCACTCTATCGTTTTCTTGATCCAACAAGAACGCCCCAAAGGAGAGGGGTAGCAGCTGGGCAAGGCGCCCGGGAGGTCCCGGGCGCACATGGTCAAAGCCAAACAAACAGCTAATCAAGAATTGCTTCGGAAGCTCACTGGGATAGGCGCCCTCAAGGTCCCGGGCGCCCTGGTGGTCACGGGCGCCCTGGATGTCTCGGGCGCCCTGGGTCCAAGCCAACCAGCGATCGAAGCGAAATCAACCGAGAAGCTAGCAGACCAAGTCAACCGGGGCGCCCCCAGTGTCCCGGGCACCCCCGTCAGCTCCGAGGCTAATTCTGGAGAGATAAGCGCTGATCGAGCTTCTGATGAGGTTTCTCGGATCTGAAGGCACGTGTCAGGAGCCCCCAGCATCCATGGTGCCCCTAGGAGTGCTATAGAAGGGGCTCGACCCCAAGGCTTCATAACATCAATTTTCCAACGCCTCTACGCTCTTCGTTCAAGCGCTCTGCTCCGGAAACCTCCGATCTCGAGATTCTAGCACCGACGACGACCCTCTGCTCCGAAGTACGATCCACACTGGGCTTTGATAATGAAGAGTATAATTGTAACGACCCAGAAAATTCTCTTAATATTTTCTTAAAATATTAAGCATGTTTAAATAATTTTCTAAGGGACCTAGAAATATTAAGGAGAACTTTGGCCTAGAAAATCCATGTTTTCTCATTTAAATTGAGAAAACTAAGTACTAATGGGCTTTATGTGGGCTTTTTAGTACCATGATTATAGGTGGATTTCGGTAATAATTAGTATAAATATAAATAGGATTTAATTAGGCATATTAGCATGATTATGGGTAAGTCTTAGCCTAATTTTTCTATTTTAATGGAGAAATTAGGTACTAATGAGCTTTAAATGGGCTCCAAAAATGGGTATTAATTAGGTAAAATTAATATAAATTAGGAAAAATTAATATAAATATAAAAGAATTTTATTTAGGAATATTAGCATAATTATGGATGATTTTAGGGGAATTTTCGGAATTTAG
Source organism: Boesenbergia rotunda (assembly GCA_024364735.1). NCBI lineage: Eukaryota > Viridiplantae > Streptophyta > Magnoliopsida > Zingiberales > Zingiberaceae > Boesenbergia > Boesenbergia rotunda. Next base: position 360,285 of record JAGFNQ010001742.1, read on the forward strand.
GGAAAATAAAAATAATAAAATAAATGAAATAAAAATAAAATAAAAAATAAAGGTGCATGAGCCAAGGATTGAACCTTGGACCTCTTGGACAACAATGCATGCTTTAACCAACTCACCTAGCAAGTGATTGGGAGGAAATGAAGTGGATATTGGTTAAAGCATAGAAGAAGATGAAGGGTCATGGAGAGACTCTTCATTTACCTCCTTAATGGGCTATTAAAGGGGAGTTTTGGGAGTTACTTCTTCTTCCCATTACATTCATTTTCGAAACTCTTCCTCCCCTCATTCTTGATGAGCACCAAGAAGGGGCTTTCCCCTTGGAAAAGCTTCCACCAAGGTTCCATCTCCTAGATCTAAAGTTTCTACAAGAGTACAAGGGCAAGGAGGGATCAAGGGTCAAGAGCTCTACAAGTTCTTTCTCTTTTAAGGTCTAAAAATCAAGAAATCCCAAGGTAAGACTCCCTCACCTGTGGTATAATAGTTCCCTATGATTTTTATGATTTTTAGCATGATATATTGGATACTTTTTGGATTTGATGTTGAAAGGAAAGAAAACCAAGAACTTTATGTTTAAAGGTTTCGGCCACCATGTTTTTAAGATCTAAAATTATGATAAAAATATGTATAATGATATTTAATGTTCCCTTATGATGTTTATAAGTTAAGTATAATTTTTGGGAATTTTTGGAGTACCCTAGGATACCCTAGGGTTTCGGCCAACATGAAAGAAACAAAAACTAAGAACCCTGAGTTTAAGGGTTTCGGCCACCAAGTTTTAAAGGTCTATAATTATGCTAAAAATCATGATAATGTTTTTTAATGTTCCCTTATGATGTTTAGAGGTTAAGTATAATTTTCTGGAATTTTTGGAGTACCCTAGGACACCCTAGGGTTTCGGCCAACATGAAAGAAACAAAAACTAAGAACCCTGAGTTTAAGGGTTTCGGCCACCAAGTTTTAAAGGTCTATAATTATGCTAAAAATCATGATAATGTTTTTTAATGTTCCCTTCTGATTTGTAGAGCTAAAGTATAATTTTTGGGAATTTTTAGAGTACCCTAGGACACCCTAGGGTTTCGGCCAACATGAAAGAAACAAAAACTAAGAACCCTGAGTTTAAGGGTTTCGGACACCATGTTTTAAAGGTCTATAATTATGCTAAAAATCATGATAATGTTATTTAATGTTCCCTTATGATGTGTAGAGGTTAGGTATAATTTTTGGTAATTTTTGGGGTACCCTAGAGGCCCCATATAGTTCGGCCAACCCCAAGGACCCAAGGGTTAGGGTTGAGTCTTTAACTTCAAGCATATGTTTATGTGTTGCCATGATATAAGGATGATGGAAGGTGATTATGTGAATTTTCACATGGCCTTGGGACTCCACAAGTTTCGGCCAAGAAGGGTTAATAGGGTAAAAGTTAAGATTTATTTCAAGTAAGGGTCCCAATGGCCCTATGGTAAGATGTGATTTGTGTTTTATGAATGATATGCCATGTTTACGAATGATATGCCATGTTTATGAATGATATGCCATGTTTACGAATGATATGCCATGTTTACGAATGATATGTCATGTTTACGAATGATATGCCATGTTTATGAATGATATGCCATGTTTACGAATGATATGTCATGTTTATGAATGATATGCCATGTTTTAGGATAATATGCCATGTTTACGAATGATATGACCGAAGTATGGGTCCAAGGGATGGGCACCTTAAGAACGCCCTGGTTTTGGACTACCGAAGCTGTCCACGGTTCTGGCACTACCGAAGCTGTGCAACAGGGATGGGCACCTTAGGAACGCCTCGGTTCGGAGACTACCGACTATGTTGTCCTTACCCTAGTAGGTCGGGGCTCGCGACCTCGGACTTGCTAGGGATGCGCGCTATGATGTATGTATGTGGTACAAGCCGGGGACCCCAAATGATGTTATGATGATTATGTTTAAGCATTTAAAAGTATGTTTTAAAAGTTAAGCATCCCTTATGTATATGCATTCCACTCATGCATCCATTCATGTTATGCATTATGCTATGTTGATAAGATTATATGCTTACGTTCATGTTAAGAAGTATGCATGAGAATGAATGATTTATGCCATGATTATGTTAGGAAGATGTTCATATGCTATGATATGAATAATGCCATGCTTAGAATGTTCACTATGTTTATGATTTATGCCATGAATAATGCCATGCTTAGAATGTCTACTATGTTTATGAGTTATGCCATGAAGTATGCCATGCTACTATGTTTAGGACTTATGCCATGAATTATGCCATGCTACTATGTTTATGATTTATGCCATGAATTATGTATGTTTCCGTTCATGCCATGCTATGTATACGATAAGTGATGTAAGATGTTATGTTCCAAGTAGAGCACCAAGTATGTTAATGTTTTATGTGCTCATTATGAGATGATGAATGATGAATGGTTTTGTGAGTAGGAAAGAGTCTTACTAAGCTTGTGTGCTTATAGTCTTATTTCCTTATACCGCAGATCATTCAAGGGGACAATGATGGAAGCAGCAGGAGGGCAAGAACGTATGTGTGTAGTAGTGACTTGGCCCAGGAAAACTCTATGTTTACTGTTTATGCTAGAACTTCACCTTGATTACTTATATGTCTGAATAATGACCTATGGAACCTTATGATATGATGTTACGTATGACATGATATGATATGATGCTTAAGTTCAAAGTTAATATGCTAAGGTTCCTATGTCATTAAGTTAAGAATGGTAACAGGGCATGTATAAGTTAAAGTTATTCCGCTGCCTTATGATGTCTACATGCCCTAAGCATGTGAACGTAACGTCGCTTATGGAAAAAAAAACGGGTGTTACAATAATTTTCTTTATTGCACTACTATTGTAACAATCTTTGTAAATCTTTACGCCATTATAGATTTGCCTGCAGTAAACGGTGAAGGACCGTGGGCCTTGGAGTAGGAGTCGACCGCGACTCCGAACCAAGTAAAAACACTTGTGTTCCGTGTGTTTCGAGTTAAATTTTGGCTGCGCATTCTCTTTTCTAATCTAAAACGTTTTCACGATATTCACCCCCCCTATCGTGTGTTCTCGATCCAACAAGTGGTATCAGAGTGGGGAAGCTCAAATTTGGTGCAACCACCAATTTGGGAGTTTTTCAGATTTATTGTTAAAATTTTAAATTTTTTTCGATCAAATTTTGATCGTTAATCGAGGTTGGTGCAACACCACTCGATAATTCATTTTATATCTATCTTCTTCCCGCACTGCTAATCCAAGACCAAGTCTTGGGACATTTTTTGTTCTTGTTTCTATTTTATTTTTCAGAATTCCTGAATTGTCATGCAAGAAGGGTTCAGTACAGCCAGACTACCACTTTTCAGTGGGGAGGATTTCTCCTACTGGAAGAGTCGGATGGAGGTCCACCAGAAAACTCAGGTGGACATGTGGATAATAATCTAATCTGGACTGAAAATCCATAAAAACGCTGAAGGAGTGCCACAATCATACACCAAATGGGATACCGCACTCAAAAGAAAGATCGAGGCCAATGCTAAAGTGACTCAAACACTCCAATGCGGCCTGACCAAAGAAGAGCTGAACCGGGTCGGACCATTCAACAGTGCAAAGGAAATTTGGGGTAAGCTAATTGAGTTGCATGAAGGAACCTCCGACACCCGAATCAGCAAGAGGGACGTACTACTAAACAAGCTGTACACAATCAAGATGAACGACAGCGAATCTGCAGCCCAACTCCACGCTAGAATTCAGGAGCTGATGAACGGTCTACACACAATCGGTCACAAGGTAGAGAACCATGACCTGATCAGGTATATTCTTAACGCTTTCCCGTGAAATACTCTGTGGGCATCTATGGTAGATGCGTACAAAGTTTCAAGGGATCTTTCTAAAATCAAATTAGATGAACTATTTTCCAAACTTGATTTACATGAGCAGACTAACTGCACCCTGGCCGAGAAAGGCATTGCTTTTGTTGCAGGCAAGATAGGAAAAATGGTCAAGAAGAAGCCTCAACCTACACCCGAGTCTGACTCAGACTCAGACTCAGAAGACAGCGAAGGGGATCGACCCAAGCTGGTCCGGCTTGCCCGTAACTATTACAAGGAATTGAAGAATCACTCCAACAGAACAAAAGCCAGCCAAAAGAAGGAAGATCCGGCTGAACCAACTAAGAACAAATCAAGTGTGACCTGCTTCGAATGCAACAAGAAGGGACATTTCAAATCGGAATGCCCTAACCTCAAAGAAGCCAAGAAGACAAGAAGGAAGAAGGCCCTTCAGGCAACGTGGGACGAATCTTCCTCCGAAGAAGAAGAAGATGCCCCTTAGTCGAACCTGCTTGCCCTAACTGCTTCGGAAGAAATCGAGACCGAGTCAGAATCGGAGCCGGACGATAGAAAACTCACATTTTCTGAGGACGACGAAATCACTGTAAGTGGATTTTCTAGAATTCAATTAACTGAATTAATTGCTTATCTTTCTCGCGACTTGGCAAAAGCCAAAATCTGAGTCGAGTCCCTCCGACAGGAAGTAAAACTCCTGAAAGAGGGGGCTGACTCTAGATCCTTAACTGAGAAGGTTCAAGAAGGAACCTCTACTCAAGTTGAAAAACTTGAGGAAGAGAACTCCTCCTTGAAAACTCAAGTCAAGGACCTTAGAGTAGCATTAGAACAATTCACCTCTGGTTCCAAGGGTCTTGACATGATCCTTGGAAAACAGAAGTCGGTTCTAAATCGATCCGGGTTAGGCTATCGAACCAAGGCGAGACAAAGGTCACACTATGCTGTACTGAATCAGTCTAGACCTAAAGTTCATGCATGGGTACCCAAACTTTGCCTGAACAATCAAACTGGATCAAATCAGTATTGGATCCCCAAGGACAAGATTAACATCTTGCTGAACCATTATCGTGGCTTTAGTCCAGGGGGAGCCAAATTAAAAATAATTTTCATAGTTAAATGAATTTCTTTTCTTGTTTAAATTGCATGATTACTTGTCTATTTATTTTTTTTACCATGTTTAGACTTAGGAATGGTTAGATTAAGGACTAAACCAATTAACCGAAATTTGAACGACATAGTATTGGGTGGCGGTGAAATGATAGAATGTTAGGGAAATCTCTTCTAATAAGGTCAAGTATACACTACTTGGTCTCTTTAGACTGGTGGAACTAGCCGAAGTTATCGATCCAAGACCCAAACTAATTAGACCAGAATTTTTCAAAAAGTAATTTTGAAAATAAAATTTCTTTAAAAGGCTTTGTCAAGGAAAGGGTTGATGATCCAATATGGCTACGACCAAAGAAGGCCTAGTGCCTCGCCAAGACCTGGAAGGCAATTTTTGAAATTCAAATTCAATTTACTGTTTTCAAATTCGAATCTAACGCAAATTTTCAGTTAATCGTAGATTCAAACACTATTTTTCAAAATAAATTCAAAACCAATTGTTTTCAAAATTAATCATGATTTTTCAAAATAAATTCTTACTTCTATTCAAAACCTGTCTCACAAAAATCCATAAGGCTAACGTGGTTGATAACTCTAGATTGGGTGAGACAAACTAGGTTGTGAAAATCAATTTAAGCTATCCTTAATTCTAATTGGATCCAAATCAACAAAACTCTTTATGTGTAAGAATATAAAGATTTGGACCAATGGATGTTGGATAGCGGGTGCTCCAGACACATGACTGGGGACAAATTGAAATTCACCAAACTCAAGTTCACGGACCTAGGCTCAGTAGCATTTGGCAACAATGCTACACTCAAAGTGATTGGGTCAGGTAACATTGAACTCAAATCTAACTTTGTTATTAAAAAGGTGCTTTTGGTTGATGATTTTAAATTTAACTTGCTTAGCTTAAGTCAATTATGTGATACTGGCTATGTAGTTACCTTTACCAACTCTAACTGCCTAATTAGAAACTTACAAGACTCGGAAATCATACTTAAGGGCTCTAGGAAAAATAATGGTTACACTATAAACCTACCCTTAGTACCTAAATACATGTTAACTCAGTTAGAAGAATCAAACCTCTGGCATAGGAGATTAGGTCACACTAATCTGAGATTAATTTCAAAAATCACCCAACTTGGCCTAATTAGAGGTATACCTAAAATTAAGAACCATGAAAACTTAATATGTGAATCATGTAATCAAGGTAAACAAACCAGGTCTAATCATAAACTAATTCAATCAGATTTAACTCAAACCACACTTGAGCTCCTGCACCTTGACCTATTTGATTCACATGGAGCCAAGTCACTAAGCAGAAACCTGTACTGCTTAGTAATTGTTGATGATTACTCTAGGTTTACTTGGGTTAGGTTTCTAAAAACCAAAGATGAAACCCTAAACCTATTTAGTGATTTTTGTAAGTTAATTGAAAATCAAAACGATACCAAAATCAAAAGACATAGGAGTGATCATGGAGGAGAATTTGAAAATCAACGATTCGAGGAGTTTTGTAAGATAAACGGGTATATACACAAATTTTCGTGTCCTAGAACCCCCCAGCAAAATGGGATAGTCGAACGGAGAAATAGAACCCTACAGGAAGCCTCTAGGGCTATGCTCAATGAATTTAACCTAGCTAACCAATTTTGGGCAGAAGCAATTAGTACGACTTGCTATATCCAAAATAAGGTCCTAATTAATAAACGACACAATAAGACACCCTATGAATTATATTATCATAGACTTCCAAACCTACGTTACCTAAGGGTCTTTGGGTGCAAAGTCTATATCCTAAACACCAAGGACTATCTAGGTAAATTCCAGTCTAAGTCAACCCCAGGCATCTTCTTAGGATATTCAACAACAAATAGAGCCTATAGGGTTTACAACAAACAAACTAAGAAAATTGAAGAAACAACAAATCTAATATTTGATGAAGAAATTAACTCAAAATCTGATAATCCAGATCGAAATTCATCAAATACTGATCAAGAAGATAATGAACAATCTGTTGAACCTTTAATTGAACCCCTAAATGAACTAACTATTGAACCAACTATTGAGTCATTTGAACCAACCCAAGTAGTTGAACCAAATACTGAACCAAACTGACCGGCCGGACCTGAGGCTGAACCAAGTTCTAGAAAAACTAAGAAACCCAGACTCAGTCACCCAACTGATCAAATTGTGGGTGATCCAACGTTAGTCGTCAGAACTAGGTCTTCCTATTGAAACCTTAGTCAGATTGCACTGATTTAAATAATTGAACCTAAGACTATAAAGGAAGCCTTACCTGATCCTGATTGGATCATTGCTATACAGGAAGAGTTAGCCCAGTTTGAGAGGAACCATGTCTGGGAACTAGTACCTAAACCTGAGGGCAAATCAATTATTGATACTAAGTGGGTTTTTAGGAATAAGCTAAATGATCAAGGTTAAATAGTGAGAAACAAAGCCTGCTTAGTAGCCAAAGGGTTCAGTCAAGTAGAAGGGTTAGATTATGACGAAACCTATACCCCAGTAGCTAGACTTGAGTCCATTAGGATGTTGTTAGCCTTTGCATCCCATAAAGGATTTAAACTCTACCAAATGGATGTAAAGTCAGCTTTTCTAAATGGATTTATTAAGGAAGAAGTCTATGTAGGACAACCCCCCAGTTTTGAGGACTTAGAAAGACCTGACTATGTTTACAAGCTCACTAAAGCACTTTATCGACTAAAACAAGCACCTAGGGCATGGTATAAACGCTTAACAACCTACCTAATTTCTAAAGAATTTAAACAGGGACAAATTGACTCAACCCTATTTATTAAGACCTTAGAAAAGGACTTCTTTATTGCACAAATCTATGTAGACGATATAATTTTTGGATCCACCAACTCAAATTTCCTAAAAGAATTTGTTAAAATAATGGAAAATGAATTTGAAATGAGCTTAGTTGGTGAGCTTAACTTCTTTCTAGGATTACAAATTAAGCAAACTAGGGATGGAAACTATGTCCATCAATCTAAATATGCTAAGGAGTTAATAAAGAAATTTAAAATGTACAACTCCAAAAGCATAAGTACCCCCATGGCCACAAATATAAAAATAGATAGTGACCCTGATGGTAAACCAGTAGACCTTAAACTCTATAGAAGTATGATTGGAAGTCTACTGTATCTTACAGCCAGCAGACCTGATATCCTTTTTGTTGTAGGAATGTGTGCTAGATACCAAACCTGTGCTAAGGAAACGCACTTAGCAGCCCTAAAAAGAATACTAAGATACGTTAAGGGCACCCTAAATGTAGGGATTTGGTATCCTAGGATCTCAACTTTTGACTTGTCAGGATACTCAGATTATGATCATGCTGGTTGTAAATTAGATAGAAAGAGTACAAGTGGAAGCTGCCAACTCTTAGGAAATAGTCAGTAAGTTGGTGCAGCAGAAAACATCACTGTGTAGCTCTATCCACAACTGAAGCTGAGTATGTTGCTTTAGGAGAGTGTGTAGCACAACTCTTATGGATGATGCACACTCTTAAAGACTTCCAGCTCAACTACACCCAAACTCAAGTCTACTTTGACAATATAAGCTCAATTAATCTAACTAAGAATCCAATCCAACATTCGAGGACTAAACACATAGAAGTTAAACACCACTTCGTAAGAGATCATGTAGCCAGGGGTGAGATAGTCCTTAAGCATGTAGACTCTAAATTCAACTTAGCTGACATATTCACCAATCCCCTACCTGAGTCTGAGTTCAGCTCACTAAGAAGGCAGTTAGGGTTTTGCTTGGTAGAATATGTTTTGCTCTACTTCTGTTTAGTAAAAATGTTTTATTACTTATCAGTTCCTACTTAATTTGAAAAATCATTTTCTTTAGTTTTTTTTCCAATTTTTTGACTTAGGTTTTTTGAAAAATTACCCCCTTCAAAACTAGGGTTTTTTCGCAAATGGACTTAGCTAGGCCCTAACCCTAGAACTGCATGCACCTATAGATTTAGAAGCCAGCATCTCACAAGCACCTTAGGGTACTTTTGATTGATAACCTAGAATGGGTTAAGATGCTTAGGTCTTTGCCTTGATTCAAGATGCTTAAGTCTGTGCATCTGTAGTAATCGGGGCACTAAATACCAATAAACAGTAATCGAGTTAAGTGTCAAGCTTAGAAAACCTAACTTGAACAAAACACTTAACTTGACTAACCCTAGCGAAAACGACTGTTTATAACAGTTAGTAAGTAGCTAATTGGGTTAGACAGGACCCGAAAGAGAAAATTCAAATTGATTTGGTCCAGTTTATATCTTGAATTGTTTCAGTACAATACCTTACTTCTTTTGCTATAATGTTTTGCTATATTGTTTTTTTTTGATATATGGCAAAGGGAGAGAGATTGGAAAGGAGAGAAGGTTTAAATTTTATTTTAAATTTAAAACTTTATTTATCTCCTTTTTCAAAAAGTAAAATCCCTTAAGTCAATTTTTCAAAAATATGTCTAAGTACTTGACTCAGCTATGTTTAAAATTTCTCTAAGTACTATGTCTAAGTACTTGACTTAAGTACTATGTCTAAGTACTTGACTCAGCTATGTTCAAAATTTCTCTATGTATTATTTCTAAGTACTTGACTTAAGCTATGCTCAAAATTTCTCTAAGTACTTATGTTAAACTTCTCTAATAGAAAAGTTTCTAACTATTTTCTTGAAAACTTTCTAAAATGCTAAAAAGATTGGAAAAATTTTCACAACTCACAAATATGGTAGAAATTCCTTTTGTATTAAAAACTTTATATTTCCTAAGTATTAAAACTTCAGAAGAAGTTTAGAAAATTTTCCAAAGTGCAAAAACTAAATAATTTACTTGAAAATTTTCTAAATTCTCTAAGTGTAAATTTTCCAAGTGCTCAACCCAAAATTTTTTTGGAAAATATTTTCTAACTTACATTTTTTTTGGAAAAGATTCTAAGTGTTGAAAAATAATTTTTTCAAACCCCGCGAACCTTTGAAAAATCTTGGGGGAGATTCCTTCCAGGGGGAGGAAATGAAATTGGAATTTTACCTGTTTTTGTTTAAACTTATCTTTTTGAACCGGATTGCCATAAATCAAAAAGGAGGAGATTGTTGGTGCAGGCAGCACCTAAGTCAAACCTGGGTTTTGATATTGGCAAAGGGTTCAAAAGTTAAGATGTTATTTTGGTCTAATATGCTCACTAAGTGTGCATGAAAGAAGCCCTAGGTACACTAGGCACGAAGTCCTGGTCGAGGACTGGGCACGAAGCCCTAGCAAGGAGCTGGGCACCGATGACCTGCTTGGAAGGTGGGCATGAAGTCCTGGTCGAGGACTGGGCACGAAGCCCTGGCAAGGAGTTGGGCACCAAAGACCTACTCGGAAGGTGGGCACGAAGACCTGGTTAGGTGCATCGGGCAAAAGTCCAACCGGAGGAGCCGGTTGGCAAAAGGTAAATTCTCCTGAGAGGAGTTGGTGAGGACGCATTCCCCGTAGAGGGAACAGTAGGCGTCGGCTCGACCTAGGGTTCCATTTGGGAGACCCGAAGTCAGAACCAAGACAGCTACGGTTGTAAAAACCTAACATTTCTTGCCTTGTTTGTTGTGGAACTAACCTTGGATACAGGGACCAAAGGAATGTGTTTCTGTAGCTCAGAACATCCCAAAGGAGAGGGGCAGCAGCTGGGCAAGGCGCCCGGGAGGTCCCGGGCGCCCAAGTTCAAAGCCAAAAGAACAGCTAAGCAAGAATCGCTTCGGAAGCTCACTGGGATAGGCACCCTCAAGGTCCCGGGCGCCCTGGGTCCAAGCCAACCAGCGATCGAAGCGAATTCAGCAGAGAAGCTAGCAGACCAACTCAACCGGGGTGCCCCCAGTGTCCTGGGCGCCCCCGTCAGCTCCGAGGCTGATTCTAGAGGGATAAGCGCTGAGCGAGCTTCGGATGAGGTTTCTTGGATCCGAAGGCACGTGTCAGGCGCCCCTAGCGTCCAGGGCGCCCTCAGGAGTGCTATAAAAGGGGCTCCACCCCAAGGCTTCATAACATCAATTTTCCAACGCCTCTACGCTCTTCGTTCAAGCACTCTACTCCGAAAACCTCCGATCTCGTGATTCTAGCGCCGACGATGACCCTCTGCTCCGAAGTACAATCCACACCGGGCGTCGGTAACGAAGAGTATAATTTTCTTTATTGCACTACTATTGTAACAATCTTTATAAATCTTTGTGCCATTATAGAATTGCCCGCAGTAAACGGTCAAGGACTGTAGGCCTTGGAGTATGAGCTGACCGCGACTCCGAACCATGTAAAAACACTTATGCTCTGTGTGTTTCGAGTTAAATTTCCGCCGCGCATTCTCTTTTCTAATCCGAAACATTTTCACGATATTCACCCCCCCCCCTCTATCGTGTTTTCTCGATCCAACAGTCCCGACCAACTTGGGTCGATCCCCTTCACTATCTTCTGATTCTGAGTCTGAGTCAGACTCGGGTGCTGGTTGAGTCTTCTTCTTGGGAGCTTTACCTACAACAAAAGTTATACCTTTCTCGATCAAGGTAGTGTTAGTCTGTTCGTGCAGTTCTAGTTCATAAAAGAGTTCGTTTAATTTGATTTTAGATATGTTCCTTGAAACTTTGTAGGCATCTACCATAGACGCCCACAGTGAGTTTCTCAGAAAAGAATTAAGCGTATACCTTATCAGGTCACGGTTTTTGACCTTGTGACCTATCATGTGCAACCCATTCATCAGCTCCTGAATTCTGGCGTGGAGTTGGGCTGTAGTCTCACCGTCGTGCATCTTGATTGTATAGAGTCTGTTCAGTAACAGATCTCTTTTGCTGATCCTCGTGTTGGAAGTGCCTATGTGCAGCTCGATCAGCTTATTCCAAAGCTCCTTCGCACTGTTGAAGGGTCCCACCCGGTTCAGCTCCTCCTTGGTTAAGACGCATTGCAAAGTCTGGGTCACCTTTGCATCGTCCTCGATTTTCTTCTTTAGCGGGGCGTCCCACTCGGTATAATGTTGCACCACACCTTGTGTATTTTTGGGAATTTCCAGCCCAGACTGGATGATTATCTACATGTCCACCTGAGTTTTCAGGTGGACTTCCATCCTACTTTTCCAGTAGGAGAAGTCTTCTCCACTGAAAAGAGGAGGTCTAGCAGTGCTGTACCCCTCTTGCATGGCCATTGAATTTTTTTGAAAAAATTTAAAAAAATTATCCCAAGACTTGGTCTTGGATTAGCAGTGTGGGAAAAAAATATTAATAACGGAAAAAGATCGAGTGGTGTTGCACCAACCCATAAGGTTAACGTGATTGATAACACTAGAGTTGGACCGATGTCATCGATAGAGGAGGGGGGGGGGGGGGTTGAATATCTACTTGTAAAAACTTTCGCGGAAATTCGTCTTTCGTAGACTTTCATTCTAGACTCAAAGTTAGTGCAGCGGAAAATAGAAAGAACGAAAATGAAGACAACACAAAATGCACACGGGATTTACTTGGTTCCCAACCTCCCAGGGTCAGTACATCCAAGGCCTAAGCACGGGAACGCCCATCCACTAATGGTCTCCTTTTCGGACTTTTCGGAGGCAGAGAAACCTGTCTTACAGTACACAATTACAATCACAAAGATAGATAAAAATAATTACGGAAAATAAATTCAAACCAACAAGGGTCGAGGACTCGACCGATCTGGAACTCCAAAGTGTCGCGCACTTCCTCCCGAAGCTTCCGTGGTCGCAGAGCCTCGTTGTTAGCACTTTGTTGTCAGTCAGAAAGCTCAGAATGAATCTTCGAAGTTATGTTCTGAGTTGAGGGGTAGAAGCCCTTTTTATAGCCATATCTAGGGTGCCCGTGATGCTATGGGGCGCCTCATAAGTGGTCAAAAGTTCATCAAATTGCGAACTTCGCGAACTGATAAAAACTGCCATATTGGGTGCCTGTATTGATGGGGGCGCCTGATTCATTCAGGCACCTAAGTTAATGGGGGCGCCTAGCTTCATTGAGGCGCCTATATCAATGGGGGTGCCCGGGAAGCTGCTTTTCAGCAGTTTTGTGTTTGTTTGCCTGCTTTCTCTTCAGTTTTAGGTACCTACAAGATACATAAATACAAGGCAAATACATATACAATCTTAGCCTTAAGGACTTGGTTCTGACTTCGGATTTCCACGAAACCTTAGGTTGAACCGACGCCTAAGTTCCCACCCCCGGCAACGCGCCTTCAACCTACTCCTCTCAGGAGACGGTTGCCACCTAGTCCATTCGGGTGGACTTTTGCCTAGCTTCACTCACCAGGACTTTTGCCGAATCCTACGACCAGGACTTAGTGCCTAACTTCACTCATCAAGACTTTTGCCCAGCTTCACTCACCAGGTCTTAGTGCCCAGCTTCACTCACCAGGACATAGTGCCAAATTCCTCGAACCAGGTATTCGGTGCCCAACCCTTGGCCAGGACTTAGTGCCCAATTTCTCGAACCAGGACTTAGTGCCCAGCTTCAATCACCAAGTCTTAGTGCCCAATTCCTCGAACCAGGACTTAGTGCCTAGGTTTACTAGGACTTTCATTTACTTTGGTACTCCTCTCTTGACTTACCCTTCCCTTGTTCAATGTGTCACTGACTTAAGCATATTATCAAACATTGAAACACTTAGAGGAGGACATTACTGATGCATCTTGCACCAACAATCAATTGAACCACTAATTGAACCTCTAAATGAACTAACTCTTGAACCAACTACTGAGGTCTCAACTGATCCAATAACTGAACCGACCCAAGTAGTTGAACCAAACACTGAACCGAACCATCCAGCCGGACCTGAGGCTGAACCTAGTACTAGAAGAACCAAGAAACCCAGACTCAGTCACCCTTCTGATTAAATTATGGGTGATCCGCCCTTAGGAGTTAGAACTAGGTCTTCCTATAGAAATCTTAGTCAGATCACATTAATTTCAAAAATTGAACCTAAGACTATAGTGGAAGCCCTACCTGACGCTGATTGGATTATAGCTATGCAAGAGGAGTTATCTCAATTTGAAAGAAACCATGTCTGGGAACTAGTACCTAAACCTAAGGGTAAATCTGTAATAGATACTAAGTGGGTGTTCAGAAACAAATTAAATGATCAAGGGGAAATAGTTAGAAATAAAGCCCGCTTAGTAGCTAAAGGGTTTAGTTAGGTCGAAGGGTTAGACTATGATGAAACCTATGCCCTAGTAGCCAGACTTGAGTCAATTAGAATGTTGTTAGCCTTTACAGCCCATAGAGGATTCAAGCTATACCAAATGGATGTTAAGTCCGCCTTTTTAAATGGGTTTATCAAAGAAGAAGTTTATGTAGGACAACCCCCAGGATTTGAGGACCTAGAAAAACCTGAGTATGTTTTTAAACTTAGAAAAACACTGTATGGGTTGAAACAAGCACCTAGGGCATGGTATTAACACTTATCAACTAATCTAATTTCTAAGGAATTTAACCAAGGTCAAATTGTCTCCACCCTTTTTGTTAAAACGTTAGAAAATGACATTTTTATTGCCCAAATTTATGTTGATGATATAATTTTTAGATCCACCAACTCTAACTTTCTAAAAGAATTTGTAAAAATAATGTAAAGTGAATTCGAAATGAGCTTGGTAGGTGAGCTCAACTTTTTCTTAGGATTACAAATCAAACAGACTAGAGATGGTAATTATGTTCACCAATCCAAGTATGCTAAAGAGTTAATAAAGAAATTTAAAATGCATAATTCCAAAAGCTTAAGTACCCCTATGGCAACAAATGTCAAAGTAGATAATGACCCTGAAGGAAAACCTGTAGATCTTAAGCTATACCGAAGCATGATTGGTAGCCTACTTTACTTGACGACTAGTAGACCTGATATCTTATTTTCTGTAGGAATGTGTGCTAGGTGTTGGAACTTGGATGGCTAGAGAGGGGGGGGGTCAATGTAGCCAGACACTTAAACATAGCTCTTTTCAAACTTTCCTGCACTTAGATGTTTAGTAGCATAACGGAAGCAACAAAATAGAGTATGCAGTAAACTAAACCCTAAGCTGAGCACAAGCACAAGAACGCTAAGAAGAGGATTTACAAGGTTCGGGGATAACTTGCCCCTACTCCTTGGCGTGCCCTTAAGGTGGGCGATCCCTTGTTCATCGGCAGATCAAGCCCCGGAAAATCCGGATAGTAAGCAACCTCTTTCTCGGTGGAGTAATCTCTCCACAGCGTTTCAAGATGATGAAGTATAAAGTATAGGAAACACAAGAAGGATCTTACTTAGCACTTAGAACCACAAGAACACAAGCAAACTTCTCTGAGCTCCACCCAGCGCAGATCTCACGCAAGACTCTCCTCTTCGTGTCTTCTCGCTGATGGACTCAAGCTTCTTGTTTCTCTTCTCCCAAGTGCCCAAGTAACAGAAGGTTGCTTGCTCAAGATGATGGAACAACAGATCGCACAAGCAGCACACAAGATGTCGCAAGAACACAAGTTGTGTAGAGAACTTCGTTGTTAAGGCTCGTTTGCCACCCAGCACTTAAGTCTCCTCTGCTGATCTCAGGTCACAACCATCTCACTGCAGCCTCCAGCAGCTCACCTGCCAACGCCAGCTACCACTGAGCTCTCCCTGGACTCCCTGAGCTTCCCTCAGCCAAGCTCCAGTTAGCAGCTCCAGTCAGCAGCTCCAGCCGTTGCAACCTGAGATGGCAAATGGACAAACCTGCTCCAAGGAAAGGCTTCCATTGACTCTCCTTGAGTGTTTGAATCCATCCCTGTCACCTGCACACTTAATCAGAGCATTAGCACAGCATATCAAGTATAGAATCAAGTATCAGAGATTAAGCGCAGAGAATCAGATGTGTTCAGACGCGATCAGAGCGTCTGGCAGTGCATTTTGAATTAAAGTGATCTGTCACCAAACCGATCAGAGAGCCTCCTGATCGGTCACCAGACCGATCAGGGTGGCTTCAGACCGATCAAGCTCCATCCTGATCGGTCCCCAACGCTCAATCAGAAATTGTGATTTCTCTGGGACTCTCCTGGACCGATCACCAGACCGATCCCAGGTTATGGATCTATAACCATACCGATCCACCCCTTTGCCGGGCGATTTCTTAGCTTCGCAGTCCAACCCTCCTGATCTGTCACAAGACCGATCAGGGCATGCTCAGACCGATCAGGCTCCGTCCTGATCGGTCATAGTGAGGAACTCGCGACACTTGATCGTTCTCCAGAACGGTCTGAACAGTGTTCCAGATCGGTCACCAGACCGATCAGGAGCAGATCAGTGAGGTTCCCAAAAACCTACTGGATGCTCCCTGATCGGTCACCGGACCTATCAGGAGCAGGGCAGCAGGGGAACTCAACCCACTTGTGGGCTCCCTGATCGGTCACCAGACCGATCAGGAGCCGTGCAGTGAGTGAAACGCATACTCCCTGATCGATCACCAAACCGATCAGTCATCGCTGGATCGGTCACCAGACCGATCCACGAAGGAGCACCGTGCCAACTTCCCTGATCGGTCACCAGACCGATCCAGGGACTCCAACCTAGCCCTCCATGCTAGGGTTTCATCCAACCTAGCCCTCCAAGCTAGGACCTGACCCTCCAAGCCAGGATTTCATCCAACCTAGCCCTCCAAGCTAGGACCTGACCCTCCAAGCTGGGATTTCATCAACCTAGCCTTCCAAGCTAGGACCTGGCCCTCCAAGCCAGGATTTCATCAACCTAGCCCTCCAGGCTAGGACCTGACCCTCCAAGCCAGGACTTTTTCACACCTAACCCTCCAGGTTAGAACTTTTCACCCATAGCCCTCCAAGCTAGGATTTTCCACACCTAACCCTCCAGGTTAGGATTTTTCACACCTAGCCCTCGAAGCTAAGATTTTCCACACCTAACCCTCCAGGTTAGGACTTTTCCACACCTAGCCCTCCAAGTTAGGATTTTCTCACACCTAACCCTCCAAGTTAGGATTTCATCAAACCTAGTCCCACTAGGTGTGCCTAATCCACGATCAGGACTTAATCATAATCATAATCATCAACCTAAACTAAAAACAGTGTCAACACCAATACAACAATCAGGGTCAGACTGTATCAATAATCTCCCCCTTTTTGTTGTTTGACAGCCCGATTTTAAGTTTAGGGATTTGAAATCAATATTCTCCAATTTCAGAATCATAGGGGAATCAGGGAATCAGGATCCTCCCCGTACAACATAGTTATCCCAAACTTAACCAACCTCACCCTCCCCTTTGTCAAACACCGAAAAGGGTGTAGACGGGTTGTTAAGTTTAACCATACTCCCCCTCAACCCTAGGGGTTTTCCAAAACAACCAAAGATTTGAGTGAATTTTGAAAGCATATGAAAGCATATGATAAATATAGGGCATGGCAAAACAATTATATGTACATATGAACATGGCATCATAAGCATAATCAGTGCAACACATAATGAGGCATAACGTCAAATGAACGAAGCATAAGCAAAATCTAGTCAGAGAAGTAAGACATAGAACATAGTCTGGAAAATCAAGTGCATCATACAATAAAACCAGACACAATGTTAGATGCATATCAATGCATCAATGTCAACACCAAGCCATAATAGGTGAATAGTCAGGACGGACAGATCCGACAAATCATCAGATACCACAAAGTAGAATCAGAGTACAATCATCCATCGGCGGGGGGGGGGGGGTCATCATGCATAGGGTCATCCATCATGGCATCATCAGGAGCAAAAGACCCTGGTGCAGCACTACCAGAGGGCGCATCTCCCGGAAAGGTGTGCCGGCGCCACTCTTCGTACCACGTCTACTGCAAAGTACGGACCCCGGAGATATCGGACTCCACTGCGGTCAGTCTGCAATCGAAGGAGCGAAAACCCGAGCGGACCTCCTCTCGATAGAGCTCTCGCAAATGAAGATCATGCTGGATCGTCCGATCCAGCTCAAAAATCTACCATCGTAGGTCCGAGTCTGGCTCATAGTCGTAGTCGGCAGTAGCAGTGGGAGCCGCCTGATGTGCAACAGCATCTACTGGTGCCTGAAAGTGTGGACCTCCCCCAGGTAGATTGCCAAGACCCCTCCCGTCCTTCCAAACCAGTGCCCGATCGTGATCCCGAATGATGATGCTGGATTTGGCAAACGCCCGTCTGCCAAGTCTGCAATCCTGTCTAACCATGGGCACTGTCCGACCCTTGGTTACATCAACTCCCACTGGCATAAGCCAGTCGGTGATGACGTGACCAAACGGCATATAGACAGTGCGTCGGCTCGGCTCTCTATAGGATAAGATGGACTGAAAAATGCTCTCCATGATGTCAATGTCCATGCGGCGGTGCATACCATAGAGCATCAGGCAATGATAGGGATGGATCTCGGTCAAGGACTTTGAAGTGATAGGCAAGATGCAATTGGTGATTATCTTGAAGAGGATGTAGTCAACAGGGGACAGACGGAGGGCCGCAAATGTCGGAAACTCGGGCCCTAACTCGTCAAGACCAGCTGGTCGTGGATGGCCAAAGAAATGCTGGTAAATGCTGTCGGGGGTAACATCCGCGAAAGGAGCCAACAAAGGGTCAGGGAGCTCAGGATAGATAGAATACAAGTTAGGCGATCGACGACCGCCCAGATACTCTGCCAGAATCTCATAAGAGAAATCAAGATTTCTCTTGGCGACTCGAGTGGTGAATTCAAAGCCCCCTTGAGGCCCTTTTTGAAGATTGTTGTAAAACTCGGAAACAAGGTCATAGTTTATCGTCCGCTCCAGGGAGAGGAGAAAGCCAAGGTTGTAGAAGGTGACTATCCCCATGATGGAGGGGCAATGCTCGGATAGGAAGGGAACATCAATTGATCGGTTGGAGAGCAACTTAAAGGTTCTGGACTGAAAGGCCTGCTCACAGGCAGCATTGGGGAAACGAGAACTTGAAGAAGGCTGAGGCCTTCGGGAGGGCGTGGAAGAAGAAGGAGCTTTGCCATTTGAGCTGCCCTCCACTGGTTCTTTTCCCTTTGACGATCTTCTAATGGATTTGAAGAGATGATCATGAAAAAAGTTTAAATCAAATGAGCAAGATCGAATTGATCCTATGAACATGGATTAATCAAAGACCCAAGATTTGATCACGGGAAGAATAATCGAGTGAACATAAGGTAAGGCATTGAGCATAAGATTTATCAGTTTAATATAAGATGGGAACAATATTCAAATGAAAGAGAGATTTGATCATATGTAGGTCACAGCACACACAACACACACACCCAAAGGAAACCCCAAGAACAAACATCACGGTTAGTTCACCACATATTATGATATTTGAAGGAATCAACAAGGTGAGGTAGGGGAAGCTTACTTAGGTGTCATTCTTTTGTCTGTTGAGTTTGAGAGAGATCAACCGGCTGAGTTGCGCAGAGGGGCACACACAAGTGATGCTTCGCGAGAAATAAGAGCAGAAGACGAACTCCCAGCAGTGCAGAAGAAGAACAATCTCATGCACAACAGGGAGAAGATCGAAGAAACCACGCGCAGGAGGAGAAAATGCAGGAGGAGCTCATGCTGAAAGAGAGGGATCTCACGCGCAAGTTGAGAGTTTCGGCGCTAGGGTTCAGCAATGAGGGGTTTCGGGAGAGTTAATAGGTTGGTGGATCCACTACAAGAAAAAATAGCTTTCCTGACACTTTCTTAATGACATTTATTGGAATGTGTCATTGATTTATATATATCATGACATTGATTAAAAATAAATAAAATAAATAAAATAAAAATCTGATTAAGTATATTGTTATGACATTTATAATGGATGTCACTAAAAGTTTACATTTTGACTCATTTTTTTTTTCATCTCCCTCAAAATTTCACTTGCTCGCTGCCCAAACTCATACATAATTAAAAAAAAAAGTGATCCCTAATTTTTCACACTCACGCCCTTTCCTCACGACTCTCCCCCACCGACACCAGCGTCGTGCGACTCTCCCCCCACCTTGGCATCGTCTACCTCAGCGTTTGCCCCGTCGACCACCAGCACCAGCCACCAATGTCGTCTGCTCCGCCGACTACCAGTGTCGTCTGCTCCGTAGTTTGCCCCGTCGAGATCCGAACCCTAGGTTGCAAGTTTCTATGTGCTCTATTTCGTTTGAAGATTTATAAGTGATTTTTGGTTGATTTCGGTGATTTCTTGTTGTTCTTTTAAAGATTGAGTGATTTCTATCCACAACCATCTTGCTTCAATAGATCTTTGATTTTGTTTTTGGTTGAACGAAGTTCAGTGAGAATTTATTCTTCGATAGATCTTTGAGTGATTTCTTTTTGTTTTTGGTTGAACGAAACCAGCACCAACCATCTTGAGTGAATTTTGTTTTTGAAGATTGAGTGATTTCTATGTACAACCATCTAGATTTGTTGAAAATGTACATTATTATCCTTCCATAATTTCCTGGGACAATTTGATGTAAAAAGACAATCTCTTCAACTCTTGCATCATTTATTGCGTCTCCTTCAAGCTAGGTCCCAAGACCAATTACTTGAACTTGATGCCTTATCCAATTCCGGTTAAACTTCAATACTGGCCTAAAGACTGCTAAACCAGAGCAGATATTAATAAGATTTCCATCCTCTACAATCCTGCTATGCAATGTTATTGAATTTTACTAACATCTGAGACATTGGCAACCTGTAAAGAGTTTTCAAAGGAAAACTTTGAATGACATCACACTTTCACATTTTGTTCCATACTTCTGTGCTATATTAAGTATCATCTCAATCACCGTTTGTCTGAATTGGGTTATCTTCATAGATATATTTTTCAATCCACTTAACAATTTCTTCACTAAAAACTCAAGTCTAGAAATTAATCACTCTTTTCCAGTAATAGCATATGAATACATTGATGCATTTATTAACCACAGTTTATCAAGAATTTAAATTATCTTTTGTTTTAAAAAAATCTGTCTTGTTCCTTTGATTTTTGTCTTCAATTACTCAAACATTTTAGCGATAGCTTAATTTTTTTAATCTAGTTTTGGGTGTTGAAGATATTGGTCATACTCCATTGTTTTTGTTACCATTGTTCTAATCCTTTGTGTGTTTTTCCCATTCCTCTGCTAATATTTCTATAGTTTGTGAATGCACTATCTGCTAATATTCCCATTCCATTGTTTATGTGTTTCTTCTTCTTTTTGAAACTTCTTCAAATGATCTATGTGAAATAACTGGTTATTGGGAAAGATCGAATTAACCTTTGTTAATATCCCATCAAACTCAGATGCTCTGTATATTGGCGGATCTTAGCAACCATAGTTCCAATGACCATAATAGCAACATAGAGATACAACATTCTCTTACATCGAATGTTAGGAAATTTGAATTTGCCTCCTTTATCAATAAGCTCCATCTATCCCTTCACCCATTGTACTTGATGTTTCTGTTTCTTTAATTTATCTTGCTAGTAAAGTGTTTGCCTTATTGTTTTTCTCTGATCTCGGCTTATTAGCGACACCTCTTGATCAATTTTTTAACAAGTTAAACATCTATCTTAGAATCTATATTCAATCATGTCAGGAAAGTTGAAGATGAGCTTAGTGGTGAACTTGAATTACATATTCAGGGAGCTGAGAGACCTTCCATCTGGAATCTTATTGGCATGCAATTTATACTTCTTCCCTACACGCTTGGCAAGGTTTTTGAGTCTATTCAGAAAAGTACTTAATCATAAATGTGAAATTTGTATCATACTATTAATAATCCTTGTCATGTCTTTCTTTCTTGTATATTTCTTAAAATATGATTCCTATGAATATCTAAGAACTGTAACCTTTTCCTGTTGATTTGGAAAACATGTTGGTTTTGGAGATATCAGGTCAAAAAGTTGCCATACTCATGGAATGATGCTTGTTACTTGACACGAAAGTCTCTCAGAGTACCTTTTGAAGCATGGAGAAATATTGGTAACGTGTTAGTCTACTCCATTTTGAAATTCTAATTATCTGCCAAACTATAATCTTTTAATTCGAACCTAATTCTTTGCTTGTGAAAAAATCTAGATCTAGATTATATACATTTTTTTTCTTTATTATATATTTCTTTAATTTTATTTCATTTACACAAACTAATTAATATATGATTTTTTTGTAGGTGACAAGAATATTGAATTTTGTTTAAGATGTGATGGTTGAAGATTGAAGATGTAGCAAAGTTTAGAAGTTAGGTTATGAATATCAATTATATTTGCAATTAACAGTTGATGAAGAAGACTTCTACTAGGTGCATGATGTTAGATTTTTATTTTTGTTGATGTGTGTTGTCTTTTTTTTCTCCAAATTTTTATGTTTATCTTTTTCTGTTGAATCTAAACATGCTTATCTTGAAGAAGAACACTTCTTTTGTTTTGTTTTGTTTAACTATTATAATAAGATTATGACTTCGTCTCTTTGAAGAAGGGTTTGATCTCATCCTCTGAGCTAGCTAGCTCGCTGTGCCCTTGACTTATATGTTTTTGATCGAAGGATCAACTGGTTGAAGGAAATTAATTAAGTGTACATTATGATCCTGATGAAGAACATCAGATATATATATATGTGTGTGTGTGTGTGTGTGTTGGCACAGCAATCACATTATCAAAATCTCTTGATACATGCAGCTTCAGTATATTTCTATCTATTGATACATGCAGCTTCAATATACTCATAAAGGGTCTTAGTAGAGTAGGTGACATGGATACTGCATTAGAGCTTTTCAACCAGATGCAGAGCTTTGGCTACGTGCTAGATATCATTACCTATAACATTGTTATCAATGGACTCTGTCGAGCCGATCAAGTTAATAGTGGACACAAGATTTTGCGGAAAGTCCAATCGGATAGTGCATATGCACCAAATGTGGTCACATACACATCTGTCATTTCTGGTTATTGCAAAATCGGCAAGATGGAAGAGGCATATGAGGTTTTTGATGAGATGATTGGTGCTGGAATTAAACACAGCAGGGTAACATACAATGTTCTTATCAATGGGTATGGTAAGATGGGGAATTTGCCATCTGCAATTTCTTTGTATGAGAGAATGTTAGTTTGTGGTTGTCCTGATGTATTCATTCATGCGTAACTTCTTTTTTATTGCTAAACCATATATGTCATTCATTCATGTCTCATGTTACAAGCCATAAACCATATATATATATGTTTAATTGCATTCATTCATGTCTAGCTTCTTTTTTCATGATTATGTGCATCTATCTGGCTTTGCTTGTAATAGTATATATGAAGAAACTTAAATAGTGATATGAATAGATATCTGTCAGATTTGGCAAATTTGAAGGACATTTTTCACTTATCAAGATCAATGAGTTTTTTTGGAGAGCCAATATCAGTACTGTCGAGATTTGTTTGTTTTAATTTTATTTCATTTACATAAATTAATATATGATTTTTTTTGTAGGTGACAAGAATATTGGATTTTGTTCAAGATGTGATGGTTTAAGATTGAAGATGTAGTAAAATTTGGAAGTTTGGTTATGTTTTGCTTTAGGAGAGACTTAATTTTTTGCTAATTCATAAACTAAATATATTGGGTACATTTGTGATTGTGATTAGTGCATAGATATTTTTTGAGGTGACCAATTTGACAGTCTTGTATTGCAAAAAATTGACAATTATTTATTAACACTTTGATTTCAATTTAAAATTTTTATTTGTATTTATGTTAATTAGCTATATGCGTAAATCTTTATATCATGAAAATATTGAAAATGGGTGAGATATTTATTAATATATGATATTTTTTATGTCACAATAGAACACCAAATCATGTAGATAAAAATATCATTGTAAAACTCATATGAAGACATTTCAAAATGTCATAATAAATAATTATTAATGATAATTTTAAATGTCCTTATAGACTAATATAACAATCATTTATATGTGTCACTATAAATTACATAACGAGAAATTTTAAATTAACTTTATAAACTATCATTAGTGACATTTTTTATTATGACTATAAATAAAATTCAAGACACTTATAATTGTCTTGATAAATAATTTTCAAGGACATATAAATTTGACATCATTACTATAATAAAACAACATATATAATGACATTACAAATTTTATAGTGACACTATTTTTTGTCACTATAACAATTATTCATGCTATTAGTGTTGTCACTATTTTTATTTTATAGTGACATTAAGAATTGTCATAAGTGATAAGACTTTAAACGACATCATTATAGAGGGCAATTTAACTTAATGTCACTATATCAAAAATGTCAGTATAAGTAATATATGATGACACTTGTTAATGTCATTAAAAGCATTTTTTCTTGTAGTCATCGGTACACCAACTGAAATTTAATGTGATCGAACGGATCACCGTTCGATCTGGAAGTGCCCAGATCGATCAGGCTCTGGCCTGATCGGACTGGCCTGGTCCTGATCGGTCGGGTGACCGATCAGACAGGCCCCTGATCGATCGGCTGATCGATCAGGAAGCGATCAGTAGATTTGGAGGTTTTTCCGTGAGCCCCCTGATCGGTCTGTGGACCGATTAAAATAGGATGCCAGATCGGTCTGGGGACCGATCCAGGCCAACACAGTGAGTTTGGTCAATTTTTCGCGAAGTGTTCTATGACCCCTCTGATCGATCTGTGGACCGTGTTAGTGATATGAGAGAAGTGTCCTAAGGCAATCGCCTTATGATTGTAATCATTTGTTTTAATAAATGAATATTCACTATTTGAGTATACATGTTTGTGTATTTGATTGAGATCGTAAACTCATTTACTGAATGTCCGCAATACAATTCCCAGCATGAGAGAATTTGTGATGAATTCACAACTAGTGATTATCTCTACATATGCAATTGTGAAGTATTGAAATTGTCCCTAGTCGATGAATTGATAAATACGAACACTATCAATTCTATTGAGACTAGCATGGACTATTCTCTAATCAGCTGAATCTCACTGGCTGGTGACATTGAGATGTCCGGAGATAATCATGAATGCTAGTTAAGGGAACTAGTTCATTGGAGTGACTGGCTGTAAAACTTCATATGGTAGTCTACATATAGATATGTCAGTGAAGTTCTTACTGCAGCTTAAGTGCGATGTTCCTTTGACTTGCGGTGTTCAAGTCATCTTGGTCATGGAGACTTATACTTTGACATCTTAAGCAAGCATCTCCAAGGAGGTGTGTACCCAGGATGATTGGGTATAGCCGAAGTGCCCGAAGATGTTTGAACAGCTGATAAGTATCATTTTGTTGATTATTTTAATTGCTAAAATCCATGTTTGACCCATGTTTTACTTGCTTAATTGTGATTTTTCCCTAGGTTTTAGGACTTTCTCTTATTTTGGACTTAATTGCAAAATTACACATTTTTGGATTATTTGGCCACTAAATTTTTGATCTATTTTTGTAGGCATGAAAGGATCCTGGACCTAGGGCATACTGGGTCAAACTTGAGTCGGAAGTGGACCCGGATCGAGTTATCAAGCTTCGGATTAGTCCGGGCCGTCCGATTCAAAAGCGGCTAGATCTGAGCCATCCAGGACCATCTGAAGCAATCCGAGCTAGGGTTAGGGTTGATCAAGCACTCTGATCAAGATCTGAAGGTTTCATCCCAATCAGAGCTCAATCAACCATTGGATCAAGCTTGGAGGGCTCTAGATCGTCCATTCAAAGATTAGGGTGATCTGGACCATCCGTTGCAAATCTGGAGGATCCGAGCTACCACAAGGTAGATCCTGACCCCTGATCATCATCATCAATGTTTGGGTCAGATCAGAGAAAGATCAGCCGTTGGATTCATCCAAATCAATCAGGGCCGTCCATTCCCATGTATTTAATCAAACTTTCCCAGCCTTCAGCATTGTCGCGTCTTCGCCGTTTCCTTCGTAGTTCTTCGTTCTTCTTGCGCTGTTCTTCATTTTTGCTGCAATTTTTTTAGTTTGAAGGCGTGACCTCCTCAACCTCGACCTTGGATCAACATCTGAATGATTGAAGGATAGTTTGGTTGGAGATTTCAGCTCAATTTGCGCCGGAACAGGGACAGTTTGAGGGTTTCGGTAGTTCTTCAGTCCGATCACTCGTTTCGCTTCCACAAGCCATTTCCGACCATCTGAGCTGCTTGTAGGGGTTCTCAGGTGAGCTCAGATGATTCTCAAATCATCATCGCAGTTCATTCAGTTGAGATAGAGTGGATCGGATGGGAAATTCCAGTTACGCGCAGATTTGAGCAGATTCGACCGACTGAGCTGTTTTCCAATTGGTTTGCTGAGCTTAGGAGTTCGAGGCCAGCCCTTGCGTGACGAACAAGGAGATTTTGAGCTTTGGAAGGGTTGAGGATTAGTTATCTTCTTGAATTTTCAATTTGTAGCTGTAATTTTGAATCTGCCACTGTTTCATTTCTGAATTTCTTTGTATCAGCACTTAGATTTCATTTTTTCATTGTTTTTGCTTAATTAAGTTTCAATTCTGCAATAGTATCAGATAGATTGTTTGTTAGTGAGCTTTCAGATTTAATTTTAGTTCATTTCTTGCCTTCATGCTTGCGTGCCAGTTCTTGTTGCTGCGTATCAATTTTTCCTTTATGCGTATCAGTTTTCTTTCCTTTGAATGTATTTCTGAAGTTTTGTATCAAGTTTGTTTAGTGTTCTTAGCTAAATTTACTTTGAAGCTTGTATCATTTACAAGGCTTTCGGAATTAATTTCTGCATTCGGATCCCACTGATTCATGTCAATCTTGTTCCAGCAAAGTTAAACCCATTCCCATTATTTAATTTTTTTGCTACAAGTCTGATTAAGCTCTGAATTGGTGATTATTTCTGAAGTCTAAATTGATCCTTGTTTTGCATCAAGTCGGTCTCTGAAATTTTGCATCTCATCCATTCATTCATTCAAGTCTGCACTTCAGATCCATGTCTGAAGTTCTTGCTCATGTTTGAACTTCATTTCTGCACTCTTACAATTCACTTATGCATCAAGAACAATTCTGAACTTCATTATTGCATTCCTGCATAGCATTTCTGCCTTGCGTGACCTTTTATCCAGTGTGTCGAATGCATCTGATTTCTAAAAGTTAAACTTCATTTCTGCAGGTTTTGTTTTCATGCAATTCAATTTTGCATCTCTTTGTTTCTGCACATCAGTTCGTTTTGTATCAATTACAGCTTAGCAATTCTGAATTGTAGATCAGTGCATCAATTTTGGCCCGCTTGTTTGTTGGATTTGCATTCAAATTGTTGCTACAATTCTGAAATTGAATCTGAATTTCCAGTCCACAGTGTAAGCACTTAGCATCAGTTTCATGTTGGCACGTTGGTTTTCCTTTTCTGCATGTCTAGGTGGCCTCAAATTCTGCATGTTAGTCTCCAATTCTGCAGTTTTTCAGTTATCCGTTCTGAGTTTATGAATGCCGAATGCATTCAGAAATATTATAGCCATTGCCTTCTGAAATTCTTGCACTTGTTTCAGCCTTGTCGTCTGCTAGTGAATCCTGCGTGCATATCAATTCTGCTGCATTTCAATTCTGTCTTCAAGTCATTTCTGCACATCACGTTCGTTTCTGAATTTGCGGGTTCCTTCGAGTGGTTTCTGTATTTATGAGCTGTAGAAGTTGCAATTGAGTGGTTTGCTTCAATTCCATTCGCTTTATATCAGTTTATAGTCCTGCATTAATATCATTCTCGGCACATAAGTTTGTAGCCCTGCGTATCAAGTTCTCTTGTCATTCATTGATGCATTTGTATCAAGGTCAGTTTCGGTTTTGAATGATAATTCCTGAAGTTAAATTCAATTGGTAGGGCACTTTCTGCATTTGATAGCAGAATTGTTTTCAAAAGTCGGTTAAGTGCATTGGTTGATTGAATTGGTTATTGGTTAAGTTCATCAATTGCCTAGTTAAATTGCTTGGTTCAGTTTACTCCTTTTCCTTGTGTTTTTATTTCCAATTGCAACCCAAAACCCAAAATTGATTTGAAACCCAAAAATATCAACGACACATAAACACGAGCTCGAATCAAACAAACTCTCAACTAATCCCGAGGAAAAATACGACCTGTGGCCCCTTTACTACATTTTCATATTTTGATTGCAAAAAGGGTTTCCAGTATTTTATACATATTCTAAATTCTGATGGTCCCACAATTCGTGACAACTTTAACCTAGTATTTCGGGTTCATCAACAGCCTACAAAGGATTCACCATTCCTTGCGAGGAGATGTATACCCGAGGCCTATCGTCGGATTGTTACTCGAAGCCTCTGGCCAGAGCATGACATGTTCAGAGTATGAATCTCTTAAATACATGAGAGTAATTAGAATCTGTAGGACGAGAAAACGTTACTTGGGCTAGGTGTGACGTAGTCAGCCTAGTGGGGACTGACACACATAGACCATGTCTTGAACCAAGTGGGTATAAGATGGTGAAGGGAATGAGGCACGATTCATTATAGCTGCTGAAGGGTTTCAGAATTGTTTCTGAGGTCAACCGTTGATCTTTCGATTAATTGGGCATCATGATGTACTACTAGGATTGGTTTATTTTATAAAATCAATCATGATAAGGAAATTTATTCCATAGGAGAGAAGAGACTTGATTGATTTTTATCATGAATTAAAATATGATTTTAACCATGATATAAAATCAAACTTGGCATGATGGAATAAGTTATTCCATATTTAAGAGGCTTGATGGTTGAGAGGCCACTATATAAAGGACCCAAGGCAAGGCTTGGGTGATAATCGTATAGATGAAGGCATAGGCTCTCTCCGTCTCTTTCTCTCCTTCACTTCTCCCCTTCTTGCCGTGCGCCAACCAGCCCCAAGGAGGAGCACCAGTCGGCCGCCCCTGCCCTTTCCCTGCCGACCACCACCTGCTGCCGGAGAAGGAAGCTCCGGCCATCTCTTGGCCGGAAGAAGATGCTGCCGAAATTAGAGTTTGATGCAAGGATCTTTTTGCCGCAAGCCTCTTCTTTTGCTTCGCCGGAAGTTTGATTCCGACCATCCTTTTGTGGTTAGTCTTCCGACTTCTCTCTTGGTTTTTCTAGTCGCATTATCGGAGAATCTAGTAGTTCTCGAGAACACCAAACTCGTGACTTTGCGAAGTCATCCCGAAGATACTCGGCGTGGCCGCGAATAGAGGCGGAGCTTCTAAGGGATGCTTACGGTTGGATCTCGTCCCTTCCTTCGAGTTACGCGAGGTAATCCGTAAATTAGTTTATGTTTCTACAAAATTTCAAATATATGATCATGTCTACACAAGATAAAATTGCATGTTTAGATGTGTGGTTAAATGATTTAGAGAAATTATTTATGCTAAACCTTCCGCTACACGTAATTAATTTTGAAATTACGAACCTGCATCCATGTCAACATGCATCCGGTCCAAATAGACCGATCACCACAGAGGGGGCCAGATCGGTCCGGGGACCGATCCAGACCAACACAGTGAGTTTTGACAATTTTTCGCACAGGAGATGGATCGGTCCGTTGGACGATCAGACATACTCCTGATCGGTTCGGTGACCGATCAGGCTTCCTGAAATTCCTGATACAATCTGAAACTTTCATTTTCAGAATTTGAAGTGATTTTTGACAAGATCTGATGAAAGTTATCGATCTTGGAAGTGGTCCCTTGAGTAAAATTGATTCCTGAACCAGGATCAAAAGTCCTTATGGGTTTAACAATCACTTTGCTCCACTCAAGTGGAGTCAAACTCAATCAACAAACATCCACTCAATTTCAACCATGTTTGTATCAAAATCAAGTTTCCAATCAAGTTTCCTTGATTGGAATGTCCAAGTATGATCATGGAGCCAAGTACACATGTGTTATGCATTGGTTTTCCCCATACTTAGTCACCGAAGTGATTTTTATCTCGTCAACCAAATTTCTCAAGGGATGCAATGACATTTCAAGAAATTTAGTTGATCCTAACATCTCACCCCATATCTAGCAAACAAAAACATTTTGGTAAATCTTATAGTTTGTGTGAGATGTCCCCAAGTTACCCAATTGTATCCCAACAATTAGAAATAATCATGAATGGTTTTGAATGCTTTTTAAAACCTATGAGGCGCGACACATTCCCAACTCCTTTCTTTAGAAGCTAAACTCATTTTCGGGGAGTGGTTTTGTGAAAATGTCTGCTAGATTTGATTTGGACTCTACATATGAGAGTACAACATCTCCTCTAGCAACATGATCTCTAATGAAGTGGTGGCGCACTTCAATATGTTTGGTTCTAGAGTGATGGACCAGATTCTTGGTTAGGTTAATTGTGCTAATATTGTCACACAACACTTGCACACCCTTGTAGCTTAATCCATAGTCCTCTAGAGTATGAATCATCCACAACAATTGCGATATGCTCTCTCCCATAGCAATATATTCTGCCTCGGTCATGGAGAGAACAACACAGTGTTGCTTCCGACTTGACCAACTAACTAAAGATGATCCTAAAAATTGGTAACCCCCACTCGTGCTTTTCCGATCCAACTTGCATCCAGCATAGTCGGAATAGGTATAGCTAATTAGGTCAAATGATTCGGTACGGGGGTACCATAGACCAACTCCTATTGTTCCCTTGAGGTATCTCCAAATTCTCTTGACAACAATCAAGTGAGATTCCTTGGCACAAACTTGATATCTAGCGCACATACCCACAGCGAAAAGTATATCAGGTCAACTGGTTGTGAGGTATAGCAGACTACCTATCATGTTTCGATATTGAGTCAAATCAACAAGTTTACCACTCTCATCATTGTCTAATCTTGTGTTTGTAGCCATGGGAGTGGTTACCTCTTTTGAATCACTCATGTTGAATTTTCGAAGCATCTCTTGAGTATACTTTGATTGGTGCACATGGATCCCATCTCGGGTTTGTTTGATTTCAAGTCCAAGGAAGAAAGTCAACTCTCCCACTAGACTCATTTCAAATTCACTCTCCATGTGTCCAATAAACTCATTTAAATAGCCCTTGTTGTTTGAGCCACAAATAATGTCATCGACATATACTTGGGCTACAAATATATTGTCATCATCTCTCTGTAGAAATAGTGTAGGGTCTATTTGGCCTCTAACAAAGCCTTTTTCAATTAGGAACGTCGACAACCGCTCATACCAAGCTCGGGGTGCTTGTTTAAGGCCATAAAGTTGCTTTTTGAGCTTGAACACGTGGTTTGGAAATTCAGAACTCTCAAACCCCGGAGGTTGTTTGACATAGACCTCTTCTCAAATTAAACAATTTAGAAAGGTCGATTTGACATCCATTTGATATAGCTTGAATCCCCGATGTGCTGCAAATGCAAGCATCAACCGGATGGACTCTAATCGAGCCACGGGAGCATAGGTCTCATCATAATCAAGGCCTTCAACTTGACTGTAGCCCTTGGCTACTAAGCGAGCCTTGTTTCTTATGATTTCTCCCTTATGGTTCAATTTATTTTTGAAGACCCATTTGGTTCCAATAATGGTGGTCTTCTTGGGTCTAGGGACTATGTCCCAAACTTGACTTCTTTCGAATTGACCTAGTTCATCTTGCATTGCAATGATCCAATCGGGATCATTTAACACTTCATAAATTTTCCTAGGTTCAATTTCAAAAATTAGGGCAACTTCATTAGCTTCATTCCTAAAGAATGATCTAGTCCTCACCCCATGATGGATGTCTCCAACAATTTGGTCTTGGGGATGACTAGAGGATAACCTAGTTGTCCTTGGTGTTGGTGGTGCTTCTTGAATGGTTTCACTAGACATTAGCTCAGCCTCAGGATCCAGCTAATCTATGGTTTGTCTAGGCTCACCGTCATCGGATTCATCACCATCAACAACATTTGGACTTTCATTCAAACTTAATCTCCTAAGTTTGAATTGGACTTTATCTTCTGGTTGTCCATTGGCTTTTGGAATTTCTTCAAAGACAACATCAGAAGACTCTTCAACCAATCTAGATTTCTTATTGTAGACTCGGTAGGCTTTTCTAACTAAGGAGTACCCGACTAGTATCCCTTTATCAGCCTTTGCCGTGAACTTTCCAAGATGGTCCTTGGTGTTTAGAATAAACACCTTACAACCAAACACCCTAAGATGTTTAACCGTAGGTGGTTTTCCAAACTAATGTTCATGAGGAGTCTTACCTAAGAATCTATGTATGAGAACTCGATTTTGCACGTAGCAAGCCGTGTTTACAGCTTTGGCCCACAAGTAACTCGGTAATAAGTACTCATTGAGCATGCTCCGAGCAGTCTCTTGTACAACACGGTTCTTCCTCTCTACAACACCATTTTGTTGTGGTGTTCTACGAGTGGAGAACTCGTGTCTATACCCTCTATCTTAACAAAACTCTAAAAATTGTTGGTTTTGAAATTCACCTCCATGATCACTTCTCATTGTCGTAATTGTTGATGATTTTTCATTTTCAACTCTTCTACAAAAAGAAATGAAAACATCTAAGGTTTAGTCCTTATATTTTAGAAAATATGTCCATGTATATCTAGTAAAATCATCAATGATAACAAAGCAATATCTACTTCCATTCAATGATATGATAATGCTACAATCAAACAAGTCCATGTGAAGTAAATCCAATGCGGTAGAAGTACTTACAGTGCTTTTACCGTTATGTGCAATTTTGTTTGCTTACCCATTTGACATGCATCACAAAGTTTATCCTTTTCATACTTGATGCTTGTTAAGCCACGAACTAATCCCTTGTTGGCCAACTTCCGGATATTCTTCATGTTCACGTGTGCTAGTCTCTGGTGCCAAAGGGTGGACTCCTTTTCTTTTGACATGAGACACTTAGCAAAAGCATTAGTAGCACTTTTAAAAGATACTTGGTATGAAACGCCCGCTTTTTTTTTTCCATAAAGCGGCATTACGTTAACATGAGTAGGGCAGGTAGATATCATAAGGCAGCGGAATAACTTTAATCTTACACATACATGCACCTACTACCATTCCTAACATAATGACATGGGAACTTGGCATATTGACTTCGTACTTAGCATCATATCATGTCATACTTAACATCATGTCATAGAGTCACATAAGTCATCATTCAAGCACATAAGTAGCAAAGGTAAAGTTCTAGCATAAGACGAGTAAACATATTATTTTCTTGGCTAAGTCACTACCACACACATGCATTCTTGCCCTCCTGCTGCTTCCTTATTGTCCCCTTGCGTGATCTGCGGTATAAGGAAATAAGACTATAAGCACACAGGCTTAGTAAGACTCTTTCCTACTCACTAAAACCATTCATCACTTAATCATGAGCACATGAAACATTAACATAACTTGGTGCTCTACATAAAACATAAGTATCTAAAATCATTTAGCATGACCTAGTTCTTACATAGTACATGGACATAAGATTTCACTTAACATGGCATGAACATAAACATAAGTAAACATTCATAGCATGGCATGATATATGGCATAAACGTAAACATAAGTACATATTCTTAACATGGCATGATACATGGCATAAACGTAAACATAAGTAAACATTCTTAGCATAGCATGATACATGGCATAACACAAACATAAGGTATAAACCAACCTGTATAGCATAAACATAGACATGCTTTCTAACATAGCACATGGCATCTTCTTTACATAAGCATAACATAAATCGTTTACTATCATGCATATGTCTTAACATGAAACATAAGCATAAGACATTACTATCATGGCATAATACATAACATGAATGAATGCATGAGTCAAATGCATATACATAAGGATGCTTAACTTTTAAAATCATACTTTTAAATACTTAAACATAATCATAACATCATTGGGGGTCCCCAGCTTGTACCACATACATACATCATAAGCGCGCATCCCTAAGTAAATACAAGGTAGCGAGCCCCGACCTACTAGGGTAAGGACAGCATAGTCGGTAGTCCCAGAACCGGGGCGTTCTTAAGATGCCCATCCCTGTTGCACAACTTCGGTAGTGCCAGAACCGTGGACAGCATAGTCGGTAGTCTAGAACCGGGGCGTTCTTAAGGTGCCCATCCCTTGGACCCATACTTCGGTCCGGTACAAGCCCATTCATAAAGTAAAATACTTTACATGCTTCATCATTCATAAGACATGGCATGCATCTTTATTCATAAAACATGGCATGCATCTTCATTCATAAACATGGCATGCATCTTCATTCATAAAACTTGGCATGCATCTTCATTCATAAGCATGGCATGCATCTTCATTCATAAAACATGGCATGCATCTTCATTCATAAACCATTGCATGCATCTTCATTCATAAAACATGGCATGCATCTTTATTCATAAAACATGACATGCTTATATAAAACATCATTCCTATTCCTAGTGCTTGCATGATCATGAAATCTAAGGTAAGCATTGCATTATATTCATTGAACATGATATATTTACATAGACCATTCTCCTAATCCATGGAGCTTGCATGATCATGATACCTAAGGTAAGCATTGCATTTCATCCATAAGCATGATATCTATCACAAGCATGCATAGGTAGAACTTCCATAAATATGCTACCTACTATCCAAGTGCATGGCATAGAACATAAGACATTCATGAATAACCTATTAAGCATGACATCTAATCATAAACATACAAACATGAAATATGGTACTTAAGGTTAGGGTTATAAGTAACATCATTTCTACCACATGCTTGAACCTATATATGTATAATTCATGATAAGCCATAAACCATCATTCTTCGAACCCTAACTCCTCCCATACCCTATTTATCTTGCTTGGCCGAAACTTATAAGGGGAAGTGCCATCATTCAAATGACATGTAAGGTAGCATAAAGAAAAGGAACAACCATACATTACCCATAAGGCCATAAGAAGCCATTAGGGCTCATATTTAGGGTTCACCCTAACTTTTAGCCCTATTTTTCTTGCTTGGCCGAAACATGCGTGGACCATGGGTGTCTGAATAAATTCATAAAATTTCCAATTAATCATCTAACACCTTCCATACCATACCATATGAGCCATTGGACCCCTTACTTGAGGTAAGCCCTAACTTCTTGCCCTAGAACCCTTCTTGGCTGAAACCCTTAGGGTCACAAGACCTTGTGAAAATTCACATAAATCCCTTCAACCTCCCCTTGTATCATAAGGGTACACATGGTACATAATTGAACTGTTAAATCCAATCCTAGCCATGGAATCCTTATGATGGTCCCAAACCCTAAAGGGTCTTAGGGTACTCCAAAATTTTCCAAAAATTATATTTATTCTATAAACATCATGAGAACACATTAGAAAGCATGATCAAGATTTTTAACATCATCATGGACCCAAAAACCCTAGTGGCCGAAAGTCATAGGGTTAGGGTTCATGGCTCTTTTCTTTTTTTTTCCCCAACATAAAATCTCAAACAAGACTTTCATATCATGGTAAACTTCAAGGAGAGCTATTTTACCACAGGTGAGGGAGTCTTACCTTAGACTATCTTGATTATAGACCTTAGGTTTGAAAGAAGGATGAAGATCTTGTTGTCTCTTGACCACCCCTAGCCTTTACACCCTTGTGAAAGCCTTGGATCTTGGAATAGAGACCTTCTTGTGAATTTTTCCCAAGGGAAAACCCACCTTGGAATTTCGGCCAAGATGAAGAAGGAGGAGGGGAGAAGGGTGACTTGATGAAAGAAGAGAAGTAACCCCCCATGCCCTCTCTTTATAACATTTTAAGGAGGTAAATGAAGAGTCTCTTCCCTTCATGACCCTTCATTTTCCCCTAAGTCTTAACCAAAAATCCACTTCATCCTCTACTAGCACTCCCTTACTAGGTGAATTGGTTAGAGCATGCATGGTGGTACAAGAGGTCCATGGTTCAATCCTTGGTTCATGCACCTTATTTTTTTATTATTTTATTTTTCACATAATTCCGAAAATTCCCTAAAATTCCCCCATAATCATGTTAATATTCCTCATTAAACTCCTTTATATTTATATTAATTTTTACCTAAAATCCATCAATAATTATGATACTAAAAAGCCTATATAAGGCCCATTAATACTTAGTTTTCTCAATTTAAATGAGAAACATGGATTTCTAGGCCAAAGTTCGTATTAATATTTCTAGGTCCCTCGGAAAATTATCTAGACATGCTCAATATTTTAAAGAAAATATTAAGAAAATTTTCCGGGTCGTTACAATCCCCCATACCTCGTGAAAGTTCGTCCTCGAACTTAGAATAACTCCGGGTACTTGCGCCTCATCTCGTCCTCGCGTTCCCAGGTAGCTTCCTCGAACCGTTGACTTTGCCATAGGACCTTGACTAAGGGTACCTCCTTACTCCTTAGCTTCTTGACTTCCCTATCCAAAATCTGGATAGGTCTGCTTTCATAACTTAGGTCCTCCTGAACTTGTACTGTCTGTGGCTCGATCACTTGGTCCATATTTGGGATACACTTTTTAAGCATGGACACATGGAATACGTTGTGGATAGCCGACATCTCTGGAGGCAGCTCTAGCTCATATGCCACCTTACCGACTCTTTTCAGAATCAGGTACGGCCCCACATAACGTGGACTTAGTTTTCCTTTCTTCCTAAATCTTGTCACCCCTTTCATAGGAGCCACTTTGAGGAACACCAAATCTCCAACGTTAAATTCCAGCGGTCTACGCCGGACATCTGCATAACTCTTCTGCCGGCTCTGAGTAGCTTCTATCCGTTGTCGAATATTCTGTATAGCTCGAGTGGTACTGTCGATGACATCCGTTGTGAGCCCCATTTCCTTCTTTTCACCACTTTCGTACCAACAGATCGGAGACCTACATCTCCTCCCGTACAAAGCTTCATAAGGTGTCATTCCGATAGTAGCCTGGTAGCTATTGTTGTATGCGAATTCCGCTAAGCATAGATATCGACACCAACTTCCTTTGAAATCCAGGGCACAAGCTCACAACATGTCTTCTAGTACTTGATCCACCCATTCAGTTTGCCCGTCAGTCTGAGGGTGAAAGGCGGTGTTAAATTGTAATTTAGTGCCGAGAGACTTCTGAACACACTAAAAAATGCGAAGTAAAGCGACCATCCCTATCTGAGATGATGGTCTTGGGAACTCCATGAAGTCTGATTATTTCCTTAACATATAATTGAGCTAGTGTCACCAATAACTCCATGGTATAATTATAGAACAGATGAGATTCTATTTATTGTATTACCATAGAATAACTTAAGGTAATCTTATATATTATATATAAGATGACAATGAAATATTCGTTGATAGTACTAATATTTTTAATTAGTATGAAAATATAATGGACCCATAATCTGTAATAAATGTTAATATAATTAGGACCCTACCCTATGCGTCCCAACCTAAGTTATACCGTATGACTTATACCATTAATTATATTAGTATTAGTATCATGGAACTAATGTTATATGCTAACCTAGGTGAGGGTGTTATAATCTTATGTATGTAGGCTATTAGAAAATTTTCTACGTGTGACTATATTATAGATTATACATAATACCATAGAATTTTTTATATTATTATTATTTGCTTCATGTAATATAATACAATTATATTATACGATTGGTAACTCATATAATGTACAGGTTATATAACATTTCGTTAACATTAGATTCACCTTAACTACTAACATCATGATAGTGCTCAATTCATACTATGTTTATGAACATAAGGTTGAGTCACACTAATGACTAATTGTATTATCACTAACTTAGACCTTATTGGTTCACCAAAAACTAACCGAACTCAATGAAATAAATGAGTTGCCATCATGCCCATAATGAAGAATATCATGGCAGTAACTAGCACCCCCTCGTTCATCTCCCCTTGACCTGCCTCAGGATCTTCTACCGTTTCAATCGGATCCTCTTCTTCTATCTCCGGAACCTCCTCGGCCACTTCGGGGTCTTCCTCAAACATCTCGAGCATCTCAAGATCTTCCTCGATCATCGGGCCTTCCTCAAACATCTCGAGTATCTCAAGATCTTCCTCGATCATCGGGTCTTCCTCAAACATCTCGAGCATCTCGGGGTCTTCCTCAATCATCTCGGGCTCCTCCTCAAACATCTCGGGACCCTCCTTGTACATCTCGGGTCCTCCTCATACATCTCAGGATCCTCCTCGTACATCTCATGCCGCAAAAGTTGCCTACATAATTCCGTATATGAGATACGGCATCCTTGCTGCCCCCAGATCTGATAAGCAACCTCTCTCGCACGATTGGGCAATGAACGAAACAGAGCTCCAATCCTATGATCATCCATGATTGGAAACCCTTCCTGCTCGAGCTTCCAGAATAGCCGGTCCAACTTCCCCATATTGCCTTGGATCCCAAGGACCGGACTATACTCCACCTCTTCTATTTGCTCCAGCAGCTCACGACTCCGCCCCTGGTAACGACTCGTGGTGCCAATCTCATGCAACATCTGGAATTGAAAAAAAAACACAGTCAGTACAGAACTGACAAAAACCAGTACAGAACTAGTTTTTTTTTCCAATTCACAAATATATACAGAGGAAAGCACACACGATAAACTCAGTTTCCTTCACCTTAATAATTACTATATTGCATTTTTTTCTATCCCTACCCGCCTATCCAATCCTAAGTATTTGATTTCATAAAAGAGATAAAATATCGTTCATAGTCACATATCTAAAGTACTTTTCATCATAAACATCGTTCATACTTGCATATTCTAAAATCATAAAGTATCCTAAAAGTGCTTACTATCATAAAATATGCAGAAAGGTACTTTCTTGGAAACGGCAGGAAGAGGGCTTGATGTGTGTGTAGTGAGATGGTAACTGCTCTGATACCAACCTGTAATGCCCGCTTTTTTTTTCCATAAAGCGACGTTACGTTAATATGAGTAGGGCAGGTAGACATCATAAGACAGCGGAATAACTTTAATCTTACACATACATGCACCTACTACCATTCCTAACATAATGACATGGGAACTTGGCATATTGACTTCATACTTAGCATCATATCATGTCATACTTAACATCATGTCATAGAGTCACATAAGTCATCATTCAAGCATATAAGTAGCAAAGGTAAAGTTCTAGCATAAGATGAGTAAACATATTATTTTCTTGGCCAAGTCACTACCACACACATGCATTCTTGCTCTCCTGCTGCTTCCTTATTGTCCCCTTGCGTGATCTGCGGTATAAGGAAATAAGACTATAAGCACACAGGCTTAGTAAGACTCTTTCCTACTCACTAAAACCATTCATCACTTAATCATGAGCACATGAAACATTAACATAACTTGGTGCTCTACATAAAACATAAGTATCTAAAATCATTTAGCATGACCTATTTCTTACATAGTACATGGACATAAGATTTCACTTAACATGACATGAAACATGAACATACACATAAGTAAACATTCTTAGCACGACATGATATATGACATAAACGTAAACATAAGTACATATTCTTAACATGGCATGATACATGACATAAACGTAAACATAAGTAAACATTCTTAGCATGACATGATACATGGCATAACACAAACATAAGGTATGAACCAACCTGTATGACATAAACATAGGCATGCTTTCTAACATAGCACATGACATCTTCTTAACATAATCATAACATAAATCGTTTACTATCATGCATATGTCTTAACATGAAACATAAGCATAAGACATTACTATCATGGCATAATGCATAACATGAATGAATGCATGAGTCAAATGCCTATACATAAGGATGCTTAACTTTTAAAATCATACTTTTAAATACTTAAACATAATCATAACATCATTGGGGGTCCCCGACTTGTACCACTTACATACATCATAAGCGCGCATCCCTAAGTAAATACGAGGTAGCGAGCCCCGACCTACTAGGGTAAGGACAGCATAGTCGGTAGTCCCAGAACCGGGGCGTTCTTAAGGTGCCCATCCTTGTTGCACGGCTTCGGTAGTGCCAGAACCGTGGACAGCATAGTCGGTAGTCCAGAACTGGGGTGTTCTTAAGGTGCCCATCCCTTGGACCCATACTTCGGTCCAGTACAAGCCGATTCATAAAGTAAAATACTTTACATGTTTCATCATTCATAAGACATGGCATGCATCTTTATTCATAAAACATGACATGCATCTTCATTCATAAACATGGCATGCATCTTCATTCATAAAACTTGGCATGCATCTTCATTCATAAGCATGACATGCATCTTCATTCATAAAACATGGCATGCATCTTCATTCATAAACATGGCATGCATCTTCATTCATAAACATGACGTGCATCTTCATTCATAAAACATGACATGCTTACATAAAACATCATTCCTATTCCTAGTGCTTGCATGATCATGGCATCTAAGGTAAGCATTGCATTATATTCATTGAATATGATATATTTACATAGACCATTCCCCTAATCCATGGAGCTTGCATGATCATGATACCTAAGGTAAGCATTGCATTTCATCCATAAGCATGGTATCTATCACAAGCATGCATAGGTAGAACTTCCATAAACATGCTACCTACTATCCAAGTGCATGGCATAGAACATAAGACATTAATGAATAACCCTATTAAGCATGATATCTAATCATAAACATACAAACATGAAATATGGTACTTAAGGTTAGGGTTATAAGTAACATCATTTCTACCACATGCTTGAACCTATATATATGTATACTTCATGATAAGCCATAAACCATCATTCTTCGAACCCTAACTCCTCCCATACCCTATTTATCTTGCTTGGCCGAAACTTATAAGGGGGAGTTCCATCATTCAAATGACATGTAAGGTAGCATAAAGAAAAGGAACAACCATATATTACCCATAAGGGCATAAGAAGCCATTAGGGTTCATAAGAGTAATGATTGGGACAGTGAATTTGAGACAGTGAATAAGACAGTGAATGACGTGCAATTATTGTGTACACGTCCGATCGCCGATCGGACACCACCGATGGTCTCTGATTATCGTCCTGAATCAAACTATACCTTCAGAGGACTGTGAACTCGTCAGGATCGCCGGCAACGGTGAACCTATCGAAATCGACGGTCAATGATGCGAGATCGCAATTGCGGCGATCCCCGACGGGTTCACCGTGCCCCCAGGGTATAGTTTTGTTCGGGGCGGCGGCCCCGATCGACGATCGGATGTGTACATAATAATTATCACGTCATTCACTGTCCCATTCACTATCCCAAATTCATTGTCCCTATCATCACTCGGGTTCATAATTAGGGTTCACCCTAACTTTTAGCCCTATTTTTCTTGCTTGGCCGAAACATGCTTGGACCATGGGTGCATGAATAAATTCATAAAATTTTCAATTAATCATCTAACACCTTCCATACCATACCATATGAGCTATTGGACCCCTTACTTGAGGTAAGCCCTAATTTCTTGCCCTAGAACCCTTCTTGGCCGAAACCCTTAGGGTCACAGGACCTTGTGAAAATTCACATAAATCCCTTCAACCTCCCCTTGTATCATAAGGGTACACAAGGTACATAATTGAAGGGTTAAATCCAATCCTAGCCATGGAATCCTTATGATGGTCACAAACCCTAAAGGGTCTTAGGGTACTCCAAAAATTTCCAAAAATTATATTTATTCTATAAACATCATGAGAACACCTTAGAAAGCATGATCATGATTTTTAACATCATCATGGACCCAAAAACCCTAGTGGCCGAAAGTCATAAGGTTAGGGTTCATGGCTCTTTTCTTTTTTTTTCCAACATAAAATCTCAAATAAGACTTTCATATCATGGTAATTTTTAAGGAGAGCTATTATACCACAGGTGAGGGAGTCTTACCTTAGACTATCTTGATTATAGACCTTAGGTTTGAAAGAAGGATGAAGATCTTGTTGTCTCTTGACCACCCCTAGCCTTTACACCCTTGTGAAAGCCTTGGATCTTGGAATAGAGACCTTCTTGTGAATTTTTCCCAAGGGAAAACCCACCTTGGAATTTTGGCCAAGATGAAGAAGGAGGAGGGGAGAAGGGTGACTTGATGGAAGAAGAGAAGTAACCCCCCATGCCCTCTCTTTATAACACTTTAAGGAGGTAAATGAAGAGTCTCTTCCCTTCATGACCCTTTATCTTCCCCTAAGTCTTAACCAAAAATCCACTTCATCCTCTACTAGCACTCCCTTGCTAGGTGAATTGGTTAGAGCATGCATGGTGGTACAAGAGGTCCAAGGTTCAATCCTTGGTCCATGCACCTTATTTTATTTTATTTTATTTTTATTTTATTTTTCCCATAATTACAAAAATTCCCTAAAAATTCCCCCATAATCATGTTAATATTCCTCATTAAACCCCTTTATATTTATATTAATTTTTACCTAAAATCCACCAATAATTATGGTACTAATAGCCCATATAATGCCAATTAATACTTAGTTTTCTCAATTTAAATGAGAAAACATGGATTTCTAGGCCAAAGTTCGTATTAATATTTCTAGGTCCCTCGGAAAATTATCTAGACATGCTCAATATTTTAAAGAAAATATTAAGAGAATTTTCCGGGTCGTTACAATTTACTTTTGCCCCTGTCTGACTGGAAATTTGAATCCGTATAACCCACATGGACTAATTGGTCTGCCCGGTAAACCCGCATATAATCCCTAGTCCGTCTCAGGTATTTTAATATATGCTTTACGGCAGTCCAATGTCCCTGTCCAGGGTTACTCTGATATCTGCTAACCATGCCCACGGCAAAATAGATATTTGGTCTCGTGCATAACATAGCATACATGAGGCTTCCTACTGCCGAGGCATAAGGGAACCACGTTCATTTCCTCTATCTCCTTTGATGTTTTCAGACACATCTCTATGGATAGAGGAACTCCATGCCTGAAGGGTAGAAAACCCTTCTTGGAGTTTTCCATGCTAAAACGAGCCAGGACAGTGTCAACATATGAAGCTTGGGATAAGAACAACATCTTTTTCTGGCGATCCCTTATGACCTTGATCCCAAGGATGTGTCCTGCTTCTCCCAAGTCCTTCATATCAAACTATTTTGACAACTAGACCTTTACGCCTGATAACACTTTGACATTGTTGCCAATTAACAAAATGTCATCTACGTAAAGTACAAGAAATACCACTACGTTTCCGTTACACCTCTTATATACACATGATTCATCCAGGCTTTGAATAAATCCGTATGACTGGATTACCTCATCAAAGCGTATTTTCCAAGATCGCGAAGCTTGCTTCAATCCATAAATGGATTGATTAATCTTGCATACTAGATGCTCTTTGCCCTTTGCTATGAACCCTTTTGGTTGCTTCATGTAGATGGTCTCCTCAAGACTTCCATTAAGGAAAGTCGTCTTGACGTCCATCTGTCATACCTCATAGTCCATATGAGCTGCAATAGATAAGAGAATCTGGATAGACTTAAGCATGACTACCGACGAAAAGGTCTTCCCATAAACGATACCCTCTTTCTGAGTATACCCTTTCGCAACAAGCCTAGCTTTGAAGGTCTCAACCTTCCCGTCTGATCCTCTCTTTCTTTTGTAGATCCACTTGCATCCAATGACTTTTACACCATCAGGTGGTTCTACAAGCTCCAGACATTATTAGAATCCATAGATTCTATCTCAGAGTTCATTGCCCTTTGCCAATAATCTGCATCCTTATATTGGAGGGCCTCGTCATAGGTCAAGGGATCCGGTTCATGTTTACCTAGGACCAAGTCCGACGACTCTCCCAAAATCATGAACCTTTCAGGCTATCTAACAACCCTCCCACTGCGACGAGGTACCACCTGTGTATCTTTTGTGACACGCAGTGCAATGACTTGTGGTGTATCCTCCTATACAATTGGTCCTAAGGTCAGAACATCCCGTCTTAACTCTTCAAGCTCTAGTCTACTCTTGGGCTTGTGGTTCATCACATAGTCTTCTTCTAAGAATCTGGCATTCGTGCTAACGATTACCTTCTAATCCTTAGGACTATAGAACAGACCACCTTTCGTTCCTTTAGGATAGCCCACAAACAAGCGTACTTCTGTACGTGATTCCAACTTATCAGTATCTCCCTTCAGCACATGTGTTGTATTACCCCAAATCCGAATATGTCCTAGACTAGACTTTCGCCCAGTCCACAATTCTATGGGAGTAGAAGGAACTAACTTAGATGGTACCATATTCAGAATATACGCAGCCGTATCCAGAGC
The DNA here is from genome assembly GCA_024364735.1 of Boesenbergia rotunda. Classification (NCBI taxonomy): domain Eukaryota; kingdom Viridiplantae; phylum Streptophyta; class Magnoliopsida; order Zingiberales; family Zingiberaceae; genus Boesenbergia; species Boesenbergia rotunda. The sequence goes on from JAGFNQ010001742.1 coordinate 404,439, forward strand.
ATATCCCTAGAATGAATCAGGTAAGTCAGAGTAGCTCATAAATGACCTAACCATCCCCATAAGAGTCCTATTCCTTCTTTCTGCCACACCATTCTGTTGGGGCGTACCGGGTGCAGTCAGCTGGGACTGAATCCCAGCCTTTGATAAGTATGTCCTAAACTCTCCAAAGAGGTACTCTCCACCACGACCTGATCGTAGTGTCTTGATACCTTTACCTTGACGCTTCTCCATATCAGCCTTGAATTCTTTGAACTTATCAAAGCATTCAGATTTGCGGCTCATCATGTAAATGTATCCGTACCTTGAATAATCGCCAATGAAAGTGACGAAGTATTCAAAGCCACCCCTAGCCTAGATTGACATAGGACCACACAAATCAGAATGAATCAGTTCTAGCACATCTTTGGCCCTATACCCCTTAGCCTTGTAAGGCCTCTTGGTCATCTTACCTTTCAAGCAAGACTCACAGGTTGGGAAGTCTTCCACCACCAATGAACCCAAAGGCCCATCGGCTATCAACCTCTGAATCCTACTAAGGTTAATATGACTAAGCCTAAGGTGCCAAAGATATGTCTGATTCATCTTAGAAGGCTCCTTTCTCTTATTTAGGTTAGATGATGAGCTATTAACTTCTATTTGCATCGTGGGAGTCTTTGATTCAAGAGTATACAGATTGCCTACCATCGTACCCGAACAGATAATCTCTCTATTTCTTTTTATAACAATTCGGTTATTAAAAGCAATAGAATATCTGTCTTTTATTAACTTAGAAACTGAAATTAAATTCTTTCTAAATGAGGGTACATATAAGCAATCTCTCAGAACCAACACTTTATTTCTCTCAAAATACAAATAAAAATCTCCCATTGCAACTGCTGCCACCTTTGTAGCATTGCCCATGTAAACCACGATTTCTCCATCAGTCAACCGTCGGGTTTCCTGGAACCCCTGCAGAGTATTGCAGACATGATCAGTGACTCCTGTATCTACACACCATGTACTCGTAGATAGCACCGCTAAACATGTTTCAATGACTAGACACGATGAAATACCTTTGTCTTGATGACGGGGACAATCCGCCTTCCAGTGTCCATTTTGCTTACACATGAAGCACTTGCCTTTCGGCTTCTTCAAGCCAGTTTGAGGTCCCTGCGATGCTACCGCTGCTGCCTTCTTGAACCCACCTTGTTTCTTCTTCTTCCTGCCTTTCGGCATAGAAGTAGAAACCTTCTGAGTAACCAAGGCCTGCGAGCTCTGACGAAAGAGGCTCTCTGCCACTTGGAGTTCTCCTAGTAGTTCCCCCAATGTATACTCATGCGTATTCATGTTATAGTTGAGCCGGAACTGCTCAAAACTTCTAGGCAGAGATTGGAGTATTATATCGACCTGGGTTTCCCTCTCGATTTGTCCTCCAAGAACCTCAATCTCATTGAGGTGGGCTATCATCTTCAGGACACGATCCCTTACAGGTGTCCGTTCGACGATAGTGGTCGTCATCAGATTCTTTATCGCGAGCTGCTTAGCGGCACGACTCTGGTGCCCAAAGAGCTCCTGAAGGTTCAACATCATATCATAAGCAGTGGGCAAGGCCTGCTACTGATGTTGCAATACATTCGACATGGATGCCAGAATGTAACACCGCACCATCTCATCTGCCTTAACCCATTTCTTGTAATGCTCCCTCTGCTCTTCACTAGATCTGTCGCTAGGCCTATCAAGACATTTTTTGGTGAGTACAAATTTGTACTCTTCAGATGTAAGGACAATATCAAGGTTTCTCTTCCAGTCAATATAGTTGGGTCCAGTAAGTTTATTCTCCTTAAGTATTGTTGCTAGTGGGTTAAAGGTCATTTTGAAAATCCTGAGAATCACAACATACACTACTTTAGAAATCGAAAATAAATTGATTCCTCAAAATAATAAATTTTTGAAATCAACCAACACCTTAAACACCGAGAGTTCGCATGCCACGTTACTGTGGACATATATGAATCCTACATTCGTTAGAGAAGGTTTTACCCATCAATCTTACTATCTTGTCAACCTAACTTTTTGACACGTAAGATCAATAGTTGGTTCACTTCGGCCCTACAAATTATTAGCAGTGACTCCGTTGGGGAGGATACTAATATTCGTATTTACGTGTTTACCATTACACGCCACTAAAAGAATTATTTAGGATTATGTGCCTTCCGTTGGGGAAGTACACACGCTCTTCAATAATTCCCTATAATCTTTTCTGATCTTATGATCCGTAGAACAAGCCTATTCGTTATGGAGGAATGCACTCAGAGCCAACGCGCGGGCTTGTTCGCATCACATGTCAGATTGCAATGGAGGCCACGTGACCCTTAGGGTCCCTCTCCCACTTAGTAATTTATTACGAGGAATTTTAACTAGCACACACACAACAAGCACATAACCAACATAATGAAAAAATAGAAAATCCTAGATTTTCTAAGTTTCATGGCCTTGGTCTCCAATGTACCTCCAATCATGTCGTCACCTCGTCCGCTCCTCCCTTCCTTATGCGCAAGCCACCTTGAGGGATCTCCGAGCCGAGATGACTAGCTAATTATTTACATCATTGATCCTATACTCCACAAAGGAGTGTACAGAAAATCTAGATCAAATGTAAACAAAAAGCTCAGCTAAACATGTGCCGTATTCAATTTCAAAAATTAAATACTACTTAATCTCGTCAACCTCGATGATTAATTAATTTACAAAAATATTGCACAACCATTCACACAACACTTATTTGGCCATGATAAGTTGGAATCTCATGCCTGCAACACAAAGTTAGCCTACGCACATCCACATATCATCCAACAAAATAAAATGTAAGAAAAATGCAAAAAATTAACTAATCTTAAACACCAAAAATCGCAAACCTCAGCTCTGATACCAATTGTTGGGTATGGCTTGGCGAGGTTCCTAAGCGAATACTTGGTCGTTCTTGAGAGATCTCTCCATGTCTACGGATTAAAAATTAATCTGAATGGAGACCCGTCTCCCAACGACCATCTCGTCGTCGTATCGTTAGGTACGAATTACAACTTGGCCAATCACAAAGATCGAGCCTTGTAATCCTTCTAACCGAATGACCGCGGAAGAGACGACAGTAGATTGCCGATTCTTGTGTTTACGGTCGGGGTCTAGTTAATTAATTATTCACCATGATTCACAATCATAATAATTAAATAATACACATGAAATGACGAAGCAAAGTATAAAGACACAAAATAACATAAGGAGCTTAGGGAGAAATTTATACCTTCCCTTTACCTCGCGACCTTCTACCTTATGTCCCTCTTTTCCCAGACGTCGTGTGGGCGACGAGCTACCGGGAACCGAGATCACCAAGATGATCCAATCAAGCTCTTCTTCTAGCCTAAGCCAAAGCATGAAACCCTAACTCCTAGGGTTTACCCGACGCAAGCTTTTGCTCCCTCTTCCCTTCGCCACCGTCCAAAACCAGCCACCAAAGCTCCTCCGGCCAACAACAGTCCTTGAGAGGGCAGTGAAGAAGAAGAAGAAAGGAAGGAGATACTTCCTTTCTCACCCAAAACTGGTCGAGACCTCCTTCTTCCCTATGCTTGCGACATCACCGCAAGGCCTCCTTGCGCCACCTCCCACCGGTCGCCGGCCACCTCCCACTCGCCGCTGAGCACTGGAAAAGGAAGAGAAGGACTCTCCCTGCCAGCCCCAAACTAGAGATGATGAAGGTGGAAGAGAGAAAAGAGAAGGAGAAATCTCCTTCATTTGTGCGCCGACCACAACCCTAAGGGAGGAGAGGAGAGAGAGAAGAGAGGAGAGAGGTCTTGGGTGTCAGCTCTTGGATTAAGCCTTGGTTTCATGATCCCATGGGGTATTTATAGGGCTATGGTAGGGACCAAGAGGAGGAGTTGGGTCTTGGCCCACTAATGGATCTAAAACTAATCCATTAATTAAGATCCATTCCACTAAAGGATCTTAATTGAAATTCTTCACCAACCCCCATATTTTCATATGGGCTCCACATATTATGAGTCGTCCATCCCCCCGTATTTAAGATATCGAATGCCCATCAATTAATTTAATTTACTGAAAATTTAAATTAATAAACTTCTAGATCCTTGATTAGTACCACTCAACCTTATCATGATGTTGGATCAAATCCACCTGTAGGGTTTAACATGATGAACCTTTTGAGCTCATCAAGGGGGCATCATCATCCCGACTCACTAGGATATGGATTCTGTCAATAATTAACGACACACCATACAATTAATATTATCTCCCAACATACCAGACCTATCGATCTAACAGAATAGATCTCGCCCATTGGTAAATCAAAGAAATAATAATTAATAATATGTGCCCGTTATGATTCGGGATTTAGGGATCATACTCCATAATAAAATTTGATGTCCTATCCAATTATCAAGCCAGTACAAATTGGATAACCTCTGATTTTGGTCCTGTTCAATGTACTCGAAGCACACTAGTGTAATTTTATGATCAAGACCAACCACACCTAATTATACTACAACCATTCTGATGGTTTGTCCAATTCTATCTCAGCTGTGAGCCTCTACTTATACCAAGCAAGGGATCGATAACATGATCTTTCGTGTGTCACCACATACCATGTTATCTACAATGCAAAGTAATGGGCCCCCGGGGCTATGGTGCAGCGGTAGGGCAAATAGTCGTTAACCTAGACATCCGCGGGTCGATCCCTAGCTACGGCGCATTTTGCAGGAATTTTTTCTCCAAATGGGGCGCAAACCCTGGGATGTTGGGCTTCTAGACTGCCCACTGCGAGCGCTTCCCGATTTACCCTGGTGACCGATGGGAAACTTCCGTGGGGCCGGGCTGATCACCCCAGGTTCAATTTGTCTGCTGCCTGGTTCATCATTTTTTATACAATGCAAAGTAATGGACTTTTATGCATGTGCTAATATAAACAAGCACCTAGTGTTGTTGTAATTATCTTTTCAAAATAAAGATGATCATATATATAAAAGAGGCAAGTCTTTCAGTATACACATCTTACAGGAAGGAGGTCCACCTAAATACTCAAGTGGACATGTGGATTATCATCCAATCTGGACTGGAGATACCCAAAAACGCACCAGGTGAGGTGCAAGGCTTCACAGAGTGGGACAGACCACTCAAGAGGAAGATTGAGGCCGACGCAAAGGCCACACAAACATTACAATGCGGCCTGACGAAGGAAGAATTGAACCACGTCGGACCCTTCAGCAGCGTGAAGGTATTATGGAACAAGCTAATCGAACTACACGAAGGTACGCCTGATACGCGAATCAGCAAAAGAGATATGTTACTCAATAGACTCTACCCAATAAAGTGTTGGTAAGGCTTGGTGGTTTCCAAGAGAACCACGGGGTTGTATCTGAAAGACCTCCCTATGGCTATGGATTAAAAATTTAATCTGAATAGAGACCCGTCCTTCTAACAACCAACTCGTCGTCGTGTTAATTAATCCAAGTTACAACTTGGCCGAAACCGAGGTTACGGCCTTGTAACTTTCCGGATTAATTAACCACTGAAAAGACAACGATTTGGATCGCCGATTTTTGTATTTATCTTCGGGGTCCAGTTAATTAATTATTATCTATGATTCTAAATAAAAATAATAAACTAACATACATGAAATGATGAGACAAAGCAAAGTGGCACAAATAAAACATAACATAAAGAAAACTGAGCCCGGGAGAATTATACCTCGCCGTTTTCCTCGCAGTCTTCTACCTTATGACTCTCCCCTCCTGGACATCGTGTGGGTGACGATCTACCAAGACACGGTGTCACCAAGGCCTTGAATTAATCCTTTCCTTCTTCCCTCCTTTGCGCCAAACCCTAGGGTTAGGGTTTGGTTCCCACCGGCGACCCTTCAAGGAAGAGGAAAACATGATCAAGAAGAAGAGCTCTTCTTCTTCACCTCCACCCGAGCCAACCTCCCCTACTTCTCCCTATCTTGCGGTAACAAATCCACAAGGAAGAAGAACTCCTCAGGCTTCTCCTTTTTCTGGCGACAAACACCAAGAGAACCGCCTCCCTCGTCGGTGCACCAAACTTCTAGCTCCCTTACTTCCGCACGCCACAAAGGAGAAAAGAACTCCTCCTTGTCTTGTGTATGTCTGCAGCAGAAGATGGAGAAGAATAGAGCGAGAAAGAAGGAGAAGAGAAGCTCTCTTTCTCCTCCAACGCCGACGCCGACTTCCCACCTTGCGCCGCCGATTTTTCTTGCTTTCCTCCTTGCCGTGTGCCACCAAGGGTGAAGCCAAGTCCTCCCTTGCTCTGTGATCGACTATGGTCTTGAGGATGCCAAGAAAAAGCAAGGAAGAAGAGGAAGAAGTCCTGTTCTTCCACTTTGCCGCCGACGACCTAGGTGAGAGATGGTGAGGTAAAGAGAGAGTTAGGGAGAGAGAGAGAGAGGTTATATTTATAGGGGATTAATTGGAAAACATTCCAATTAATTAGAGACTAATTCCTTTAATTAATCAAAGATTAATTCCTTAAATAATCAAAGATTATTCCCTTAATTAATCAGAGATTAATTTCTTAAATAACCGACCTTGTATCATGACTCCTATGGGGTTTTATAGGGCTATGATAGGGACCATGAGGAGGAGTTGGTTCTTGGCCCGCTAATGGATCCAAACCCGATCCATTAATGGAGATTCATTCCATTAAACGATCCCATTGTACTTCCTCACCAACCCCCATATTTTCATATGGGCTCCACCAATTACGAGTCGTCCATCTCCCCTTGTTTAAGATATCGAATGCCCGATAATTAATTTAATTTACTGATAATTAAATTAATTATCCTCTTGATCCTTGATTAGTACCACTCAACCTTTTCATCATGCCGGACCATAGTCCACTTGCAAGATTTGACATGACGACCATTTTGAGCTCACCAAGGGAGCATCATCATCCTAACTCACCAGGACACGGATTTCGTCAATAATCAACGACACACCATATTATTAATATTATTTTCCAACTTACCGGGCCTATTGATCTAACAGAATAGATCTCGCCCATTGGTAAATCAAAGAAACAATAATTAATAATATATGCCCGTCTTTATTTTGGGATAAAGAGATCGTACTCTACTCTGACGACGGCGACAATCCGTCTTCCAATGTCCTGACTGCTTGCACACAAAGCACTTGCCTTTCAGTTTCTTTATGCATCCATGAGGTCCCTGTAATCCCGCTACTTTCATTGTCTCTGACCGTTTCTTCTTCTTCTTTCCTTTTGGTTTAGAAGAAGAAATATCTTGAGCCATGAAAGTCTGTGAACTCTGAAAGGAAACCGCCTCTGCCGCCTCGTGTTCTGTCAGAAGTTCTGCCCGCGAATATGTACGTTCATCCATATTATATCTTAGGCGAAACTCCTCAAAACTCTTTGGTAGAGATACGAGGAAGAAATTGATCTGGGGTTCTTCATCAATTTTTGCTCCAAGGATTTCCATCTCCTTCAGCGCTCTTTGGTAGAGAAATGAGGAAGAAATTGATCTGGGTTTCTTCATCAATTTTTTGTTCTTGAATACGCCTCCCTGATAGGAATAGCTCGACGGGTTTCCTAAGCAACCACGGGGTCGAACATGAGAGACCTCTCTATGTCTACAGATTAAAAATTTAATCTGAAAAGAGATCCGTCTCCCAAATGACCGTCGCGTCGTCGTGTCAATTGATTCAAGTCACAACTTAGCCAAACTTAGGAGTAAGGCCTTATAACCTTCCGAATCAAGAGACCGCGGAAAAGATGACGAATGGATCGCCGATTTTTATGTTTATAATCGGGGTCCATGAAATAATTAATTATCAATATTAATTAATGAATAATTAAACTATGATAATTAACAATGACACATGCGATGATAAGAATAATCAAAGCAATAATTAAGAAAACAAGAGGAGCTAAAGAGAGGAATACCTCGCCTTTTACCTCATAGCTTTCTACCATATGCCCCTCTCCTCTTGGACGTCGTGTGGGCGACGAGCTACCAAGACACGGAGTCATCAAGGCTTCGAATTAATCCTCTTTTCTTCCTTTCTTTGTGCCAACCAAAACCCTAGGGTTAGGGTTTATCACCGTCGGCCACCCTTCAAGGAAGAAGGAGAAGAAGTTGAGGAAGAAGAGATCCTCTCCTTCACCACCGCCCAAGCCAACCTTCTCTTCTTCTTCCTATCTCGCAACAACAAGCTCGCAAGGAGAAGAGCTCCTCCAACCTCTCCTTTTTCCGGCGACAAGCACCAAAAGGAGAAGAAGCTTTCCGCCGACACCAACTCTCTCCTTGCGCCGGCGAGTCTTGCTTCCTTTCTTCTCGCTGCGCGCCACCAAAGGAAGAGAACAACTCCTCCCTTGTCCTGTGATCTACGGCAACCCAAAGGATGAGAGGAAGATCAGGGATGAAGAAGAAAAACTCTTCTTCTTCCACCGCCCGCCAGTGCCCTAGGTGAGAGAGAAGGGAGAGAGGAGAAGGGAGAGGTTTTAGGGTTTTAATTAATTGGATTAATTATCAATTAATTAGGGATTAATTAGCATTGGTTTCATGACTCCTATGGGGTATTTATAGGGCTATGGTAGGGACCATGAGGAGGAGTTGAGTCTTGGCCCGCTAATGGATCCAAATCCGATCTATTAATGAGGATCCATTCCACTAAAGGATCCCCATTGAACTTCCTGACCAACCCCCATATTTTCATATGGGCTCCACCTATTATGAGTCATCTATCACCCTGTGTTTAAGATATTGAATGCCTGACGATTAATTTAAATTATTGACAATTTTAATTAATTATCCTCTTGATCCTTGACTAGTACCACTCAACCTTTTCATCATGTTGGACCATAGTCCACTTACATGATTTAACATGACGATCCTTTTGAGCTCATCAAGGGGGCATCATTATCCCGACTCACCAGTACACGGATTCCCTCAATAATCAATGGCACACCATGTAAATAATATTATTTCCCAATTTACTGGGCCTATCAATCTAACAGAATAGAGCTCGTCCATTGGTTAATCAAAGTAATAATAATTAAATACACGTGCCCATTATTATTTCGGGATTTAGAGATTGTACTCCATAATATAAACTCAGGTCTAATCCAATTTATGAAGTCAGTATAAAATTGGATGACCTCTCTTTTGGTCCTACTCAATGCACACAAAGTGCACTAGTGTAATTCTATGGTTAAGACAAACCATACCTAATTACACTACAACCATCTTGATGGTTTATCCAATTCCATCTCGGTTGTTAGCCTCTTTCTTATACTTCTGCAACGAATTGATAACATGATCTTCTGTGCGTCACCACGCACCATGTTATCTACAATGCAAAGTATGAGACACTTTGTGCATATACTAATATAAATATGCATCTTGTGATTATGTGATTCTCTTTTAAAATGTAGATGTTCTTAACTAAAAGCAAGGCTTTTAGTTTACATCCAAACAATCTCCCACTTATACTCAAAGACTTTGCTGTTTTCAAAATGCTATACATCTGACCACTTGATCCTTCACATGCCTAAAAGCTCTCGCTACCAAGGCCTCAGTGAAAAGATCCTCCTAGGTCATCCTCTGATATAATCCATGCAACAACAGCTTTTCCTCTCCTAGGTGGTACTTGCGCTCTATGTGTTTACTCGCCTTATGGACTCGTGATTCCTTTGAGTTTGCAACTGCACCATTTTAATCACAACAAAATGTGATATCTCTGGGCAAACCAGGAATCACATCTAAGTCCATCTTGAGATTCTTGAACCATATAGCTTTCTTGGTATTCTGAGAGACTGCCAAATATCCAGCTTCCATGGTGGAGTTCATTACGCAGCCGCTGCGCGACACTCTCCCATACAATGGTTCCACCTCCTAAAAGTAAAAACAAAACTCCGAGGAATACTTATATTTCCCCCTATCTGATTGGAATTCTGTATCCATATAACCCATAGGAGATTAGTCTGCCCGGTAAACCATCATACAATCGTTAATCCTTTTCAGGCACTAATATATATTATTACTGCAGTCCAATTTCCTTGACCTGGGTTACTCCAATATCGGTTAACCATGCCCACGGTATAATAGATATCTGGTCTCGTTTTTAGCATACACGAGGTTTCCTATAGTCAATGCTAAGGGAACCACCATTACCTGCTCTATCTCCTTTGATAATCTAAACATATCTCCTTAGATAGAGTAGCTCCACAGCTGAAAAGTACAAAAACTCTTCTTGGAGGTTTCCATGATAAAACAATCTAGGACAGTGTCTTTTATGAAGTTTGGGATAAGCACATCATCCTTGTCTGGAGATCCCTTAGATCTTTGATGCCCGAGGATGTGTCTTACTATTCCCAAGTCCTTCATAATTGTTTGGACGACCATAACCTTACGTCTGATAGTATTTTGTTATTGTTGTCAATCAACAAAATATTATCTACGTATAGCACAAGAATACCACTTCATTTCTGTCACATCACTTATATACTCAATCTTATCGTCCTTTGAACAAATCCATATGACTGGATTTATCTCTTCAAAGCAGATAATCCTTGTCATAGGTCCAGGGATCCGATTCATGTTCACCAAGGTCAAAGACTCTCCAAGAACATGAATCCTTTAGGTTGACTAACAACCCTCCCACTACGATAAGGAATCCCCTGTGTATCTTCTATGACACGAGGTGCAGTGACTTGTGGAATTCCCTCTTGTACAGTTGGTACTAAGGTTAGAATGTCCCCTTCTCCATTACTTAAGAATAATTCTACTGATGGGTATGTGGTTTATAATATAGTCCTTTTCTAAGAGTTAGACATTTGTACCAACGAATATCCTCTAATCCTTAGGACTATTAAACCACCTTTTTGTTCCCTTAGCATAGTCTACGAACAAGTGCACTGGATTCCAACTTATCAGTATCTCTCTTCAGCACATGTGCTGAACTTCCTCAAATCTGAACATGTCTTAGACTAAGCGAAACACTTAGTCTACTTTTCTATGGGCTTAGAGACTACTTACCTAGATAGTATCAAGCACATATGCTGTCGTATCCAGAGCATATTGATAATGACCATTTTGTTGATAAATTTAGGCTCTCAAATCCATGTTTTGGTCTACTTTTATATGCTTAAGTTTGCATTTACTTAAGGTTTCATGAATTATCCCTATTTTAGCTTTTGATTCAAATCTTTGTAAATTTGAGATATTTTGACACTAAAATGTGAATCTATTTTGTAGGCATCAAATGATCATGGACCGATCAGATTGGGTCAGACTTGAGCTAGAATTGGATCCGGATCAAGGTAATCAAGCATCGGATTAATATGAGCCGTCCGATCAAGAAACGGCTAAATCTGAGCCATCCGTCAACTTCTGATCAATCCGAGTTCAAGATAGAGTCAATCATGACCACAAATCAAGATCTGAAAATTTCATCCAAATCAGAAGCAATCTGACTGTTGGATCAAGCTCAAGAGGATCTAGACCATCCATTCAAAAGAAGGGACGATCTGAGCCATCCGCCGTAGATCTGATTGATCCAGATCAAGATCTGGGAAGTTTGGTTCAGATCTGAAGAGATCCGATCGTTGGATGAAGCCAGAACGATCTCAACCGTCCAAATTTAAATGGGATGAATAAATTGGGAATTCCCTCTTCCGCTCGAGGTCGTCGCAGTCGTAGAGTAGCATAGTTCCTCAGATCGCGTTTTCGCCAGTTTTCTTCGTTCTTCTTCATCGTTCTTTCTTCCGATCGGTGACCAACATTAACTCGTTTCTTCTCAAGGTTTTGGATCATCAAGGTAAGATCTCGGTTCAGTTTTGCTAATCAAGTTTTCGCAGCTGAAAGAGTGCCGGTGAGGGTGTCGCCTGTGCTCTGCCACTGTTGATTCCGATCGATCGCTGTTGTCTCCATCAAGCGGATGCAATCGGAGCTTGTAGAGGGGTTCTCTGAGGCTACCGAGAGATTCCAAGCTCGATCGTTACTCAGCGTGACACGAAGGAGGATATTGCGGTGATTTCAGCTACTGACCGATCGCAGTGATCGGATAGAGATGACTCTGATCGGTCCCGTGACCGATCAGAAGAGGACCTGATCGGTCAGTTGACCGATCAGGAAGGCCAACTCGCAGCAAGTTGAACTTGGGAGTCTTTCTTCGATGGTTTTTGAGCCAAGAGGGTTTCTAGCTCATCCTTTGTGTGACGGCAAAGGGAAGTATTGAGTGGGGACTGATTTGATGTTCTAGTTAGGATAATTTTAGGTTTAAGCGTGTATTTTTTCACATTGTTCTAGGTTGTTCCTCTACACTTTAAGTCAAGTTTTAAGCAATGTTTCAATCTAGTTTTCATTATCTTGCCATTAATTCCTTGCAATTCATTTCCTGCAATTAATTCTCTACAATTAGTTCTTAAGTTTCAATTCAAGAGTTTGAATTTAATTGCTCAATTGTCAACTAGGTTAAGTTTCGTTCCCGCAATTTCGTAATTCAGTACATGCTTTAGCTAAGTTCATCCTATTCTGTCTCATATTGTTGATTCATTCTTTATCACAAAACCCCCCATTTTATTAGAAACCCCAAAACATCAAACGACAAATAACTTGTAAGCTTGAGTTAAACATTCATTCAATTAGTCCTTGGAAAAATACGACCTGAGACCCCTCTACTACATTTTAACTTTGCTAGCCAAGGGTTTTCAGTTTTTAAATATCTAAATTTGAGTGCTCATCGTGACACTAGTATTGGGCACTATCACATATCCCCCGAACAAATCTGGCTAATCTCAGAGTAGGTTATCATTGTCCTAATCATTACCATAAGAGACCTTTTTCCTTCTCTGTGGTGCATCATTCAGTTGGGGCATACCGGGTGCAGTGAATTGGGATTGATTCCCAATTTCTGATAAGTAAGTCCTACAACTATCCCAAGAGGTACTTGCCACTACGATCTAATTGTAATGTCGTCATACTTTTACTATGATGTTTCTCCGCATCTGTCTTGAATTCTCATCAAAGTATTCAGTCTTGCGGTACATCAAGTAAATGTACTTTATCCTTTGAATAATTGTTTATAAAATAAACAATGTATTCAAGGCTACCGCTATTCTGGATAGACTAAGGACCTAAACTTATCAGGATGAACCAACTCCTACATACCTTTGGTTCTATGCCCTTTGGCTTAAAAAAGTCTCTTGGTCTTCTTACCTTCCTAGTAAGATTCAAAGATTTTAAGGAAGTCTAGTCTTTCACCACCAATGAACCTAAGGGTCCATTGGCTATCAACCTTTGAATTGCACTATAGGTTAATAAGATCAAGCCTTAGGGCCTAAAGATATGTTTTGTTCATCTCGAAAGGAACCTTTCTCATACTTGGTTAGATGATAAGCTATTAAACATCTAATTGCATCATGGGAGCTTTTGGTTTTAAAATGAACCAATTGCCTATCTATGTACTTTAATAGATAATCTTTCTATTCCACTTTTAACAATAAAAGGAATAGAATATCATATTCCAAAAACTGAACAAAAGTTCTTTCCAAAAATTAAGTACATAAAAGCAATCTCTATAAAACCAAAACTTTATCATCTTATCTAAAAAGACATAAATGAATAACTCCCACTACAAAAGTCATCTCTGTAGCTATCCCATGTAGATGGTAATCTTCTCCTCAGCTAGTCATCGGGTTTCCTGGAATCCCTGCAAAGAAATGCAGACATGATTAGTGGCATTCGTATCTACACACCAGGTACCAGTAGATATCACCGCTAAACATGTTACAACGACAAAAGTGAAAAGTATACCTCAATTATTACTCTGATGGCGGGGACAATCCGCCTTCCAATTCCAGACTACTTGCACACGAAGTACTTGCCTTTCGGCTTCTTCATGCAACTCTGAGGTCCCTATAATCCTGCTACTTTCTTTGGCCCAACATGTTTCTTCTTCTTCTTTCCTTTCGGTTTAGAAGTAGAAACCCCTTGAGCAATGAAAGTCTGTGAACTCTGAAGAGAAAACACCTCTGCCGCCTCGAGTTCTGTTAGAAGTTTTGCCCATGAATATAAACGTTTGTCCATATTGTAGCTTAGGCGAAACTTCTCAAAACTCTTTGGTAGAGATTGGAGGATGAGATCGACCTGGGTTTCCCCATCGATTTGTGCTCCAAGGATTTCCATCTCTTTCATCCAAGCCATCATTTTGAGAACATGTTCCCTCACGGGCATACCCTCAATCATGATGGTCGTTGTCAAGTTCTTCATGACTTCTTGCCTAGCGGCCCGATCATGATGTCCGAAGAGTTCATCGAGTTTGGATGTTTTATCACTGGTAATGGAAGAAGCCTGAGGTTGATGACTCTGAGTCATCTCGTCTGCTTCTAACCATTTCCTGAAATATTCAAACTCCTCTTCATCATTAATCTCGCTAGGTTTTTCAGCACAGAATTCGACAAGATCACACTTGGATTCCTCAGCAGTTTAGACAATGTCCAGGTTTAATTCCCAATCATTATTACTAGTAGGGGCATTAAGTTCGTTTTCTCTTTGAATTAAGTCTAGTGGGTCTCCATTTTAAAACACCTGAGAATCACAACAATTACACACTTTAGATTACAAAAATAAATTGATTCCTCAAAACAATGAATTTTCAAAATTAACCAACACCTCAAAACACCGAGAATATCGTAAGCCACGTTAGTGTAGACGTATACGAATTCTACATCTGTGAGAGGAGGTTTTACCCATTAATTTTACTATCTTGTCATCCTAACTTTCTGACAAGTAAAATTAATAGTTGGTCCTCTTCGACCCTAAAAATAATAGCTGTAACTCCGTTGGGGAGGATACTAATATTTGTATCTAAGTGTTTACCATTACATGACACTAAGAAAATTATTTCCGATTATGTGTCTTCCGTTAGGGAAGTACACACGCTCTTTGATCATTTTATATAATCTTTTCTGACCCAGTGATCCTTAGAACAAGCCTACCCATTATGGAGGAAGGCACTCAGAGCCGACGCATGAGCTTGTTCGCATCACTTGTCAGATTGTAATGGAGGCCACGGGACCCTTAGGGTCCCTCTCCCACTTAGTTATTTAATTTTGAGGATTTTCACATGCACACACACAACAAGCACAAATAAGAAAAATCCTAGATTTTTCAACTTTCATGGCCTTGGTCTCCAATGTTCCTCAAGTCGTGTCGTCACCTCATCCGCTCCCTATCCATGCGCAAGCCACCATGAAGGGGTCTCCGAGCCGAGATGAGTAGCTAAATATTTACATCCATCGATCCTATACTCCACGAAGGAGTGTACATGCAATCTAGATCGAAAGTAAATAAATGCACGGCTAAATAGGTGTCGTATTTAATTACAAAAAATTAAATACCTAATTTAGCCTTGTCAACCTCGAGAATTTAATTAATTACAATATTACACAATCAATCACATAACACAATTATCTAAGCTATGATAAGTTGGAATCTAGTGCCTGCAACAAAGAGTTAGCCTACGCACATCCATATATCATCCAGCAAAAATAATCATACATGATAATGTGTAAAAAATTAACCAATCCTAAACACACAAAACCGGAAACCTCACCTCTGATACCAATTGATAGGAATAGCTCGGCGGGTTTCCTAAGCAACCACGGGGTCGAACATGAGAGACCTCTCTATGTCTACGGATTAAAAATTTAATCCGAATAGAGACTCGTCTCCCAAACGACCATCTCGTCGTTGTGTCAATTGATTCAAGTCACAACTTAGCCAAACTCAAGAGTAAGGCCATGTAGCTTTCCGAATCATGAGACCGCGGAAAAGGCGACGAATGGATCGCCGATTTTTGTGTTTATAATCGGGGTCCATGACTGAATTAATTATCAATATTAATTAACGAATAATTAAACTATGATAATTAACAAAGACACATGCGATGATAAGAATAATCAAATCAATAATCAAGAAAAGAAGAGGAGCTAAAGAGAGGTATACCTCGCCTTTTACCTCGTAATCTTCTACCGTATGACCCTCCCCTCTTGGACGTCGTGTGGGCGACGAGCTACCAAGACGCGGAGTCACCAAGGCTTCGAATTAATCCTCTTTTCTTCCTTTCTTTACGCCAACCAAAACCCTAGGGTTAGGGTTTATCACCGCCGGCCACCCTTCAAGGAAGAAGGAGAAGAAGTTGAGGAAGAAGAGCTCCTCTCCATCACCACCGCCCAAGCCAAGCTTCTCTTCTTCTTCCTATCTCGCATCAGCAAGCTCGCAAGGAAGAAGAGCTCCTCCAACATCTCCTTTTTCCGGTGACAAGCACAAAAAGGAGAAGAAGCTTTCCGTCGGCGCCAACTCTCTCCTTGCGCCGGCGAGTCTTGCTTCCTTTCTCCACGCCGCGCGCCGCCAAAGGAAGAGGGCAACTCTCCCTTGTCCTGTGATCGACGACAACCTAGAGGATGAGAGGAAGATCAAGGAAGACGGAGAAAAACTCTTCTTCTTCCACCGCCCGCAGGTGCCCTAGGCGAGAGAGAAGGGAGAGAGGAGAAGGGAGAGGTTTCAGGGTTTTAATTAATTGGATTAATTCTCAATTAATTGGGGATTAATTAGCATTGGTTTCATGACTCCTATGGGGTATTTATAGGGCTATGGTAGGGACCATGAGGAGGAGTTGGGTCTTGGCCCGCTAATGGATCCAAATCCGATCCATTAATGAGGATCCATTCCACTAAAGGATCCCCATTGAACTTCCTCACCTACCCCCATATTTTCATATGGGCTCCACCTATTATGAGTCATCCATCTCCCCGTGTTTAAGATATCAAATGCTCGACGATTAATTTAAATTACTGATAATTTTAATTAATCATCCTCTTGATCCGTGATTAGTACCACTCAACCTTTTCATCATGATGGATCATAGTCCACTTCCAAGATTTAACATGACGATCCTTTTGAGCTCATCAAGGGGGCATCATCATCTCGACTCACCAGAACACGGATTCCCTCAATAATCAACGACACACCATGTAAATAATATTATTTCTCAATTTACCGGGCCTATCGATCTAACAGAATAGATCTCGCCCATTGGTAAATCCAAGAAATAATAATTAAATACACGTGCCCATTATTATTTTGGGATTTAGAGAATGCACTCCATAATATAAACCGAGGTCTAATCCAATTCATGAAGTCAGTATAAAATTGGATGACCTCTCTTTTGGTCCTACTCAATGCACACAAAGTGCACTATGTTGGTGCCGGAAGCACTAAAGTCAAACTTGTATTTTGATAATGGCAAAGGGTTCAGAAGTTAAGGTTTTATTGTTATCTAACAAGGCTAATCAGGTGTGCAAGTAAAGTCCTAGGTACACTAGGCACTATGTCCTGGTTCTAAGAATTGGGCACTAAGTCTTGGCTGCGGGCTGGGGAACTAAGTCCTGACATAAGGTTGGGCACTAAGACCTGGTGAGTGAAGCTAGGCACTAAGTCCTGGTCTTGGACTGGGCACCGAAGACCTGGTGAGTGAAGCTGGGCACTAAGACCTGATCCAGGGGATTGGGCAAAAGTCCAACCGGAGGAGCCGGTTGGCAAACAAGTAAAATCTCCTGAGAGGAGTAGGTGAAGACGCGTTCCCCATGGAGGGAACATTAGGCGTCGGTTCAACCTAGGGTTCCATTTGGGAAGCCAAAGTCATAACCAAGACAGCTCAGGCTGTAAATCATGATTAAATCTATCTTATTTGTATGTTTCTTGTGTTTTGGAACTAACCCTGGTTGCAGGAATAAAGGGATGGAGGTTTTTGCTCCCAGGCACCTCAATAGAGTGAGACACCCTACTGGGCTTGGCGCTTGTGTTGAGACAGGCGCCCCAGACAAATGGTGAATTCCAGCCACTTCGAAGCAAGGCCTCAAGACATCAATAGAGGCGCCTATGTTAACACAGGCGCCCCAGTTAGCTCAGGCGCCCTGGTTGAGGGGATAAGCGCTGGCCAAGTCTGGCCACGTGTCAGGCGCCCCCTTCAACATAGGCGCCCCAGCTACGACTATATAAGGGGGTTCACCCCTTGGCTTCAACAACAATTGCTTTCTACGCATTCATTCAAGCGCTCCGCTCCGACAAGCTCCATGCTCAAGATTCAATCGCCAACAACGACCCGCGGCTCCGACATTCCAAAATCTTCAGGTCGTCGGTATAATTTCTTTTAGTTAAAGTGTTGTAATTGTTTTTATTCTATATTCGGAACTCCAACTTGTAATCATTTTACGAAAATATAGAATTGCCCATCGTAAACGGTCAAGGACCGTGGGCCTTGGAGTTGGAGCCGACTGCAACTCCGACTCCGAACCAAGTAAAAACAAAAGTGTTAGCGATTATTTTTTCCTTTCTGCTGCGCAGTTTCTCTAAGTATTCCGAAAAATTTAACGATCGATATTCACCCCCTTCTATCGATTCAATCCGATCCCACAAGTGGTATCAAAGAAGGTGACTCAAACTTGGTGCAACCACCAGTTGAGAATTTTTTTTTTCGGATTTTTGAAATTTAATATTTTTTTTGCTTGTATTTTTCTTGTGAATCGAGGTTGGTGCAACACCACTCTATTTTTTCGTTATTATTATTTTTTTCCCTGCACTACTAATCCAAGATGTAGTCTTGGGACGAGGTTTTTTTTGTATAATCATTCAATTAAATCTAATGGTCATGCAAGAGGGATACAACACCGCCAGACCACCCCTCTTCAGTGGAGAAGATCTCCTACTGGAAGAGCAGGATGGAAGTTCATCTGAAAACTCAGGTGAACATATGGATTATTATCCAGTCTGGACTGGAAATACCGAAAAATGCACAAGGCGTGTATACCGAGTGGGACGACCCACTAAAGAAGAAGATCGAGGCTGACGCAAAAGCGACCCAAACCTTGCAGTGCGGTTTGACAAAAGAGGAGCTGAACTGTGTAGGACACTTCAACAGCGCGAAGGAGCTCTGGAACAAGCTGATTGAGCTATATCAAGGTACATCCGACACCCGAATCAACAAAAGAGATCTGTTACTCAACAGTCTCTATACGATAAAGATGCACGACGGTGAATCAGCAGCTCAACTCCACGCCAGAATCCAGGAGTTGATGAACGGGCTACACACGATAGGTCACAAGGTTAAAAATCGTGACCTAATAAGGTATACTTTAAATTCATTTCCAAGAAACTCACTGTGGGCATCTATGGTGGATGCCTACAAGGTTTCTAGGAATTTATCTGAAATAAAATTAGACGAGTTATTTTTTGAGTTAGAATTGCATGAACAGACTAATACTCCTTTGGCCGAGAAAGGTATTGCATTTGTTGCAGGTAAAACTTAGGAAAAGAAATTTCAACAAGTACCCGAGTCTGACTCAGACTCGGAATCAGACGACTGTGAAGGGGATCATCCCAAATTGGTTCGGCTAGCTCGCGATTACTACAAAGAACTTAAGCACCAAACGAGAAAGAAGAAGTCAAGCCAAAGAAAGGAAGATCCATCAGAACCCTCGATGAGCTCGAAGAGCAAAATCAACGTCACCAGCTACGGGTGCAACAAAAAGGGACACTTTAAGTCAGAATGCCCCAATCTAAAGGAAAACAAGAAAGCACGGAGGAAGAAGGCGCTTCAAGCCACCTGGGATGAATCCTCCTCCTCTGAAGAAGAAGAAGTCCCACACGCGAACCTACTCGCCTTGACCGCCTCAGAAAACGTCGACTCCGGAACAGAATTGGAACCAGACGAGAACGTCAACACCGAAAAACTCACAATCTTGGAGGACGGACAAATCACGATAAGAGGTTATCCCGAATCTGAGTTGTACGATTTAATTTCTTATTTATCTCGAAAATTGGTGAAAGCCAACATCCGAGTTGATAGCCTCCGATAGGAAGTAAAACTCCTAAAAGAGGAAGTCAACTCGAGTTCCTTGACTAAGTCAAATCAAGAAGGAAACACAATTCAAGTTCTAAAACTTGAGGAAGAGAATTCCTCTTTGAAAACTCAAGTCAGGGAGCTCAAAGTTGCCTTAGAATGGTTCACTTAGGGCTCCAAGGGTGTTGACATGATCCTTGGAAAACAGAAGTCCGTTCTCAATCGATCCGGACTAGGTTAACGGACCAATTCAAGACAACGCTCATATTATTCCGTGCTGAACCAACCTAGAACCCGAGTCCAAGCATGGGTCCCTAAGCTGTGTTTGACTAAACAAGCTGGACCAAACCAGTATTGGATCCCCAAGGACAAGATTCACATCTTGCCTAACTCTTATCGAGGCTTCAGTCTAGGGGAGCCAATATAAAAACCATATTTATAGTTAGATGATTTTTTTTAATTGCTTGCTTGATTGTTTATTTATTTATTTATTTTTGCAATTTTATTATGCTCAGACTTAGAAATCATTTAAGGACAAAAAGATTTATTTAAAATTTGAACAACATAGTATTAGGTGGAGGTGAGATGATAGTACATTAGGGAAGCCCTTCTAATAAGGTCAAGTAAGGTAAGGCGTACCCTACTTGGTCAGTTTAGTCTGGTGGAACTAGCTGAAGCTACCGATCCAAAACATAAACTAGTTAGACCAAAATTTTTTAAGAAATAATTTGAAAAATGAAATTTCGATAAAAGGCTTTGTCAAGGAAAGGGTTGTTGCTCCAATAAGGCTACGGCCAAAGAAGACCTCTGTGCCTCGCTAAGACCTGGAAGTCAATTTTCGAAACTCAAATTCAGTTTACTACTTGATAAATTTGAATCTAACACAAGTTTTAATTAAATCTTAGATTTAACATTAATTCAAAGACAAAAATAAAACATCTCACAAAAAAGATAAGGTAACCTGTTTTGTCATGTAGAACTGGGTGAGATGTCTAGGACCTAATAATGTAATTCAACATTTCTTTTCAAAATCAACTCAATATTTATTTAAATCAATGCAATAATTTTTTAAAATAAGTTCAACATTTTTTCAAGATCAACTCAAGTTTTTTCAAAGTTAACTCAAATTTTTTTCACCACTCAACATTTCTTTTTTTTTAAAAAAAATTGGAATTTCATTTGTTTTCAAAAGTGACTCATCAAACTATGGCTTGAATGTAATCTAGGACTTGATTATTGATTGGTCAAACCTGGTCAACATAGTCAAACCTCGTCAACGGTTAAACTTGGTCAACAGGCAAACTTGTTCAACACGGGCGCCCGAGACCTTATGAGTGCTTCATGCTTTATCGTAGTTCAAGGCAGGCAAAGTTGCCAAAAGCCCTGACCACCCTGACTCAAGCGCCCGAGAAGCTCTCGGGAGCCTCAATCATCACGGGCACCCTAGAACCCTCACGGGCGCCCGTGAACCAATATATAAACACTTCAACCCTTGACCATTCACCACATAATCCGAATCCTCCTCTCAATCCTCTTCCTTCCAAGGCGACCGAAAGCTCTTCTCTTGTCTTCAATCACCAAACTTTCACAATGTCGCCCCGGTATGATTTATTTATGCATTTCCGTTTAATTTTTCTTAATTTCTTTTAATAAATGCATAATTTTTCTTACCCGTCTAGAAAACGTCAATTTACGCAACCCATCCCCGGGGCCGAGCCTAGCCCAGACTCTAGGTTCCCTACCTTGGCTCTGTTTAATAGATTCGCATAGACCACTTATTAACCAATTAAGACCAGCTTCTTGAATAGACATTTCTTTACTCAATCGTGCCCTACTGCTATAGATGCAATTAACTTTTATCAACTTGATCACCTTGTTTACTGTACCCACTCAGTTAACACAATCCTGTGTGCTGAGTTTTATAACAACTTAGTCAGACTTGATGACCTTTGTTACTCAACTACTATACAGTCCATCCCCCTTACTATCACACATACTTTGTTTAACCGATTTCGTGGACTACGACCTACGTAGTCCACTTTTTGTTGTTATCCTCCGAGGGACCTTCTTTTTGATGCCCTCTATTCTCACATCACCCTGGACACCCTCTATTCTTACTTTTTCTGAGATGCACGAAACCTGACGGTACAGAGATTTCAGTCCGTCGATCTCCGCGTCCAGGATTACACTCTCTATAGAGTACTGGTCCGTTACATTCTCCCGTTGACCACTCGGGATGTCGCAACCATGCGACCTTTCCACACCTTCCTCCTCTACGCGATGATCCACCATCTGGACATAGACATTGGTCTCCACATGTTCCAGACGATCATCTACGCATCGAGCATATCCACCCATTCCCGAGTACGCACGCCCTACTGTCACATTATCACTTCCCTCCTACATCATCATGGGCATGACATCACTGCTGGGGAGGTCATTCAGATGACTGAATTCGATGAGATAGGGTCTAGGAACTTTTCTTTAGTGGGTATAGATATCTCGGTCGCCTGGGTGTTATCATGGAGACGACAGAGGGCTCAACACCAGGTCGACTCAGACGAGGAGGTTGAGGTCGACGTAGCCGAGCTCGTCGCCAAGATCGAGGAGCAGTTACGAGAGCCTCCACCACTGACTACGGACTAGCAGTTAGCACGGATTGAGACTGATGTCCACAGTCTCCAGACAGAGGTCCACAGTCTCCGAGAGGAGGTAGAGGCGCATCATGTCTTGTTCATGGATGCTCTTCATGCTGAGCACTATGTGAACCTGGCCTATCACGATGAGTACATGGACGCCTTTTGGGCTGAACGCGAAGCGAACCAGGCCCGATACGACGAGATGATGTCCATGTTCCGATAATGGCATCCTGGTCCATTGTTTCCCCCTGGCTCTTCCTCCTAGACTTGAGTGGTTTCCCAGCTATCTGATTGTACTCTTGACTATTTGACTTTCCCTACTCAGTAGGGTTGGCTTGTTATTGACTTTATTGATCCTGGTGTTGACTAGTTGACCTTAGCTATATTATCTACTGGCTATTTATTTACCTGCTAAGCTATCTATTTCATATGTTGGCTGTTTATTTACCACTAAGTCATTCACTTCTTACTTGAATCATAAAGTAGGGGTGTGCTTAGTAGAATAGGATTGTTCTATATTATTTTTTTTCAAAAATCCTTTCTAGTTTCGTATTTTTAAAAATTAGTTTGTGTTAAAATCATTTTTATCAAGTTATTGAAATTTAAAATGATTTTTCGACTTAGATTTTTTCAAAACATACACCCTTCAAAAGTAGGGTCTTTGCGCAAATGGACTTAGCTTAGGCCTTAACCCTAGAATTGCATGCACCTATAGATCTAGAAGTCAGCATCTCACAAGCACATTAGGGTACTTTGATTGATAACTTAGACTGGGTTGAAATGCTTAGGTCTATGCCTTGATTTAAGATGCTTTAAGTCAGTGCATCTGCAGTAATTGCGGAAATAAATACAAATTGAACAGCAATCAAGTTAAGTGTTCAAGATTAGCAAATCTAACTTGATCAGATCACTTAACTTGACTAACCCTAGTGAAAACTACTGTTTTATAACAGTTAGTAAGTAGCTAACTGGGTTAGACAGGACTCGAAAAAGTTCAGGTTAATTGGTTTGGTTCTTTTTCTTGCTTGAATTCACTAGAGTTGGCTCAATACGGATTTACAATTTCTTTTAACTAACTCTAATTCGAAATTGACTTGCAATGCTTATTTTTTGATATATGGCAAAGGGGGAGAGAAATTTTTTTTCAATTTTTTTTTCTTTTTCAAAAAGTAAAGTGAAATTTCTAAGTGCTTCAAAAAATCTCTAGGTGTCTAAGTGCTTTCAAAATTTTTCTAAGTTCAAAATTTTTTCTAAGTAAGTTCAAAATTTTTCTAAATAAGTTCAAAATTATTCTAAGTTCGTTCAAAATTTTTCTAAGTAACTTCAAAAATTTCTAAGTGTTTCAAAATTTTTTTCTAAGTGCATCTTTTTGCAAATATTCTTTAGTAAACAAAAATTGTCTGAGCAAAAACCTTTTAAAATTTTTTTTGGCAAATGTTTCTAAGGGAGGTTTTTCTTAGTGAACAAATATTTGTAAAAACTTGTTAAAGATTTTTCCAAGAAAAAATATTTTTGTGCATAAAACGTTTTCCAAGCAAATTTGTCTAACTGTGCAAAAATTGAAACTTTTCAAGGGAAATTTTGGCTAAGTAAATTTTTTCTTTGTAAAATTTTCTTGCAAAGCTTTTTTTAAGCAAAAGTTTTCAAACAAAATTTAGGCTTGCAAAACTTTTCTAAAAGTGGAAAATAGTATAATAAGTTTTTGTGAGAGCAAATACTTTTTCTCTAGTTTGAAAAACACTTAGTCAAAAACTTAAAGCACTTAGAAGTTTTACAAAAACTATATATCATTGAAAGTTTCCGGGGGAGAAGGTTTATTTCAGGGGGAGCAAATTAACTATGTTTATTCAAGTATTTCTTAAAATAATCTTGTTTGTTAGATGTGCTTAAAATGCTTTTTAACTTAACTTTTTGAACCGTGTTGCCATAAATCAAAAAGGGGGAGATTGTTGATGCCGGAAGCACCAAAGTCAAACCTGTGTTTTGATAATGGAAAAGGGTTCAGAAGTTAAGGTTTTATTGTTATCTAACAAGGCTAATCAAGTGTGCAGGTAAAGTCCAGGGTACACTAGGCACTAAGTCCTGGTTCTAAGAATTGGGCACTAAGTCCTGGCCGTGGGCTGGGCAACTAGGTCCTGACATATGATTGGGCACTAAGACCCGGCGAGTGAAGCTGGGAACTAAGTCCTAGTCGTGGACTGGACACCGAAGACTTGGTGAGTGAAGCTGGGCACTAAGACATGGTGAGTGAAGCTGGGCCTAAGACCTGATCCGAGGGATCAGGCAAAAGTCCAACCGGAGGAGCCGGTTGGCAAACAGGTAAAATCTCCTGAGAGGAGTAGGTGAGAACGCGTTCCCCGTGGAGGGAACATTAGGTGTCGGTTCGACCTAGTGTTCCATATGGGAAGCTCAAAGTCGTAACCAAGACAACTCAGGCTATATTTGATTAAATCTATCTTATTTGTATGTTTCTTGTGTTTTGGAACTAACCCTGGTTGTAGGAACAAAGAGATGGAGGTTTCTGCTCCTGGGTGCCTCAATGGAGTGAGGCACCCTACTGGGCTAGGCGTCTGTGTTGAGATAGGTGCCCCAGAAAAAGGGTAAATTCCAGCCACTTCGAAGCAAGGCCTCAAGACATCAATAGAGGCGCCTGTGTTAACACAGGCGCCCCAGTTAGCTCAGGCGCTCTGGTTGAGGGGATAAGCGCTGGCCAAGTCTCCGGATTGAGGTTAGCACAGGGAAGGCCACGTGTCAGGCGCCCCCTTCAACACATGCGCCCCAACTACAACTATATAAGGGGGTCCACTCCCTTGGCTTCAACAACAATTGCTTTCTACGCATTTATTCAAGCGCTCTGCTCCGACAAGCTCCGTGCTCAAGATTCAAGCGCCAACGGTGACCCGTGGCTCCGACATTCCAAAATCTTCCGGTCGTCAGCATAAATTCTTTTTGTTAAAGTGTTGTAATTGTTTTGATTCTATATTCAGAACTCCAACTTGTAATCATTTTACGAAAATATAGAATTGCCCATCGTAAACGGTCAAGGACCGTGGCCTTGGAGTAGGAGCTGATTGCGACTCCAAACCAAGTAAAAACAAAAGTGTTAGCGATTGTTTTTGCTTTTCCGCTGCGCAATTTCTCTAAGTATTCCGAAAAATTTAACGATTGATATTCACCTCCCCCCCTCTATCGATTCAATCCGATCCCACACACTAGTGTAATTCTATGGTTAAGTCAAACCACACCTAATTACACTACAACCATCCCGATGATTTGTCCAATTCTATCTCGGTTGTGAGCCTTTTTCTTATACTTCTGCAAGGAACTAATAACATGATCTTCTGTGCGTCACCACACACCATGTTATCTACAATGCAAAGTATGAGATACTTTGTGCAGATACTAATATAAATATGCATCTTATGATTATGTAATTCTCTTTTAAAATATAGATGCTCTTAACCAATAGCAAGACTTTTAGTATACATCCTAACACTCCCGTCGTGTTGCCACCTCATCTCCACCTCCAAGCACCATACGCAAGCTACATGAAGAGGATCTCCGAGCCGAGATAAAAAAAACTCTTTTAATTTACATCCATCGATCCTATACTCCACAAAGGAGTGTACAACAAGTCTAGATCGAAAGTAAACTAAAATGCGCGGTTAAACAATTATCGTATTTAATTACAAAAATTAAATACTATCTAGCCTCGTCAACCCTGAGGATTCAAATAAATGTTACAACTACACACACAATCACATACAAACATATTAAGCCATAATAGTCGGATCTTATGCCTGCAAACAAAGAGTTAGCCAACGCACATCCTACTATTATCTGACATAAAATTATACATGATAAAGAACATAAAAGTAACCGAATCCAAAGCACACAAAATCGGAAACCATTGGCTCTGATACCAATTGTTGGGTTGACGGTTGCGTATGGGTATCCTCTCCATGCCCCTGGATTAAAATTTCATTAATCGAAACCAATTCGAATGGAGAAAAAATTCCCAAACAACTGACTCATCATCGTGCTAACCGATTCGAGTGACCGCTTGAACAAACTTGTTGTTCAAGCAATCTAACTCGTCTAACCGATTAGCCACGGAATAGACGATGAATGGATCGCCGATTTTGTGTTTATCATCGGGGTCCAAGATAATTTATCAACATGAAATATAAACATATGATAATTAAATACAATTAAAGGAAAGGAACCAAAACAAGAAGATATACCTCTTGTTTACCTCGTGATCTGCTATTGTATGACCCAACCTCTTCTTGGACGTCGTGTGGGCGACGATCTTCTAAGAATCAAAGTCACCAAGGCACCAATCTTCCTCTTCTTTCTTGCCGCCGAAACTCTAACCTCTAGGGTTATTGTCGTCGTCCACCAAAGCCTTGTTGCCGCCGGCTAAAGGAGGAAATTTCTTCCTCCTAGCTTGCGCCGGCCACAAGGGATGAAGAGGAAGAGGAAGAAGTAGAAGAAGAAAAGAAAACAAGTCTCTCCTTCAAGCTAAACCCAAGCCGACCACCACCCTCTTCCTCTCTACTCGCCGCTGGCCAAAAGATAACAAGAGAAGCCTTCTTCTCCAACCGTTGGCGCATCTTTCTTCTCCTCTAGACTAGTTGATGTCGAACACCCAAGGAAGGAGAGGAGAAGGAGATGAAGATGAAGTCTCTTATTCTTCTTCCCTTGGCCGAATCCTTCTTCCTCCTCCAACCCGTCGGCGCCAACCCTAGGAGAGAGAAAATTATGAGAGGGAGAGAATTAGGTTATGGGTTATGGTATGCCTTGGTCTCATGACACATGAGGTATATATAGGCTACAATAGGGACCATGAGGAGGAGTTGGGTCTTGGCCACCTAATAGATCAAAGCCCGATCCATTAATGATGATCCAATCTACTAAAGGATCATCATTGATCTACCTCACCAACACCCATAAATAAATATGGGCTCCACCTATTATGCATACAAAATCTCCCCGTGTTTAAGATATCGAATATCCATTAATTAATTAAATTACTGACAATTTAATTAATTAATATCTAACTCCATGAGTAGTACCACTCAACCTTATCATCATGTAGGACTAAGTCCACGTGCAGGATTTCCATGATGAACTTTATGAGTTCCTCAAGGGGACTTCATCAACTTGACTCACCAGGACATGATTTCCTTCTATAATCAACGACACACCATGTAAATAATATTATTTCCTAATTTACCGGGCCTATCGATTTAACCAATAAATCTCACCCACTAGTAAATCAAAGAAATACATATTAAATACATGTGCCCGTTAATATATCAGGATTAAGAGCATGTACACCATAATATCTGAGGTCTGATTCAATTATATAGTCAGTATAAATTGAATCACCTCTATATCGGTCCTGCTCAATATACACAAAGTGTACTAGTGTAATTCTATAGTCAAGATAAACCAATACCAAATTATACTACAACCATGCTAATGGTTTGTCCAAAACCATCTAGGTTGTGAGCCTCTACTTATACTCTACAAGGGACTGATAACATGATCTTCTATGTAACACCACACACCATGTTATCTACAATGTAAAGTATTAGACAATAGTATGTATATATCAAATATAAAATGCAAACAATGATCATGTAATTCTCATTCCAAAATATAGATGTTCATACAAAAGCTAGGCTTTTAGTATACATCCTTACAAGTCCTGGGCATCCCAGATAAGTGGGGGTGCCCGGGACCTATGGGGGCGCCTGGGTTCCATGGGGCATCCAGGTCACTCGGGCGCCTAGGTTCCATGGGGCGCCCGGGATCCCCTGACCTAGGCTTCAGTTCTTCATCAGCTTACATTTGCTCTCTCATCTTACCTCTAGCTCCAAGTTCCTGCAAAACAAACAAACAATCCTAAGCCTTAGCTTTGCTTGGAGTAAACCCTCCAAGACTACCAAAGGTTTGTTGGGAGCTTGGCGAGTTTCCTAAGCAAATACTTGGTCGTCCTTGAGAGACCTCTCCATGTCTACAAATTAAAAATTAATCCAAATGGAGACCCGTCTCCCAACGACCATCTTGTCATCATATCGTTCGGTACGAATTACAACTTGGCCAATCATAAATATCGTGCCTTGTAATTCTCCTAACCGAACGACCGTAGAAGAGACGACAAGTGGATCGCCGATTCTTGTGTTTACGGTCGGGGTCCAGTTTATTAATTATTAGCTATGATACAAAATTAAAATAATTAATTAACACACATGAAATGACGAGACTAATTAATATGACACAATAAAACTAAACGGAGCTAAGGGAGAGATTATACCTTCCCTTTACCTCACGACCTTCTACCTTATGTCCCTTCCCTTCCCGAACGTCGTGTGGGTGACGAGCTACCGAGAACCGAGATCTCCAAGGCGTTACAAACAAGCCTTCTTCCTTACCCTAGCCGAAACAAGAAACCCTAGGATCTAGGGTTTCCCTTGCACCGGCTTTCCCCTCCTCTTCCTTTGCGCCGCCGACCACCGGATCTGCTCAAGGTCCATCGGACCAGCTGCAGACCTCGAGAGGAAGGAGAAGAAGATGAAGAAGGAGAGAATTCTCCTTCTTCCTCACCCAACCGGCCAAAACCAAGCTCCCACCTCCAACCTTGCGGCGCCGCCGCAAGTTTGCTTGCACCGCCTCCCACCGGCCGCTGCTAGCTTCTCCTCCCCTACTGAGTACCACAAAAGGGAGAGAACTACTCTCCCTTATCTCTGTGAGTCCCAGCCAAAGGTTGGTGGAGAAGAGAAGAAGAACCGAGGAGAAATCCTCCTCTTCTTCTTGCGCCGGCCGAAAACCTAAGGGCGGAGAGGAGAGAGAGAAGAGAGGGAGAGGCCTTGGGTGTCAACTCTTGGATTAAGCCTTGGTATCATGATCCCATGGGGTATTTATAGGGCTAAGGTAGGGACCAAGAGGAGGAGTTGGATCTTGGCCCGCTAATGGATCTAAACCCAGTCCATTAATTAAGATCCATTCCACTAAATGATATTAATTGAACTTCCTCACCAACCCCCATATTTTCATATGGGCTCCACATATTATGAGTCGTCCCCCCCCCCCCCCCCCCCCCCCGTGTTTAAGATATCGAATGCCCGTTAATTAATTTAATTTATTGACAAATGAAATTAATCAACTTCTGGATCCTTGATTAGTACCACTCAACCTTATCATCATGTTGGATCAAATCCACCTGCAGGGTTTAACATGATGAACATTTTGAGCTCATCAAGGAGGCATCATCATCCCGACTCACCAGGACACGGATTCCGTCAATAATCAACGGCACACCTTATAATTAATATTATTTTCCAACTTATCGGGCCTATCGATCTAACAAAATAGATCCTGCCCTTTGGTAAATCAAAGAATTAATAATTAATAATATGTGCCCGTTATTATATCAGGATTTAGGGATCGTACTCCATAATAAAATTTGAGGCCCTATCCAATTATCAAGCCAGTACAAATTGGATAACCTCTGGTTTTGGTCCTGCTCAATGTACTCGAAGCACACTAGTGTAATTCTATGGTCAAGACCGACCACACCTAATTACACTACAACTATCCCGATGGTTTGTCCAATTCCATCTCAGCTGTGAGCCTCTACTTATACTAAGTAAGGGGTTGATAATATGATCTTCCGTGTAACACCATACATCATGTTATCTACAATGCGAAGTAAAGGACTTTTATGCATGTACTAATATAAACAAGCACCTAGTGTTGTTGTGATTCTCTTTTTAAAATAAAGATGATCCTATATATAAAAGAGGCAAGTCTTTCAGTATACACATCTTACAAAGGTTAACTCCTTAGGCTTTTCCAGATTCTAGCTTTACTCACTAGAACTTTACATTGCCTAGCTTCACTCACCAGGACTTTTACCCAGCTTCACTCACCAGGATTTCATGCCTAACCCGCGTCAGGTCTTCGTGCCCAGCTTCACTCACCAGGACATCGTCCACCTATCATCACTCACTAGGATCCAGCTTCACTCACCAGAATTTTGTGCTTGATCCTTGACTAGGACTTCGGTGCCCAACCCTTGGTCAGGTGATCGTGCCCAATTCTTCGAACTAGGACCTCGGTGCCCAACCCTCGACTAGATCTTCGTGCCCAATTTCTCGAACTAGGACTTCGTGCCCAGCTTCACTCATCAGGGCTTTAGTGCCTTGACAAGGACTTCTTTGCTAGTCATCTGATCTTGAGTATACTTCTCTCTACCAAACATCAAGTCTTGTTTGGCTTAGTCCTTAGTCTAATTGACTAGATATGGGTGGCTTAACCCATAGTCAAACTGACCAGACCTGGGTTTACCTTGCCAAACATCAATTCCTATTTGTCTTAACCCTTGTTAGACTATCCAGACCTTGGTATATTTTCAAACATTGAAACTTAGAGGTTGACTATTCTTCTCTGATGCTTTTTGAACCAACAATCTCTCCCTTTTTGAT
This sequence comes from Boesenbergia rotunda, assembly GCA_024364735.1. NCBI lineage: Eukaryota > Viridiplantae > Streptophyta > Magnoliopsida > Zingiberales > Zingiberaceae > Boesenbergia > Boesenbergia rotunda. Next base: position 435,492 of record JAGFNQ010001742.1, read on the forward strand.
ATTTGATAATAATCTTAAGTTAGGTTTCTATCTAAAGGTTTTAGGTCAATACTTGGGAGACACACGAGATATCTAACTTACAGTACTCTCTCCCCCTTTGACACTCATAAAAAAAATAAGCCAAGAAAAAAATGCTAAGTATAAGATTTGCACCAACAATATGATTTTTTGAAAATACTTAGAGTTTTTAATTAAAAAATATGATTTTCAAAGACCTTTTTAAAAAATATAGTATTTTTGAAAATTATAATAGTTCTTTTAATTTGAACTCCCCCTAAGTTTGACACAGTCTTGAGAAGCTTGTTGATCATAAGATAATCTTCCTATGTGCTTTAGGGTCTGATTCAAATAAAAAGAATAATATAATTTTTAAAATATATACTTTTCAAAGTAATCTAGAGTCAATTTACAAAGATAAACTGTTATTTTGATCAGGACTTCCCCAAAGATAAAGAAAACTTCCTATGTGTCTTTAGGGTTTATCAAAATTATAAGAGCAATTAAAATATATTTTGTATAAATAAGTTTAAAGAAAATAATTTTGAAAGACATAATAATATTTGAAAGAATATTATTCAAAAATAATTTTTCGATCAAAAATATTTTTGAAAGACATAATAATTTTTGAAAGAATATTTTTTTAAAAATATTTTTTTAAAAAAACCTTTTTGAAACACATAATTTTTTCTTTTCAAATGCATATAATTTTCATGAAAAAATAACTCCCCCTAAACTTGACATCTTTTGGTTACCCTTGTTAACTACAAAGAACTCTACCTAAGTGTCTTAAGGGATTTTAATATTGACCTAGAGGGTTTGTGTCTAAGTATAGGTCAAAAAATTTTCAAAAAGATATATAAGTTTCTACAAGCTATTTATTTATGTACACACAATTATGCATGCAATTCATTAAAACATATTATGTTTGAATCACTATTTTGAAAATAGACTTTTAAGAAAAATATTCTAAAGGTTTTTGAAATCTTTATCAATTAATTAGTCCTTATCATCTCACCCATTCTTAGTGTCACAGTATAAACAAGAACAATATCCTTATAGGTGTTGTGAGATACTTGATAAATTTTTCTCAATTAATTTTTGTAGATTGTTTGACCTTGAGATAGATTTAAGTTTAACAAGTAGTAACTTAAAAGTAAATTTCAATAATTAGCTTCCATGTCTTGATGAGGAACACGTGCCTTCTTGAGTGTCGGAACAACGATCATTTCCTTAGATAAAGCCTTTTAAAGAAATGATACTTGTAATTTACTTTTTGAGAAACCTTGGTCTAACTAGTCTACGATATGGCGAGGTAGCTTTGACTAGTTCCACTTTGCTAATTCTGTCATGCCCTCGAAGAGGAGCCGCTGGTTCAATATACAATCGGAGAGCAAAACACAATAAGACTTGCCTGATCTGCCATCTGGGGAGGCGCACAGCAAAACACATCACATATAATCCAACAAAGGACACAAAAGTCCAATCAACGCATTAATACAATGCAAATACAAGTCCTCGATGCAAAAGCAAATATAGTGTATGAAATATGCTAGACTAGAAATCATAAATAAGACTAGAAATCATCAAGACCTAAAACTGGCAACTAAGCTCTCCTAGAAGACATCAACCCAAAAATAAAAACATAGTAATGTGTGGTGAGTCCAAGCTAACTCTGTAGGTATAGAGATGAATATGCATAGCAAATAAATAGCTATACAAGCTATAAAGAAACAACAGGATATAGTCTGTTGGAGATATCAGAATATACATAACTGAAGTACTGAATAAATGTATATACCAGAATCAACCTATCCTGATCATAAAAGGCTTGTATCATACGAGCAGGTGCAGAGTCATCAGACTAAACACATAAAACCTGTTGGTGCAAAATGCATCAGTGATGTACAGTCATCTTCTAGTGTTTCGATGTTTGACAATATACTAAAGTTAGTGACATTATATATGTTAGATAATATAAGGTGTAGTCAAAGTGATCAAGGGTTAAACCAAATAGGATCTTATGTTTGGTAGGGTAAACCCAGGTTTGATCAGTTTGACAAAGGGTTAGCTAAACAGGATCTGATGTTGGTAGGATGAATAGAACCTAGGGTTGGTTAGTTTGACCAAGGGATCAGACCAAACTGGTCATGGAACCCTAGTGAGTGAAGCTAGGTGAAAGAAACCCTGGTGAGTGAAGCTGGATCCTAGCAAGGGATGCTAGGTGGAAGAAATCCTAGTGAGTGAAGCTAAATCCTAGTGAGTGAAGCTACGTAGACTAAGTCCTGGTGAGTGAAGCTGGGCACGAAGTCTTGGTCTGTGGGACTGAGCACTAAGTCCTAGTCGGGGATTAGGCAACGAAGTCTTTGCTGAGCGAGGATGGAAGACAGAAGTAGAGACGGGTCGAGGTCGGACGTCTCAAGATCTGAGTTCTTGGAGGCCGAGCAAAAGTCCAGCCGGAGGTCCCTGTTGGCAAAAGCTTTAGTCGAGCAGGAATCACGGACAGAAGTAGAGGCGGGTCAAGGTCGGACGTCTCGAGATTCGAGTTCTTGGAGGCTGAGGAATGTCCAACCAGAGGTCATGGTTGGCAAAAGTAACTTCTCTAGTGTGGAGTAGGTGAGGACGGATTCCCCGGGAAAGGGAACATTAGGTGTCAGTTCGAGCTAGGGTTTCAGGTGAAATACAAATTCAGAACCATTCATTAAGGCTAAGATTATTTGTGTTTTTGTTTTGTGTTTGTTGTCTTACAGGCACCTGGAGTTGGAGGCAAGATAGGAGAGCAAATGTAAGAAAAAAGGCCTAGGAAGAGGCTTTCCTGGGCGCCTAACTTGAATCAGGCACCCAAGATACCTTTCCCAGGCACCTGGGAAACCCTGGTTTATCCCCTGCTGTGATTTCGGTGGTTCGGATGAACTTTGACCACACGTGGCAGGCGCCCAAGAGCCCTCAGGCGCCCGAGAAGCTAGTATATAAAGGGGTTCGACCCCTCATGTCAGAACATCACTTTCCACATCCGCTAAAGCATCTTGTGTGAAGTAAACGCGCTCAAGTCGAAGCTCTGCGACCAAGGAGGCTCCAGGAGGAAGTGCGTGGTACTTCGAACTTCCGAAGTTGGCCGAGTATTTTTTGGTTTGCTTTTTATTTACGAGTTAAATTTATTTATTCTTTGTTTGTAATTCAAACTATAAGACGGGTTTCTCCACCTCCGGAAAGTCCGAAAAGGAGACCACTAGTGGACTCACATTGAGTGCTTAGGCCTTAGATTTACTGACCCTGGGGGGTTGGGAACCAAGTAAATCCCGCATGTTTCTTTTGTGTCTTTCTTGTTTTATTTTATTTTTCGCTGTGTACTAACCCTCATAGAAAGATGAAGTTTTCTGACGAAATCCCGTCAAACGCTCGAGTTGATATTCACGCCCCCCTCTATCAACCAGCACCGATCCTACAAGTGGTATCAGAGCAGGCCGCTCTTCACCAGACTAACAGCCAAGGAGCAACAATGCCAGGAATTGAGGGGGAGCAAGGGTGAATATAGGTATATTTTAATTTATGTCAATTTTTAAGTTCACCAGTGTCCTACTCGTAAGATTCAAACTTCACCACCGGCCGCAAATGAGGTACCAGCGCCAGGAGTTCGGAGGGACAAGAGCTATATCCGCTGTTTCAAATGTCAAAAGCAAGGACACTACAAGAATCAGTGTCCGACCAAGGTACGAAAATTTAATTTCAACAAAAATGTTTTTCAAATTTCTGCAAAGATAGATAATTTTTCTTTCAAGGTAGATAATGTAACACCTGGAATTTTTCAGCATTTTTCTAGAATTTTTTCAAAATAAAAAGAAATATAAAAATTTCATGAAAAGGGCGTCAAAGCCAAGGCTCAAACAAAATTCCTCCCTTTTAGCATTGGTTTAAGTTTCCATTAAGTGGTGGTAAAACATCTCACTGGAATATGGAACCAATATTAGATAAGTGATAGTAAGCATCCTTTATGGAATATGCATCAACTTCCACTAAGTATATCAAGGAATAGAAAGAAGAGAAAACCAAGGGTTTTCTCATTCTTTCTTCTTCCCTACGAAATCAAGAAGAGGAAACCTAGAGTTTTCTTCTTTTCTTGCGCCCAAGGTCCGGATCGCGTGAGGGAAGTGGACGAGGAGTACCACACTAGATCCTAGTCGGTGTACTAGGTTTAGAAGAGTAAAGATGTAAGTAGATCACTCACCTACAGTAAAAGTAGTTCTTGAATGATTTCTAAACATGATTCTAAGTCTTTTTGGTGTTTATGATCATAGTATAGCAAGACCAAGCTCTTGATTTGCTCCAAAATAAGTTTTAGGATTATGACACGCAAGGTGTTCGATAAAAGTTTTGAGTAAGACCAAGGTCTTACTGAGTCCTAGAATGAGTTTCAGGACTAAGCTTTTATGTAAGTACAAGACCAAGGTCTTGATGTGTTTCAAAACAAGTTTTGGAAACATTACTTTTTAAGTGCAAAAGATATGCTACGTTTTGCATTTTAAATACAAGCATGAGTACAAGGTTAAGTATATTACTTTGAAAGACCAAGGCTTTTTTGGCATGTATCGGGCTAAGGCCCATAAGATCTAGGCAAGCCTAGTAGACGTTCAATTAGGGTTCGGTGGCTAGCTACCCCGAAACCTATTAGGGATGCGTGCATTAGTACTATGCGGGCCCAAATAAAGATGTTTATTAATTTGAAGTATAAGAAGTATAAGAGTATACAAGTTTTCAAAGTTTTCAAAAGCAAGCAATTATTCCAAGTATGATATGCATTTTTCATTTCAAGCAAAGTTTTCAAATGCAAGCAATTGTTACAAGTGGATTTATGAGCATATTCATGTTAGTATAGCATTTTTAGTACATATGTTTAAAAGCAAACATTCTTTGTCCATGAGCATGTTTTATATCGATTGCATGTTTTGTGAGATAGGTATCTACTTACTAAGCAATTTGCTTATAGTTGCATCCTTTTACTGCAGATAAAGGTAAAGAAAGGATGTAAGACAAGGAGGCTAAAGGAAGGATGTTTTGTGTCAGTGGCAGCGGAATCTTGGAGTGAGATCCTTTGGGATGAGACTAGTGTTAAGTTTATTATTTCCACAAAGATTTTAAGATTGAGATGTTTCTTACTAATTGAGTTGCGTGTTAGATGGTTATGATCTAGTCTAAGTATTTTGATGTTGAGTTGTTATTCCGCAAAAGATCTTAAGTTTGATATGAATGCTAAATGGAGTATGATTATGATTATTATGATTGTGAGTCTGTAATCTTAGTGTAGTTGAAGTAGATATGTATCTTTGGACTTGATCAATGTTTCTGAAGTCTGGAATGAATTTTCAGACGTATCAGTCGACTGCTTCATATAACAGTCGACTGCCCTCACGAATTTGAGGGAACAGAAACATTGGTCGAGTGATTTCCAAGCTGAGTCGACTCCACCAGTCGACTGGTAGTCCCACCAGTCGACTGCTCCCCAGCCAGATTTTGAACAGAAAGATTGGGGGAGTGATCAGGCTCATGAGTCGACTGCACCAGTTGACTGACAATGTCATCAGTCGACTAGTGCCAATGTAAAAGAGAAATGGTTGTTGGGCTGATGGTTAGTGCGTGGATTTTGCAACTAAGAGGTCTGGGGGTCAAATCCTGGCAAAGCCAGTAAGAATTAAATTTGTTCATTTAATTTGGGTAGATACTCGGGTGTGAATTATGTATAGTTTGCGAGTTGACCTCCCTCTAAACCTAAGGGGAGAGGGTCGTAGAGCAATGTAAAGAGAAGAAAGAAAAAATGAAAGAGAAGAAGAAATTGTGACTTCCCTCTAAGGTCAAGGTTAAGAAGAGAGGGTCGTTATAGGTTTGGTATCAGAGCATGTTTTCGCCCTTCCGCCACACTGACATCAAACATCCGTCCTCCCACCTACCAAGTAAGAAAGTGCATATGTTTATTTTTTTTATATACATGTCTTTAATGTCTTTCTTTCAACATATGTTGTTATGAGTATGACGATAGTGAAGTAATGTCCTGTCTCTATGAGTATGACGATAGTGAAGTAATGTTTAAGCAATATCCTTATTCTCATTATGATATACAGTAAGAGAATGGCAAGAGGACGTCCTAGAAAGGCCCAAAATGAGGAGTGGGCTCCTAGAGGGCAAGAGGGTAATGTCATTATCCTCTTTATCATATATAGTAAAAGAATGGCAATAGGAAAGGCCCAAAACGAGGAGCGAGCTCCTAGAGGGCAAGAGGCAGAGTCAGTACCACCACCAGATCTCTTAGAGGTGGTGGCTCAGTTGCAGAGGCAGAACAACAGCAAGTTATTGCCATCATGATGGCTAACCAGCAGGCCGCTCCTGTAACCCCACCGGTGGCGAATGTAGTGGCACCAGTTGTGACCGAAGACCCATCGGTTACATCTGTAGTCCCGACAAGGGGGGTAAGGCAAGAAGCACACCTCATCCAGTGGTAGAAACTAAAGTCAGGGGACTTTTTAGGCACAAGCGAACCATTGGATGCTCAAGCATGTTTCAAAACTTTGGAAAGCATAGTAGAGCTACTGGACTAGCCTGAGGTAGAGAAGATAAAGTGTGCATTTTTCTGCCTTATGGAGATGCTAGAATGTGGTGGGAGAGAGTCAAGGCCAAGAGAAATGTCAGCCAGATGACATGGGTTGACTTCGAAACTGAGTTCTTCGAAGAATACTTTCACATGAGAGTAACCAACAAACATTATGATGAATTCACAAAGTTCAGACAAGGAGAACTATCTGTGGATGAAGCAGTGAAGAAGTTCAACCGGCTAGCTCGTCTATGCCTAGAGCTAGTTGGCACTGAAAAAGAAAGAGTCTGACTAATGCTCAAGATGTTAAGGCCTGAGATAGCCTTAAATGAGGCCAGCGGTGTTAATACGCCGTAGACCTCAGAAGAACTGATAAGTAGTGCTTTGATCACTGAGCACTACTTAAATAGTATAAATGCCACCAGTATGCAATAAAAGCAAGTACCAGTCCAGAGATCCCAGGGTAACCCGCATAACTGGAAAGGGAACCCAAATAAAAGGAAGCAGTGGAACCAAAGGACTTCTAGGGGCTGAGAGTTATGCCAATTCAGATTTCCAACCAAGAATTCTATGGTGATTTGGTAGTACTTGAGATGAAGGATTACGATATCATTTTAGGGATGAATTTCTTGAGCAAGTACAGTGCCTCTATTAAATGTCGCAAATGAAGAGTAAAGTTCACACCAGAAGCAGAACTTCCGTTCGAGTTTGTCAAAGACCCAAAGAGAAAGACAAAACGGTTTCTTTCTAACCTAAAAGCTCACAAGATGTTAGATAATGGATGTTCTGGTTATTTAGCACATATAGTAGATGCAAGGCAAAGAGAAGGACTGAAGAAAGAAGAAGGACTGAAGAAAGAAGAAGTACGGGTAGTCTGTGACTATCCGGAGGTGTTCCCTGAAGAGTTACTAGGACTCCCTCCTAACCGAGAAATTGAGTTTGAAAATTGAGGTGGCTCCAAGTACCAATCCGATTTCAAAGGCACCTTATCGTACGACGCTAACAGAACTGAAAGAACTGCAAGAACAATTACAGGAGTTACTAGACAAGTGTTTCATTCGCCCTAGTCATTCACCCTGGGGAGCTCCCGTGTTGTTCGTCAAGAAGAAAGATGGATCTATGCAAATGTGCATAGATTATTGAGCCCTGCATAAGGTGACCATCAAGAATAGATATCCTTTGCCAAGGATAGATGATTTGTTTGATCAGTTAAAAGGGGCAATAGTGTTTTCCAAAATAGATCTGCGGTCAAGATATCATCAACTCAAAGTCAAGAGAGTGATGTGCTGAGAACTGCTTTCCGAACATGGTTTGGACACTACGAGTTTGTAGTCATGCCCTTTGGAGTGACAAACACCCTTGCAACATTCATGGATCTAATGAATTGAGTATTCAAGGAGTTCTTGATAAGTTCATCATAGTCTTCATTGATGATATCCTAGTTTATTCAATGACGAACATCTGAGAGTCGTGTTGAAGACCTTACAGTAGAAGAAATTGTACGCCAAGTTTTCAAAGTATAAATTCTGGCTTGACCAAGTGGCTTTCCTAGGCCACATCATCTCCAAGGAAGGTATTATGGTAGACCCAGCAAAGATTGAAGCAATTAGTAACTGGGGTCGACCAAAGAATGACAGTGACATCAGAATCTTTCTGGGTTTAGCAGGATATTACAGAAGATTCGTGGAGGACTTTTCAAAGATAGCCTCTCCACTAATAGCCCTTACCAGAAAGAATAAGAAGTATGAGTGGACTGAAGATTGTGAGCAGAGTTTTATTGAGTTGAAGAAAAGACTGACAAGTGCTCCCATTCTTATAGTTCTCGAAAGTGACAGAAGTTTTGATATATATAGTGACGCATCAAAGCTGGGACTTGGAGCTATACTCATGCAAGAAGGCTAGGTCATTGCTTATGCTTCCAGGCAACTCAAGGATTATGAAAAGAATTACCCTACTCATGATCTCGAGTTAGCCACAGTAGTCTTCGCCCTCAAAATGTGGAGACATTATCTATACGGAGTGCAGTGCAAGATTTACACAGATCACCAGAATCTGAGATATTTCTTCACTCAGAAGGACCTTAATATGAGACAACGAAGGAGGCTGGAGTTAGTCACAGATTATGACTGTGAAATCCTCTACCACCCTTGTAAAGCGAATAAAGTAGCAGATGCGCTAAGTAGAAAGACTTGCGCAACTTTGATGTCCCTGTCATCACTGTCACCACCACTGCAGAAAGAGATAGCAGATTATGGAGTTGAGATCATAGATGGTCAACTCTCAGTATTGACACTAGAGTCAACTCTGCTTGAGAATATATTAAAAAAAGCAAGATCAGGATTCAGATATTCAAAAGATCAAGCAAGAGATGCAAGAAGGAGAAAGTAAAGAATTTAGAGTATCTGACAGTGGGATACTTTATTATGGTGACCATTTATGTGTTCCCAATAGTGAGGAGTTGAGAAAGAAGATTCTTGAGGATTTGAAACCTAGTTCTACCAAAATGTACCAGGATTTGGAAAGAGAATTTTGGTGGTCTGGGATGAAAAGAGATATAGCTACATATGTCAGTACCTGCCTGACATGTCAGAGAGTTAAAGAAGAACACCAGAGGCCAGGAGGAGTCCTACACCCCATACAGATTCCAGAGAGGAAATGGGAAGATATAGCCATGGATTTCATTGTTGGTCTACCAAAGCCAACAAATGGATATAATGCTATTTGGGTAATTGTAGACAGATTGACCAAGTCTGCACACTTCATGGCAATCAAAGTGTCTTATTCGATAGAAAAATTAGCTCAGTTGTATGTACAGGAAGTGATCCGACTGCACGGAGTTTCGAAGACCATTATCTCCGATAGAGATGGTCGTTTCACTTCACATTTTTGGGAATATATACAGACAGCTCTTGGCACCAAACTGAAGTTTAGTACAACCTTCCATCCTCAGACTGATGGGCAGACAAAAAGAGTAAATCAAGTTTTAGAAGATATGCTCAAAGCTTGTGCATTAGATTTCAAGGGAAGTTGGTGCAAGTATTTATGTTTAGCTAAGTTCGCCTACACTAACAGTTACCAAGCTACTATTGGTATGACGCCTTATGAAGCTCCTTATGGTAGAAGGTGCAAATCTCCTATCTATTGGTACGAAAGTAGTGAGAAGAAAGAAATGGGGTATCAGACTGACCTTATTGAGGATACCACAGAGGCTATAAAGAGCATCCACCAAAGAATAGAAACTACTCAGAGTAGGCAGAAGAGTTATGCCGATGTGCGGCGTAGACCGCTGGAGTTCAAAGTTGGGGATACAATTTTTCTCAAAGTAGCTCCTATGAAAGGTGTAATGAGTTGAGAAGAAAGGCAAGCTAAGTCCTCGTTACATAGGACCCTACCTAGTAACGAAAAGAGTTGGCAAAGTAGCTTATGAGTTAGAGCTACCTCCAGAGATGTCAGCTATTCATAATGTGTTTCATGTCTCAATGCTGAAGAAACATATCCCTTATACCAACCAAGTGATTAAGCCACAACGGTACAGGTTCAAGAAGATCTCAGTTATGAAAGTCGACCTATTCAGATAATAGATCGAGCAGTCAAGAAACTGAGGAACAAAGTGGTACCCCTAGTAAAGGTTCTATGGCTAAACTAGAAGTATGAAGAGACAACTTGGGAAATAGAAGATAGCATGAGATAAAAGTATCCAGAGCTATTCTAAGTTCGAGGACAAACTTTTTATATGGTAGGGAGAATTGTAACACCCGGAATTTTTCAGCATTTTTTCAGAATTTTTCCAATATAAAAAGAAATATAAAAATTTCTTAAAAAAGGGGTCGGAGCTAAGGCTCGAACAAAAGACCTCCCATTTAGCTTAGGTTTAAGTTTCCATTAAGTGGTGGTAAAGTATCACACTAAAATATTGAACCAATATTAGATAAGTGATAATAAGCATCCTTTATGGAAGATGCTTCAACTTCCACTTAGTATATAAAGGAATAAAAAGAAGAGAAAACCAAGGGTTTTCTCATTCTTTCTTCATCCCTGCGAAAACAAAAAGAGGAAACCTAGAGGTTTCTTCTTTTCTTGCGGCCAAGGTCCGGATCGCGCGAGGGAAGTGGATGAGGAGTATCACGCTGGATCCTACGTCGGTGTAGTATGTGTTTAGAAGCGTAAAGATGTAAGTAGATCACTCACCTATAGTAAAAGTAGTTCTCGAATGATTTCTAAACATGATTTTTAGTCTTTTTGATGTTTGTGATCTTACTATAGCAAGACCAAGGTCTTGATTTGCTCCAAAACAATTTTTGGGATTATGGCACGCAAGGTGTTCGATAAAAGTTCTGAGTAAGACCAAGGTCTTACTAAGTCCTAGAACGAGTTCCAAGACTAAGCTTTTATGTAAGTACAAGACCAAGGTCTTGATGTGTTTCAAAATAACTTTTAGGAACATTACTTTTTAAGTGCAAAAGATATGCTAAGTTATGCATTTTAAATACAAGCATGAGTACAAGGTTAAGTATATTACTTTGAATGACCAAGGTCTTTTAGCATGTACCGGGCCAAGGCCCACAAGATCTAGGCAAGCCTAGTAGACGCTCTATTAGGGTTCGGTGGCTAGCTACCCCGAAACTTATTAGGGATATGCGCATTATTACTATGCCGACACTACAAGAAAATTACTTTTCTGCAGCGCGTTATTAACAGCGCACATTAAAAGCACGCTGTTAATAGTATTATTAACAGCATGCATAATAACATATATTTTTTTAATAGAAGAAGCATCAACGGCGTATACTAAAAGCACGCTGTTAATATTATTATGAACAACATATTAACGTACGCTGCGAATAAATAATAACATCGATAGCATGCAAAAAATTGGTACGCTGTTAACGCACCTATTTATTATATATGATACGCTACAAATAAAATTACAAACAATCACTATTTTATTATTTTCCTTATTTTTTATTTTTCTTATTTTTTATTTTCCTTATTTTCACTTTTTTCGTATTTTTTTCCTTATACCTATTTTTTCCCTGGAACCCTCCCGATACCAATGTATCGCCGCAGCCTTCTTTCTTTCCCAAAACCCTCGCGCGCGCCTCGACTCGTCACCCTCCTCATCGCTCGAGTTTCCGCCGCCTCCTCGCCACTTCTCATCGCTCAAGCCATCACCTCCTCCTAGCTGCTCGACTCTCCGCCTCCTCGTTGCCTCTTTAGCGCCATCTTCTCCGGCTCCTCCTCACAGACGCCGCCTCCTCGCTTGCTCGTCTGGTTTGCTGGCCTCGTTTGCTCACGGTAGCTTCTTCTTCTTAAGTTTGTCCCTTTCAACCCTAAGTGTCCTAAATTTTCTTGGATTAATGCTATTTGGAAAAATAAGGTTTAATTAATTGGCTTGTTGTGCATTGACCTTCTGAGCACTAAACAATGATGCCATGATCATTTTTAGAGGACTTGCGGATAGGGGAGTTGTAAAGGGACAAAGAATGGTTAAATTGATAGGGGACTTTCACAAAGTGTTGGTTAAATTGATATAAATATATAGCTTAGATGAAACTAATTATGAAATGAAAGGAGTTTTAATACCTCTTAATTAGAAAAAAAATACGCATGATATAACATAAAAAATTAGATGAAACTTTTATTTAGGTTCATTAAATCTATTTATATACATAACATAAATTTACTACATTGTTTAGTACTAATGCATTTCCTGATGCTTAAACAAGATAGAACCTGCTAGATATAGTAAAAAATTACCCATTATAAGCTTAAATGTGAAATTTACTGTTAGTGAATTGCCATATCAAAAGGGAAAGAGTTTACACTATTTTTTGCGTGAAGATCTCATAATATAAATAATTATATGGGATTGACCACTCTATAGCACAGTAATATAGAATAAATTGATCTTCTACAAAGCCTTTTGTTATGTATAAATTTATTGTTAGTGAATTGTCGTACTAGTCTGTTGGATCGAGAGAACCGATAGAAGGGGGGTGAATATCGGAAAACGTTCAGATTTAAGAAATAGAGAAATTATGCAGCGGAAATTAAACCAAACAAACGCAAACACCAAGTTTTTTACTTGGTTCGGAGTCGCGTTCGGCTCCTACTCCAAGGCCCACAGTCGTTGACCGTTTACTGCGGGTAATTCTATATGTGCGCAAAACGGTTTACAAATAGATTTACAATTGCAGTATAGTAAACACAAAAAGGAAATTGCTCTTCGTTACCGACGTCCGGTGTGGAATGTTTCTCGGAGCAGAGGGACGTCGTCAACGCTTGTATCTCGAGTCGGGAGGTTTCTGGAGCAGAGCGCGGGAGCAGAAGAGCGTGGTTGCGTTGAATGAATTCAGTGTTGAAGCCTTGGGGTCGAGGGCCCTTTTTATAGCGCCTGGGGGCGCCCGAAACGTCGAGGTGCCCCCCCACATGTCAGCCGGTCCGAGTTCTTCTCGGTCAGCTCTGATCCCGTCAAACTCGGGATCAGATCTTGACTGGGGGCGCCCGGGACGCTGGGGGCGCCCGGATTGACCGGTTCAACTCTCATCCGTTTGGCTTCTCGCTGGCCTGCTTCGTTGGCTTCACCTGGGGGCGCCCGGGAGCATGGGGGGCGCCTGGGAGCACGGGGGCGCCCCGCCCATAAGCTGTCGAAGCTCACCTTGGTTTACATTGTTTTGTGTTCACCTTGGGGGCGCCCGGGACACTCCGGGCACCCTACTCAGACTCTGCCTCACTCCTTTGAGGCTCTCTGAGCTGCAGACACTCGGTCCTGCATCCAGGGTTAGTCCAAAACAACATAAAGCAATTAATATGTTAGTTTATACAGCCTTAGCTGTCTTGGTTCTGACTTTGGGCCTCCAAAATGGAGCCCTAGGTCGAACCGACGCCTACTGTTCCCTCGTTGGGGAACGCGTCCTCACCTACTCCTCTCGGGAGAATGTACCTGATGCCGACCGGCTCCTCCGGTTGGACTTTTGCCCAGCAGTCCTTCACCAGGCGCCTAGCTGTCCTTCGCCAGGTCTTCAGTACCAAGCTGCCCTTCGCCTGGTGCCTAGCTGTCCTTCGCTAGGGCTTTGTATCCTGGCATTCCTTCACTAGGTGCCTAGCAGTCCTTCGCTAGGGCTTTGTATCCCGGTATTCCTTCGCCAGGTGCCTAGCAGTCCTTCGCTTGGGCTTTGTATCATGGCTTTCCTTCGCCAGGTGCCTAGCAGTCCTTCGCTAGGGCTTTGTATCCTGGCATTCCTTCGCCAGGTGCCTAGCAGTCCTTCGCTAGGGCTTTGCCTGCACACTTGAGTAACATGTTAGTCAAACAATATACCTTAACTTTTGAACCCTGTTGCCATTATCAAGATACAGGCTAGACTTGGGTGCTTTCTGCACCAACATAATCAAATTTTTGCTAATACCTATCCATCTGTGTACTAGTTCGAGATGAAATCACTTGAATTTTTTTCATTTGATAAACTAAATGTTGGATCGAAGAAAACAATAGAGGGGGGGGGTGAATATCGTTGTAAAACATTTCAGAGTAGAAGAGTAAATGCGCAGCGGAAAATGATAAAATATACAAGAACACAAGTCATTTTTTACTTGGTTCGGAGTCGCGGTCGGCTCCTACTCCAAGGCCCACGGTCCTTGGCCATTTACATTGGGCAATTCTATATTCAATAAAGTTTATACAAGATGATAGTACAGATATAGAATTGGAAATTTAAATCACAACACTTTCGTAAATGAAATTTTAAGACGCCCGAGGTGGATCGAATTCCGGAGCAGAGGGTCGTCGTCGGCGCTGGAATCTCGAAATAAAAATTTGACGGGGCGCAGCGCTTGAGCGAAAGTGTCTGGAGAGTTGAGAGCAGTTGATATTGAAGCCTTGGGGGTGCACCCCCTTTTATAGTGCTCATACGGGCACCTGAGTCGTGGCCTTCCCTGCGCGAACCCTTATCCGCAGGCTCGGTCAGTGCTTATCCATCTCCTCTTGGGCTCCTGAGCCGATGGGGGCGCCCGTGACCTCACGGGCGCCTGATCTGCCTTGGTCCAAAGGCTTCGCTGCTGTGAATGGTGTTTTGCCCTCACATTGGGGCGCCCGTATCCTTACGGGCGCCCGAGTCCATTCGGGCGCCTAACCCCAGTAAGGCACCTCACTTGCAGATGACCAGTCCTTCGATCCTGCAACTCAGGTTAGTTCCTGATAACTATCATTTTGTTATTTCAATTAGGCTCTCAAATCCATGTTTTTTATCCCTTTTCATATGCTTAAGTTTTCATTTACATTAGGTTTCATGTAATCTTTATATTTTGTCTTTGGATACAATTCTTTCTATATGTGAGATATTTTGACATTAATTTTGAATCTAATTTTGTAGGCTTCAATTAACCATGGACCTAGATCAAGATTGGATCAGAACTTGAGTTCAGAATTGACTTTGATCAAAGGGATCAAAAGTTGGATCAATGTGAGCCGTCCGATCAAGAAACGGCTAGATCTGAGCCATTGGTCAACTTCTGATCAATCCGAATTCAAGATAGAGTCAATCATGACTACAGATCAAGATCTAAAAATTTCATCCAAATCAGAAGCAATCTAACCGTCGGATCAAGCTCAAGATGATCTAGACCATTCATTCAAGAGAAGGGAAGATCTGAGCCATCCGCCGCAGATCAAATTGATCCGAGCTAAGAAGAAGTAGATCTGAGCCATTGATCAAGATCTATGAGGTTTGGTTCAGATTGGACATGATCCGACCGTTAGATGAGTCCGAAACAATCACAGCCGTCTAAAATTCAAAAGGAGATTTAAATCAGGAATTCCCTCTCCACTGCTGGTTGTCGCCAGATCACGTCTCTAGAGTTTTCCGTTCATCTTCGTTCTTCAATTCCGATCGCACGCGGCCACCCAGATCAATATCTTCTTCAGTTTTCAATTCGTCAAGATCAATTCCGCAAGAGGTTTGCAATCCATTCGTATCTGAAAGCTCCGGCGAGGGTTTCACCGTGAGCTAGCTTCATCCGACCAACCTTCATTTGATTCCACTTCTCCATCAATCGGGCCAAGTCAGAGGGGTTCTCTGAGTTGATTCGAGGTTCCCTGAGCTATCACTCGCCATACAAATCATCACGGAAGGAAGAATCGGGAGGAGTACAGATTACACATCCAAGCTACACAACTCTATTACGACAGCTGATTTCTGTTCGAACTCAAGCGAGGGGGTTCTGAGCTCGATCCTTGTGTGACGGCAAGGAGAAAATCTCGGTGAAGAACTTGAACTGGGGTCAATTAGCTATTGATTTCAATTCTGTATTAAGTTCTGTAACATTTTAGTCTGCTTCGAATTGTTTCAGTCCGCATTTCAGCTACTGATCGGTCATTCGACCGATCCAGGCAGCACCTGATCGGATACCAGTCCAATCAGGCTTGTATCTGATCGGTCAGCCGACCGATCAGGAAATTTTCTGCACAAATTGACCCTTTTTCAATACTCAGCTTGTTTCAATTTTTGATTTCCGAAGTTAGATACAATTTTAGTGTCTTTCTGCAATAGATATCAGTTTAATCTGTCAATCGTGCAATTTCAAATTTTTATGCTCAATCTCCAAGTTGGTTAAGTTTAGAATTGTAATTTCCTAGTTTAAGTTTGCTTAGTTAAACTTGTTTCATTTTAACTACATTCTCAATCTTATTTGCAAAACAAAACCCTCATATTATTCGAAAACCCCCGAAACATTTAACGTCAAACAAATACGAGCTTAATTCAAACACTCACAAGTAGTCCTTGGAAAAATATGACCTAAGGCCCCTATTCTACATTTAATCTTGCTAGCCAAGGGTTTTCAATTATAAATTTCTAAATTTGAGGCTCATTTGTGACACTAGTATTGGGCCACATCAAATTTTTGGCGTCGTTGCCGGGGAACTACTAGTTGAGTTTGTTTGATTTAGCTTGTGTGTTTAGTTTCATATCTTGTGATCTATTTTATTTGTTTCATTTTTCTGTACGCATTTGCTGCGATTTGTATTTGTTGTATGACGAGATCTGCAGGTGGTACTCTTGAGGAATTTGACCCTGAAATTGAAAGGACTTTCAGAGCAAGGAGGAACCAAATCAGTGTTTCAGAGGCTTTTGACATTATTCCTACTCAGTCTATTTCCACTCATTCAGTTGATCCTATGGCAGACTACCAGAAAACCATGAAGGAACTTGCAGCACCTGATGATGCTTTCCAGTACTCATGCATTGCCTACCCAGAGCTCACTGGAGACTTTGAGTTGACATCAGGACTCATCCACTTGTTGCCTAAATTTCAAGGACAGTCGGTAGAGGATCCCAACAGACACATACATGAATTTCACGTAGTTTGCTCCACCATGAAGCCTCAGGGAATTTTTGAAGAAGATATTAAGTTGAGAGCATTTCCATTTTCCCTTACTGGAGCAGCTAAGGATTGGTTCTACTATTTACCTACTGGACATGTATCTAGCTGGATTTCTATGAAGAAAGCATTTTTGGAGAAATACTTTCCAGCCTCTAGAACTGCAATCATCAGGAAGAGTTTCTGTGATATACAGCAAGTAGTGGGAGAGACTCTATACGATTATTGGGAAAGATTTAACAAGCTTTGCTCGAGTTGCCCACAACACCAGATCAGTGAGCAGCTACTTATTTAGTACTTCTATGAGGGTCTACTCCAGATGGATAGGATTATGATTGATGCTAAAGCTGGGGGAGCCCTAGTAAACAAAACACCGGATCAAGCTAGGGAGTTGATTTCAAATATGATAGAGAATTCACAGCAATTTGGGAGTAGAGGTTTGTCCACCAGAGGAGTAAATGAGGTTCAGATGGTATTTAATGAGCAAATGGAAATCAAGAATTCTTTGATGGAACTTACTTCCGTGGTGAAGCAAATGACTCTAAAGAATGTGAGCCAAAATCAGAATTTTTCAGTACCTCCACCTTCAAGCCAAGTGATGAGGTTGTGTAGTATTTGCTCAAGCCAAGATCACAACTCGGATTTGTGTCCTAACCTCCAACAAGATGAGACACTAGCGGCTTTGACTAGAGGACAATTTCAAGCCAAGAACAACCTCTACTCATCTACCTATAATCCGGGTTGGAGTGATCATCCAAACTTAAAGTATGACAACTCTTTTTATTAACAAAACTCATCACAATAGCCATGTCAGCAGCCTCAACCGAATTTCCAGCAAAATCAGCCAGGGCAGCAACAATTTCAGTCATTTCAACAACCAATTCAGCAATTTCAGCAACCCTTTAATCAAAATAAGCCACCTTTTCAAGGAAATCACCAAGGGTTCCAAGGTAATCCGAATTTTCAGCAAGGATATCAGTTTGCACAGCAAGGTTTTCAGCCTTACAATCAAAATTTTCAGCCTCAAATCAAAGTTTTCAGCCTACACAATTTCAGCCCTCACCACCACAATTTCAACCTCAAACTCAGAATTTTCAGAGCTGCAATTCTCAGCAATTTCAACCAAGTTCCCAGCCTAATTTTCAACAATTTCAGCAGCCATTTCAACCCTACAACCAGCCCCAACAACCCTACTTTCAAGGTTCACAGCAAGTTCAACAATTTCAGCAACCTCAATCTTCATTTCAAGGCCAACCAAAGCCTCATGCTAACCAAGGAGGCTATGGAGGTTCTAGTGTGGTGAATGCTCAACAACAATGGCTAGAGGAGATGATACAACAACTTTTGCAACAATAAGGCCAACAAAGAAATGATCCCACCTTACAAAACATTGAGAGACAAATTGGACAATTGGCTAGTGGGATGAACCAAATGCAAGCCCAAGGATCAAGTCAATTACCTTCTCAAGTTACTCCCAATCCAAAGGGGAACGTTAGTGCCATCACTTTGAGGAGTGGGAAGGTTGCTTCAACTTCAAATGCTCCAAAGGCTGAATTTTCGGAAAATAGGAGAGCACCTACTTTTTCAGCCCCAAACAGCCCTGAAAAGACTTCAAAATCAGTTAGTTTCAACCCTAGTCCAAGCCTAACTCCTTCCTTAAGTGAACATGTGATTTTGGTGGAAAATGAAGAAGAAATCAGTGGTAAAAGTGGACTTACAGTAGCTACTTCAGTTGGAAATTCAGTTCAGAATTCAGCTCCACAAGTTTCGGCCCAAGAGGAGGAATTAAGGGTTCCCTTGCCCTTTCCACAGTGCCAAAACTCAAGCCAAAAAGCAAGTGGAGGAGGAGAAGGCTAAGAAATACATTGAGCTTGTGAAGTTGTTTAGTAAGGTGGAAATTAATGTACCCTTGTTGACCATGATAAAATAAATTCCCAAGTATGCCAAATTCCTCAAAGATTTATGTATTCACAAGAAGAAGCATAAGAAGAATGAGTTGGTAAGTTTAGGGAAAAATGTTTCAGTACTTATCCATTCCATCTCTCAGAAGTGTGAAGATCCAGGGGTTTTTACTGTGTCTTGTGAGATAGGGAGGACTATATTTCATGATGCCATGTTGGACTTAGGAGCGTCAATTAATGTGATGCCCAGATCAGTCTTCCAGATGCTTGAAATTGGTCCTCTACAGCCTACTGGAGTGGTGATTCAGTTAACAGACAGGAGTCAGACCCTCCCAGCCGGTATTATTGAAGATGTGTTGGTAAAGGTGAAGGAGCTGATCTTTCCTGCGAATTTTTACATTTTGGACATGGAGGGAGACTACTTAGCACACAGATCTCCACTCATTCTAGGGAGGCCATTTTTGAAGACTGCAAGGACTAAGATAGATGTTTATGCTGGCACATTGTCTATGGAAATAGGAGACACAGTAGTCCAGTTCAGCATTTCTGACGCCATGAAGCACCCTGGAGAGGATCACTCTCTATTATGAGTATTGGCATTCTAGAGGAATTGGATGATGCAGATATATTGGCTGAGGGAGTTTCACTTGTTGTTTCTAGAGGAGATGTTAGTACAGAGGAGGCTGAGGACACACTTGTTATGGACGAGGATGACTTGGAGGTTATTTCAGATTCACTTTCAGCTGGAGAGGATTTTATAGGTGTAGGGGATTTCACAGAGCCCCAGGGATCACCTATTTTGATTGATGTTTCAGAGGACTCAGAAGGTAGGTGTGAGAGTGTAGGGGATTGCACTGAGCCTTAGGGATCACCCATAACTACTGAGCAGGCCCAGATTGAGCTTAAGCCACTACCAGATCATTTGAAATATGTTTATCTAGGAGAGGAGCAGAATTTTCCTGTCATTATTGGCCAACACTTAGATTCAGAGCAAGAAGAAAAATTATTGGAAGTCCTGAGACAGCACAAGAGAGCCATTGGGTGGACTTTAGCAGATATACCAGGTATTAGCCCAGCTATTTGCATGCACAGGATATTTTTGGAAGAAAATGTCAAACCAGTTAGGCAGCCACAGAGAAGACTTAATCCACTAATTTTAGATGTTGTGAAGAAAGAGGTGACTCGACTTCTACAGGCAGGTATCATTTACCCTATTTCAGACAGCCAGTGGGTTAGTCTCATCCATGTGGTGCCTAAGAAATCTGGAGTTATAGTGGTGGAAAATGAAAGCAATGAGCTAGTGCCCACCAGAGTTAAAAATTCATGGAGAGTATGCATTGACTACAGGAAGCTAAACCAAGTCACGAGGAAGGATCACTTTCACTTGCCATTTATTGATCAGATGCTTGAGAGGTTGGCAGGGAAATCTCACTACTGCTTCTTGGATGGGTACTCAGGTTATTTCCAGATTTGTATTGACTCGGAGGATCAGGTGAAGACCACCTTCACTTGTCCCTTTGACACATTTGCATATAGACAGATGCCATTCGGACTCTGCAATGCTCCAGGAACTTTCCAGCGATGCATGGTAAGTATATTTGGTGAGTTATTAGAGCATTGCATGGAGATTTTCATGGATGATTTTTCTGTTTTTAGCATTTCATTTGATTCTTGTTTAGGGAATTTGTCTAGGGTTTTACATAGATGCATTGAGACTAACCTTGTGCTTAATTTTGAAAAATGCCACTTTATGGTAGAGCATGGAATTGTATTAGGTCATATAGTCTCTAGGAGAGGTATTGAGGTAGATCCTGTAAAAATTAGTGTTATATCTTCTTTATCTTACCTCGTATGCGTACGGGATGTTCGTGCTTTTCTTGGTCATGCAGGATTCTACCATAGATTTATTAGAGACTTCAGTGAGATTGCTCGGCCCTTGACAAGACTTTTGCAAAAAGGTGTTGACTTTTGCTTTGACGAAAAATGCAAAGAAGCTTTTCAGAAATTAAGGGAGGCTCTTACTTCAGCTCCTATTATTACACCCCCCTGATTGGAATTTACTTTTTGAACTAATGTGTGATGCATCTAACTTTACTGTAGGAGCTGTTCTTGCACAGAGGGTGGATGGAACACCTCATGTCATATGCTATGCCTCCAAGACCCTAGATGCCGCCCAAGCCAACTACACCACCACTGAAAAAGAGCTTCTTGCTATAGTTTTTGCTTTAAACCGATTTAGATCTTATTTGCTGTGCTCACATGTTATTGGTTTTTCTGATCATGTAGCTCTCAAGTACCTTTTGAAGAAACCAGATGCTAAGCCTAGATTAATCAGATGGATGCTTCTACTCCAGGAGTTTGATTTGGAAATCAGAGATGGGAGTGGTAAGGAAAATTTGGTTGCATATCATTTGAGCAGAATTGAGGGAGATGGATCCCCTACCACCATTGATGATGACTTTAGAGATGAGCACCTTCTTGTGATGTATGGTGAGTCGCCTTGGTATGCAGATCTTGTTAACTTTTTAGTAGCACATGTTCTTCCTACACATTTTTCTAAGGCTCAAAAAGATAAACTTAAAAGTGATGCTAAATTCTATGTGTGGGATGACCCTTATTTATGGAAGTTTTGTAATGATCAGATAATTAGAAGATGCATACCTGACCATGAGTTTTGTTCAGTTATTACTTTTTGCCATTCATCAGCCTGTGGGGGACATTTTGGACCACAGAGGACAACCAGGAAAGTTTTAGAGTGTGGTTTATATTGGCCCACCCTATTTCATGATGCATATTTATTTTATAAAAATTTTGATAGATGTCAGAGAACTGGGAACATAGGAGCTAGAAATGAGATGCCCCAACAGACTATGCTTTTTTGTGAGATTTTTGATGTTTGGGGAATAGAATTTATGGGACCTTTTCCTGCTTCTTGTGGTTATTTGTATATTTTACTTGCTGTAGTTATGTTTCTAAATGGGTGGAGGTCATTCCCTCCAGGACTAATGATTCTTGTGATGTTGTTAGTTTTGTCAGGTCACATATATTTTGCAGGTTTGGAATTCCCAAGGCTATCATAAGTGACCAAGGATCTCATTTTTGCAACAAACACATGAAGGCCCTACTTAGCAAGTATGGGTTTGTACACAAGGTTTATACTTCCTATCATCCACAAACAAATGGTAAGCTGAAATTTCAAATAGAGAGATCAAAGCAATTTTGGAGAAGACCGTTGGGCCTAATAGGAAAGATTGGAGCAAGAGGCTTGATGATGCGTTATGGGCCTATAGAACGACATACAAGACACCAATTGGAATGTCTCCCTACCGATTAGTATATGGAAAAACTTGTCATCTACCCGTGGAGATAGAGTACAAAGCATATTGGGCGGTGAAGGCTTGCAACTTTGATGCTACTAAGGTGAGAGAAGAGAGGGAACTTCAACTTCAAGAACTTGAGGAGATAAGACTAGAAGCATTTGAAAACTCAAGGATTTAAAAGGAAAAGACCAAGAACTTTCATGACAAACATATAATGAAGAAAGAGTTCCAAATTGGCGATAAGGTTCTATTGTACAAGTCAAGACTCAAGTTGATTAAGGGTAAGTTGAGGTCAAGATGGGAAGGTCCATTTCTTATAACTAACATTTTTCCCTATGGTGTTGTTGAAATTAAAGATGAGGCTAATGGTTTTGTTTGGAAAGTCAATGGCCACCGGCTCAAGAAATACTTTGAAGAATTAAAGGAGCTAGAGGTGAATGGATTGGATGTCAAAGATGCTATCTACCCAACCTAAAGGGGAGTTTTCTTTTTCTTGTACTTTTATTTCATTGTAAATATCATTTTATCGTTTCCAAGTAGTTCAATCTTTCTTTTACAATGAGTTTTTGATAATAAATGTTTACGTAGTGTAGGATGAATAAAGAGATATTGTAGACACCATTTTACCCTTTTGGCACCTTATTTCTTGCATAATTAGGAATAAA
This sequence comes from Boesenbergia rotunda, assembly GCA_024364735.1. Taxonomy (NCBI): domain Eukaryota; kingdom Viridiplantae; phylum Streptophyta; class Magnoliopsida; order Zingiberales; family Zingiberaceae; genus Boesenbergia; species Boesenbergia rotunda. The sequence goes on from JAGFNQ010001742.1 coordinate 458,329, forward strand.
TGTATCTCTCTAAGTTTTCTCTATATCATTTTAGAGTCTCTTGAAAGCAAATTAAATTTGGTTGTTAAAACTTAGGATTTAAGTCAATGGATGAAACTCTTGGTTGCTTGAGTACTACTTAGTTATGGACTCTAGAGTGATGATTTGAGGTGAATTCTTTTTACCTAGTGAGGACTTAGCCTTATTTTTGAGATACACACATGTGATTGTACTCTAGAACTTGCTTAGGTTCTTTCAAAACCATATTTCTATGATTGGACCACATTTATACAGGTTAATCACTTTATCTTCCCTTTTCATATGAGTTTTTGCAATAATCCTTGTTGATACATGCTTTATTCTTTTTCCTTCTCTATTGTTTCTGCTCATAACCATATTCTCCATGGACTTGGTTTCTTTTGTTGCTTCTTTATGCTACTTTGTCCGAGACGGACAAAAGATTAAGTGTGGGGGAGGTGGCTAGAGCTTTGAAAGAAATTGTGGTAAGAAGTGATAATTTGAAAAAATTTTTGGAAGTTTTCTTTTTGTTGAATCATAGTGGGAATCAGTTTGATGGACTTTAAGAGGTGAAGAGTATGAGGGATGCAATGCAAAAACAGAAAAAAAAAAAAAAGAAAGAAGAAAAGAAAATGAAGAAGTGTGCCAATTAGATAAAGTGGTGTATCAAAGATGAGTTGTGGGTATTGGGAAGTAAAGATCACTTTTGGAGCAGTTTGATTTCTAAATGTTGTTGGTGTTTCAACTCAATGAGGCTAATTTCGAAAGCAATGGGAGCTCGTAAAGGTTAGTTACTAGTGATACTTTTCAAGTCTATCAAAAGCTTTCATTTAGACATGGAATTGGCAAGTGGAATTATCTTCAAAAGTTCAAATTGTTGCCAGGACTGAAGTGGAGATGAGGGAGTAGGATCTGGTTGTTGGAGGTAGTTGAAGCTGCAAAAAAGAAAAGAAAAAAACAACAAGCAGCTGAAAAACAGAAATCAGGGAAAAAAAAGAAGAAAAGAAAAGAAAAGTAAAGAAAAGACAAGGAAAGCATGAAGGTTCAAAAGATGGATAGATTTCTGAACTTGAAGTCGTGAATAAGAAGCTAGTTGGATTTGAGATATGGTGTTGATTGAAGGAAGAAATCTCGGCAGAAGAAGTTTCAGAATTCTTTAATTTCAGCTACTGGTCAGCCCCTGATCGGTCACAAGTCCGATCAGGGAGGAGCCTGATCGGTCACTCAGACCGATCAGGAGCTATCCAGTCCGAGCAGAAGAGGCATAGACCAATCTCCAGAATGATCAGGCAAAGTCTGATCGGTCTCTGGACCGATCAGTGAAGCTGGCACAGAATAGAACACTGAACTCAATATTGAACCTTTTCCAAATCAGCTGATACTTACTCCCCTTGGCTCGGAATTCATTAGAGGCACCATAAGGGGGCAAAGTGCATTAGGAAACAATTTTGAGTATCCAAGTCTTCCACTTTTCTTACTTTTCCATATTTTCTTATTATGCCATATCTCTTTTCCATATCTTTCTTTATCATATCATAGTTCTCTATTTCCTTTACCATGATTCTTTAGTATCAAAATTCCTTGAACTTCTCTTTCATTCTACTCATTTCATATTTCCTTAATTTGTTTTAATAAACCTTTGTAGATGTGGACCCAAGTCAAGAATAATGGTGGAGAGTAGATAATAAGCAAACCTATGGTAGTTCAAGAAGCATGTTGTGTTTGAGTGAGCTCCATTTTCATTGAAATGTAGAATTTAGGAAGAGAGCCACTTAAAATCCCTTTGAAAGGTTTTGTGTGTTGAGTTCATATCAATGAGTCATGAAGGAGGAAGTATGCTAAGTTGTTGATTTAAGGACAAGATACTAGTCCATTGAGCTTAGATTTTTTTTTAGAATTGACAACCCTAGGTAATTTCTTTTCAATTGCTTCTAACTATGATTGAGAATAATTTAGAGGGATGCATCTTTAGTGTACTAGTAGCTTGTGCGAGACGCCTAAGAATAAGTGTGGGGAAGTTGATAACTATCATTTTGTCATTTCAATTAGACTCTCAAATGTAACGCCCGTCTTTTCCAGACCTTATGGTGTGGTGAGAGACGGCGTTACGCTAACATACATATAGGCAAATGAACATCGTAATGCAGCGGAATAATTTAAAACTTTATACCTACATGCAACTAACACTTGAATCATGTATACATGCCTTAACTATCATTCCTAAACATGGTGACATGGTAACTTAGCATATTAACATCATACGTAGCATCATAATATAAAAATCACATAAGTCATCCATAAGCATCATAAGTAGCAAGTGTATCAAACCATCATAAGTATAGCATGAGACTTAAGAGGACAATGCAAAATATAGAACATGTGACAAAGTATAAATATTAAAAACTTTTCTTTTTCTTCTGCCATGTCACTGCCACACACACACTCTTGCCCCTCCTGCTGCTTCCCTTAACATCCTTTTGCTTGATCTGCGGTATAAGGAAGTAAAACTATAAGCACATAGGCTTAGTAAGACTCTTTCCTACTCACTAAAACCATACATCGCATACATAAAACATATAACATGCTTAACATATAGAAGTTCTTGATACAAAACATAGCATGGTTTTTGACTTAAACATAAACATAACATGGCATGGTTCTTGACATAAACATAAACATAACATGGCATGGTTCTTGACATAAACATAAACATAACATGGCATGGTTCTTGTCATAAACATAATCATATGAAATACTTAACATGGCATGGTTCTTGGCATAAATATAAAAATATGAAATACTTAACATGGCATGGTTCTTACATAAAACATAAGCATATGAAACATTTAAAATGATATAGATCTTACACAAAACATAAGCATATGAAACATTTAACATGACATAGATCTTACATAAAAATAAGCATATGAAACATTTAACATGACATAGATCTTACATAAAACATAAGCATATGAAACATTTAACATGGCATAGATCTTATATAAACATAAGCATATTAAACATTTAACATGGCATAGATCTTACATAAAACATAAGCATATGAAACATTTAACATGACATAGATCTTACATAAAACATAAGCATATGAAACATTTAACATAGCATAGATCTTACATAAAACATAAGGATATGAAACATTTAACATGGCATGGATGCATAACTTGAATGGATGCATGGGTCAAATGCATATAACATAAGGATGCTTATTTGAAAATCATAATTATAAATACTTAATCATAATCATAACATCATTGGGGGTCCCCGGCTTGTACCACATACATACATCATATGCGCGCATCCCTAAGTAAATACGAGGTAGCTAGTCTCGACCTACTAGGGTAGGAACAGCTACGGTAGTTTTAAAAACCGAGGCGTTCTTAAGGTGCCCTTCCCTGTTGGACAACTACGGTAGTCCTAAAACCATGGACAACTACGGTAGTCCAGAACCGAGGCATTCTTAAGGTGCCCATCCCTTGGACCCTTACTTCGGTCTGGTACAAGCCCATTCATAAAGTAAAATAACTTCACATGCTTCATCATTCATAGAACATACATAGCATACTTAAAGACATGAACATAATCTTGTTACATGAAGCATGACATAAAGCATACTTGGCATTTCATCATTCATACTTAATTCATAACATCATTATGCCCTTAAGGCATAAACATTATCTTCATTCATCATCTTCATTCATAAGACACATACATACATAATTATGCCTTAAGGCATAAACATCATCTTAGTTCATAATGCTTGCATGATCATGGTACATAAGGTAAACATGCATTTCATACAAAGTATATGTCACTTAGCATACATAACCATAGTATCTATCATAAGTGTGCATGGGTAGGATTCATATGAACATGATATATACTACCTAGGTCCATGGTATTCAACATAGAACATGCATAGGCCTACTTAACCATATAGCTATCATAGACATTTAACTTAATCATGCGTTATTCTTCACAAAGATAAGGCCTACTTCACAACACTTGCGTTCATGGTATAAGGCTTAAAACATTCATGCATGAAACCTCCTAAAACATGGTATCTAACATAAGCATACAAAAATCATGAAGTATAGTACATAAAGTTAGGGTTTTAGGTAACATAACATTCATATCACATGTTTGAACATATATATACATCACAAAAAGCCATAAACAAGTATTCTTGAAACCCTAACTCATCCCACACCCTAGTTAAAATGCTTGGCCGAAAGTTGGAAGAAGGGATACCCTATTATTCAAATAACATGTGAGATACCATAAGTGAAGAAGAACTCATACATTACCTACAATGCCATAGGGAAACCATTAGAACCCATAGTTGGAGCTAACCCTAATTTCTTAGCCCTAGATTGAGTCTTGGCCGAAACCTTAAGGGCCTACTAGTCCATGGAAAATTCATATAGGTCAAAATCAACCTCCAACACAATACATACAATACCATGAGAAGCCATTAGGACCCTTGATTGGATCTAACCCCTAAGTCCTTGCCCTAAATCATGCCTTGGCCGAAACCCTAGAAGGGAATTAAGTCCATGAAAAGCTCATAAAACTTATGATTTACATTCAGTATACCATAGGGGTTCTAGTAACATGCTTGGAAGATGAGATCTAATCTTAATCCCTAAAAATAAGGAGGTGGCAGAAACTTCAAGGGCCTCTTGGGTGCTACAAAAATTCCACCAATCATAATTCATCCTTTATTAATCATAAGAAAACATTAGGGAGCATAAATGAGGGGTTTTGATGTCACCCCAAACCTACAACATGCTTTGGCCGAAACCTTTGAAAGCCCTAACCATAGTTTTCTCAACATGGAGTCCAAACAAAATCTTATATCATGAAAACAACTTGGAAGCTATTATACCACAGGTGAGGGAGTCTTACCTTGGTTTATCTTGGTTATAACCTTGAATAAAGAAGCAAAAGAAAACCTCCTTGACCTTAGACCACCCCTAGCCCTTGTAGCCTTGTAGGAAGCCCTTAGATCTTGAAGAAGAAGTCTCCTTGTGAAACTTTTCCAAAGGAGAAACCCCTTGTGGGTTTCGGCTAGAAGGAGGAAGGAGAAGGAAGAAGGGAAGAGGAAAAGTCTTGGTGTAAAAGAAAAGAACTTAAGTCCTTTCCCCTCTCATCCACCCTTCTTATACTAAGTGGAGGGGGCAAGTGAAAAGTCATGGTGCCTCCTCACATGGTGACTCTTCACTTCCTCTAAGCTTTAACAACAATCCTTTTCGTTTTCCACTAGCACTCCCTTGTTAGGTGAATTGGTTAGTACATGTATGGTGGTACACTAGATCCAATGTTCAATCCTTAGTGCATGCACTTCTTTTTATTATTTTTATAATTATTTTTGCCAAGGCCCATATAAAAGCCCACTAAGGTTTATGTTAATATTTCTAATTGACATCCATTTCCTTTCATGATAAAATTTTACCTAAGGTCCCTTAATGGCCATGGTATTAGAAGGGCCCATGAAAATTACTTCCTAATCTATATTGAAAATCATGGATAATCATGCTAAGGTTCATACTAGTGTCCCTATGTTCCTCGAGAATTTATCTAGGCATGATCAATATTTTAAAGAAAATATTGAGTAAATTTTTACGGGTCGTTATAATCCCCCATACCTCGTGAAAGTTCGTCCTCGAACTTAGAATAGCTCCGGGTACTTGCGTCTCATCTCGTCCTCGCGTTCCCAGGTAGCTTCCTCGAACCTTTGACTTTGCCATAGGACCTTGACTAAGGGTACCTCCTTGTTCCTTAGCTTTTTGATTTCCCGATCCAAGATCTGGATGGGTCGGCTTTCAAAACTTAGGTCCTCCTGAACTTGTACTGTCTGCGGCTCGATCACTTGATCTGTGTTTGGAATACACTTCTTGAGCATCGACACATGGAACACGTTATGGATAGCCGACATCTCTTGAGGCAGCTCTAGCTCATATGCCACCTTGCCAACTCTTCTCAGGATCGGGTACGATCCCATATAACGCGAACTTAGTTTTCCTTTCTTCCCGAACCTGGTTACCCCTTTTATAGGAGCCACTTTGAGGAATACCAAATCTCCAACATCGAATTCCAGGGGTCTACGTCGAACATCCGCATAACTCTTCTACCAGCTCTGAGCAGCTTCTATCCGTTGCCGAATATTCTGTATCACTCGGGTGGTGTCTTCGATGAGATCCGTCTTGATCCCCATTTCCTTCTTTTCACCACCTTCGTACCAACAAATTGGAGACCTACATCTCCTCCCGTACAAAGCTTCATAAGGTGTCATTCCGATAGTAGCTTGGTAGCTATTATTGTAAGCGAATTTCGCTAAACATAGATATCGGCACCAACTCCCTTTGAAATCCAGGGCACAAGCCCGCAACATGTCCTCCAGTACCTGATTCACTCATTTAGTTTGCCCGTCAGTCTGAGGATGAAAAGCGGTACTGAATCATAGTTTAGTACCGAGAGACTTCTATATGCACTCCCAAAAATGTGAGGTAAAGCGACCATCCCTATCTGAGATGATAGTCTTGGGAACTCCATGAAGTCTGATTATCTCCTTAGCATATAATTGAGCTAATTGTTCAATCGAATAAGCCATCTTGATTGCTAGAAAATGAGCAGACTTCGCCAACCGGTCCACGATTACCCATATCACATCATACCCGTTCGTAGTCCTGGGAAGTCCTGAAATAAAATCCATAGAGATATCTTCCCATTTCCATTCCGGAATTGGAAGTGGCTACAGAACTCCTCCGGGTCGCTGGTGTTCTGCTTTCACTCGTTGGCAGGTCAGGCAAGTGCTAACATGTTGAGCCACATCTCTCTTCATACCGGACCACCAGAATTTCTCCTTCAGGTCTTGATTTATTTTGGTGGATCCCGGATGCATCGAATACGGGGTTCCGTGAGCTTCTGCTAATACTTCTCTTCTCAGCTCCGGATCATTAGGGATACATAGGCGGCCCCTAAGGTATAGTACTCCCTCGTCGGCGATACGAAAACCATCACCATTTCCTTCTAGGATCTCTTGTTTGATTCTCAGAGATTCGGATCGCCATATTTATTTATTTTTTTTTACACAACTTTATTTATTAGACTCTATAAGTTCATATACAACCACTAACCGAACTTAATGAACTAGATAGGTTGACATCATGCCCATAATAAAAATATTATGGCAGTGGCTATCACTCTCTCGTTCGTCTCTACTTGGCCAGTCTCGGGATCCTCTACAGATTCTATCAGATCTTCCTCATCTATCTCGAGATCTTCCTCAATCATCTCGGGAACTTCCTCAAGCACCTCGGGGTCTTCCTCGATCATCTCGCGGTCTTCCTCGAACATCTCGGGATCTTCCTCGAGCATCTCGGGGTCTTCCTCGAACATCTCGGGATCTTCCTTGAGCATCTCGGGATCTCCCTCGAGCATCTCGGGATCCTCCTCGAACATCTCTGGATCTTCCTCAAGCATCTCGGGATCCTCCTCGAGCATTTCGGGATCTTCCTCAGAATCTCCTAGATCCTCCGGGAACTCATGGCGAAGAAGCTGCTTACATAATTCCGTATATGAGATCCGACATTCATGCTGCCCCCATATCTGATAAGCAACTTCTCTCACATGCTTGGGCAATGAACGAAGCAGTGCTCCAATTCTACAGTCATGCATGATTGGAAACTCTTCCTGCTCGAGTTTCCAAAATAGTCAGTCCAATTTTCCCATATTGCCTTGTATTCCAAGGACCAGACTATATTCAACTTCTATTTGCTCCATTAGCTCACGACACCGCTTATCGCAACGACTCATGGTGCAGATCTCATGCATCATCTGGAATTTGAAAAAAAAAACAACATAGTCAGTACAAAACTAACAAAAACTAGTACAGAACTAGTTTTTTTTTTCAATTCACAAATATATACAGAGAGATGCACACAAAAAGTCGGTTTCCTTTACTTTAGTAGTTACAATAAGTTTTTTTTTCATTCCTACCGACCCACATATCCAATTCTAAAGTATTTGGTTTCATAAAAATAAGGTAAAGTATCGTTCATAGTTACATATCCTAATAGTACTTGCTATCATAAGGTATCATTCATACTTGCATATTCTAGAATCATAAAATATCATCCATACTTGCATATTCTAGAATCATAAACGAAAATAAGATATGCATAGAGGTACTTGTTGGATCGAGAGAAACGATAGAGGGGGGTGAATATCGTAAAACGTGATTGGATGAAAACTAGAGCAAGTACGCAGCGGAATAAAGACAATCGCAAACACAGGTAATTTTACTTGGTTCGGAGCCTAGGTCGACTCCTACTCCAAGGCCCACGGTCGTTGACCGTTTTCTGCGGGCAATTCTATATGTGCGCAAAAATAGCTTACAAGAGTTGTACAATTGTAGTATTGTAAACTGAAAGAAAATAGCTCTTCGTTACCGACGTCCGGTATAGATTATAGTTCGGAGCAGATGGACGTCGGAGACGCTTGAGTCGTGAGTGGAAGGTTCCCGGAGCAGAGCGCTTTGAGTTGAAGAGCAAGTTGGCGTTGGAAAAAGTGTTGTTCGAAGCCTTGGGGTCGAGGGCCTATTTATAGCCCTTGGGGGCGCCCGGAACGTCGGGGGCACACCCCCCCCCCCCACGTGTCATCTGATCCGGACACATCTCGGTCAGCTTTGATCCCTTTAAACTAGGGATCGAGCTTTGACAAGGGCGCCCGGGACGCTGGGGGTGCCCGGGTTGACCAGGTCAACTCTTATCCGTTGGCTTCGCTAGAGTCTGCTTCAATTGCTTGAATTGGGGGCGCCCACACAATCCGGGGCGCTCGCGAGTATGGGGGTGCCCAGGAGCACGGGGGCGCCCCGACCATAAGTTGCCGAAGCTCACTTTGCTTTACATTGTTTTGTGTTCACCTTGGGGGCGCCTGGGACACTCCGGGCGCCCTGGTCAGCTGCTGC